>OY282558.1:166877802-167477802 GCA_958295665.1 Tipula vernalis | reverse complement strand
GATGCGATTTTAATGCAATTCCAAATGAGGTGATTTGGAGGTCATGCTAACAAAATGATTGTGTATCACAAAAATATAATTTTTCAATTATATTTTGTATACGGAATTTGTATATACAAGTTATGTTGTATGTTTGTGTATGCAATGTACTTTGTATAGTTTGTATACAAAAGTAGAATCGTTATGTAATGAGGAAAAGAATGAAGTCACAATTAAATGCGAATTGTTCGTTACAAATTTTGGAACGTATTTTGTAAAATTCTTTATCTGGAGAATTGTCCATAGATAAAAATTAGAGCTTGCAGAGGTGTTGATTTTATTGTGCGGTGTTTCTTGTAATGGAAGAAACTACCCGCTACAGGGCCTTTCTAGGTTAAATACAAGCATCAGCGAAAAGGACCGTTTCACAAAGTGTATTTGTATCTTTTCGTTTGCTTTATAGTGAAGGCAGTGCACATAGAAGTGGTTGAAGACGCAACTAGCGATGCATTCATAGCTAGCTTAAAAAGGTTTATAGCCCGAAGAGGACGGTGTGCAACAATAAGACCAGACAATGGCACAAATTTTACAGGTGCCAATAATAAATTGAAAGAGTTAGAGGAATTGTTTAAGACCCAACAAAAAGAAAAAATTACCAACTTTATAAATGAAGAAGGTATCGAATGGAAATTTATTCCACCTCGCTCTCCACATTTCGCTGGCTTGTGGGAGTCCGGAATCAAATCACTGAAGACACCTTTCAAAAAGGTTGTGGGAAGCAGTATTTTAACTTTGGAGCAATTATATACACTCAGCGCGGAAGTAGAGGGCATAATGAACTCACGCCCATTAACACCTCTTTCATCTGATCCTAACGATATCTAACCATTAACTCCCGCTCATTTTTTAATAGGGAGACCAATCAATAGTATATCAGAACCAAGTTTAGGGCATTTGCCTACAAATCGATTGTCGCATTGGCAAACGACAAAACACAACTGATGCAACATTTTTGGAGAAGATTTTCCAAGGAATATCTCCACACACTGCAAGAAAAAAAGAAATGGTTAAAACGGCGAGAAAATTTAAAGATCGATGACGTAGTTTGGGTTCAGGAGGACAACATACCTAGTACGCGTTGGCTTTTGGGACGCGTGGAAACCGTAATCAGTGGAAAAGATCAGGCAGTCCGGATAGCTACCGTCAAAACCAAAAATGGAATCATCAAGAGAGCTGTGACAAAATTGTCAAAGTTACCAATTTCTGGTTGAGTTCCAAAACACGATTCATGATTGAGTTTTAAACTAAATTTAATATATAATATTTTCATTTACGTAGATTATCATTTCAAGAGTTCCGATTTGCGTTTAGTAGCTCAAGCAGAGATGAGTTAAATAAGGTAACCGAATTTTGAATTGATTAATGTTATAAATCTAGATTTTTCATTTTTGTTAATTAAATCGAGAATTTTAAATACTGTTCATTTGATTTATAATTTTAAATTTTACATGTATATTAAATAGTTATTTAAATATGTAGTGTTAAATTGTTGGCTCTATTTTTATGAATTTGTAACTATAGCGTTATTGATAGAATTTATTGATTTCTGTGTTATTTAAGTTGGGATCGAAGTTTGTTAAAACGTCAGATGCCACTTGACTAGAGGCAAAATGAATTAAGAAAGATTTTACGTAGTATTGAATGGTTGGTGATTAACCAACCTATCTTTAAAGTTGAGCAGTTGTGCGCCAGACCGATGAGAAATTGATTCTAATCGTTTACTAAATGGGTACCTAATGGTCACATACAGTGAAATGGTTAATCCCCATGATTCTGTGAATAGCAACTTAAGCAGAGCATCAGATGTTTGGGCATTGAAAAAAAAACTGAATTTCAAAGAAACACAATTATTGAAAACGAAAATCTTCATTCGGTGTTGACTTGTCGATTAAAACAAAAAAAAACTAATAATAATAGTAACACCGTAATGAATAGTAACCGGAGAAGTAGTCTTTTAAAAATTCTGAATTTGAAATTAATTTTTGTTTTGTTCACATTTATATAAAGTGAAATTATTCTGTTTGAAAGATATTCCTCTTTCAAGGCGGCCAGTATGTTGAGTATCCGCGTTAATGTTACATATATATGTTTACCAACGCATTAACACACTAGATTTAAGCCTTTCCATTGTTTGTATCTTTGTACTAAATACATACTAAAGATACATGTTAAACCGAAAGTGGTCTGACTGAACACGTCCGAGATAAATTCAACATGTAAACGGCGGCTTAACTGAAAGCAAAGATTATTAACATGAAGATCTTCTTGTTAATAATCTTTGCTTTCAGTCAAGCCGCCGTTTACATGTTGAATTTATCTCGGACATTTTCAGTCAGACCACTTTCGGTTTAACATGTATCTTTAGTAATAGTAAAAAAAAAGAAAAAAGACAGAAAACGAAAAACATTATGTATCAAAAAATGGTAGTCACTCGTGTTCGGAATTTCGTATTGGTATAATAAAGGAGCACATGTTGCTTGTACATTTTTGTCAAACGCAGTTACTCGTGTTTTAATTATAATAATTAATTCTTTACAAAATACAGTCCATTTAATATAGAAGCATATCACCACTCGCGATGATTTGTTTGCATTCTGACATTTTCGCCCCTTTTAAATGTTAATCGAGGTGTTGCTATACACGATCCGCATAACGTTTTTGATTCGCCCTCAATTCTCGAAGTTATTCAGTGACATCGTTGATGATTTTTGGCTTTAAGTTTATCATATTTGCCGGCAAAATTGTTCGCGTTTGACGACTGAATAATCGCTGAACATTGATTGCGAAGTAATAGCATTGCTAAGTATGGATCGGTTCCGTCTTTCCAGCAGCGCTTTAATATTCCTTTTACAGTTTGAACATTTCTTTCCGCAAATATTCGATGTTTGAATTGCCATTTTGACTCGAACGCCCTAAATAGTTTACTCGTGTATTGTGGTCCACCGTCCGATTCCAATATTTCGGCTATTCCATGGACTGAGCACCACTGGCTTAGTAGTAATATTACCTCTGCCGACTTCTGAAATCAGAAAATCCGGAGTAGTGGTCCGCCAAGAGTATGTACTCGTCTCCCATGAACTTGAATATGTCCATAGATACCAGTTGGAATGGGTATTCAGGTATCTCTCGCACTAATAATGGCTCCTTTGTATTCGCCCTTTGGGTCTGTTGACAAATTGCACATCGCTCTACGTAGTTTTTTGCAACAACGGTAAGTCCGTTCCAAAACAATGTTTGTCGTAATCTGCGCAATGTTGTAGAAATGCCGCTGTGACCCGCATGTGCCTCAGTCATTATTAATTGAATCATCGCTTTTGACACGATTATTTTAGTACCCTTCAGCAGTAATCCCGCTTGGTATGTGATTTCCTGTATGTATGGCGCATACGCCCTGATCATCTTTGGTATTTTGTTCTCTTCAGCCGGCCATTTGCCCAAGATTGCTATGTCTGTAGCTCAACATCAGCTGCCGTTTCCCTTGTCAATCTGTCACGCATGTCTTCACCAATTGCGTGAACTAAATTTATTCGTCGATCTCGCAGTTCCGGCTTAATGCATCTACTATTGGTGTCGCCGTTCCTTTGATATACTCTATCTTTGGCGAATATCTATCTTCTACTAATATATAATTCACAGTGTGCGGCCGTAACGCTTTTCTTATATTTCCAATTTAGATGCTTGAATTTTATAACTGAGTAGTCCGAGTGATATAGGTGGTGACTTTTTAACTAGGAACTTCGAATAGAAAATGTTTCGGGTTCGATGCTCATCGAAGTACTTATTAATTTTAATAATTTTTTTGCCTATAACGGTATTTCATTTTTTCAATACGAATTGAAAAACATAAAATTTTATATTGTAAGACAATGATTATAATGTAATATGTAATAATACATTTTTTAAAACTGTAATGTACATTTAGGCTGGTACCGAAAATTATTTTTCGATATTCAATTTTTTCCAATAAGCTTTCGGGTTCGATCCTCACCAAGAACGTTTTGCATTATTTTTTTCATTTTATAACGGCATTTCATTACAACATAACGAATTGAAAACTATATCCTCTTTATTAAAAAATATACCCAGTGTGGAGCGAGACGCTATATGTATAATTATACACCCCACACACTAACACTACTACAAACTAAATGCACCAACAACTCATTGTATCAATAATCTCCATTGTATCAAATTTTTTAATTCGTGGAGCCCTTTCGATGCAATCATGACCATAGGAACCATTGTAAAATTAGTTTCAAATACTAATATAGGTATCGGGTGTGTTTATAAAAATAAGAAACTGAAATTTATTTTATTTCTTCAATTGTTTTGTTTAGTTCTTATGTTTTACGTGTGAATAAAGTGTTAAAATTGTGTCATTTTATTGAATTTAAAGATAGTTTTTTATTATTGCACTAACGTGTGAAAAATTAGAGTGAAACTTTCGCTCAATTTTTAACGAATTTACACAGACGTTGTGTAAATAGATTTGTTATATAGACCTTAATAAATGTAAGCAATATTAAAACTTTTGAAATGTCAATGTTCCCGAAAAAGATTAAATTATTTAAATTTTACTTTACATGAGAAATCAAAATTTTAAACTTTTTAACTAGAATGGAACGAGAACCTCCGGAAGGACGGAAATTGCGTTTGAATTGTGAACGACAACTAAGGTGGAGAAATCGACAGTCGCAAGAAGGTCGTCAACGCAATAATGAGCAAAAACGCCAACGACTTTTAAATAAAATGCCGGGAGAAGGCATAATTCGCAGAGCTCAAAATGCAAATCGGATGCGAAGATCGAGAGCCGCTGGGAATTCATCGATTTTTGATCATGAAACCTTCCGAGACAATGAAATTAATGCTCACAGTTGTGGTGTGATGAATGTTGAATGTCGACATTGCCATTCTCTCAATTTTAGTGCTGAAAAATCGTCGGATGGAAACTTCAAATTTTGTTGCCACAAAGGAACTGTATTGCTTGTAACTAGCTGCCAGCAAATGCGACAATTTCCGTTTCTTCTTCATGAGCTTCTCAGTAATCCTCGTCACCCACATTTTCGAGCCTTTTATGATAACATTCGATCGTACAACTCTATGCTTGCATTTGCTTCAATGGGTGCGCAAATTCATCAGTTTCAAGGACGAGGCCCTTGTGTTTTTCGCGTTTACGGTAAGATCTATCATCGTACTGGCCACATGCATCCAGCTGAAAGTGAGCAACGACAATATGCTCTGCTATATGTTATCGACTCAGCTATGGCAAATCAAGATCGCATGAATCATCCTGCTAATTCGCGATTGAACGCAACTATTGTCAGCGCTTTGGATGAAATGATTCGAGAGCAAAATATTTATGGGCGAAATTGTAGGGCGAAAGCCTACCGAATCTTGGTGAGGTTGAGCGGGAGGAAGAACAAGCAGCGGCAGCCGACAATCGAACGCTTCCCGTTGTGAACATGGCATTTCGGCGCGATCGTAATGACGATAGACGTCGTTACGATCTTTCAACAGTTAACGAGGTGGCAATGATTTTTCGCTCTGCCGACGGACAGCCTCCATTTGAACGTGATTTTCGAGTTTACCCACGTAATGATGAACAACCTCTCATCAACCTCAACATTTTAAGTTTACATTTGGATCCGATGACATACGTACTATTCTATCCTTTTGGAGAAGCTGGCTGGCAACCAAACATGCAAATGAATACCGCTCATTGTCCCGAGAGAAAGCGAACTAAAATCACTCTTCTGCAATGGAAAGTTGCACAAATTGCCATTCGAGTCGGTCGCTTCAATCCAATTCTCCATGACGGAAAATTGTTTCAGCAGTGGGCTGTTGATGCTCATCTGCAAGTTGAAGCCAACAATTTGAACTTTGTGCGCAATCAGCAGGGACGCTTACGAGTCGAGCAATATCGAGGTCTAATGGACGTTTTGAATAATGTGGCAATTCGTCATGGAACTACAGTTGGTCGATCTGTCATCTTGCCATCTTCATTTCAAGGTTCCCCTCGCAACATGCGCGAAAAGTATCACGACTCTATGGCAATTGTGGCAAAGTACGGCAAGCCTGATCTTTCATTACTATGACATGCAATCCCAATTGGCCAGAGATTCGAGAGAACCTTTTTCCTGTACAACAGCCCGGTGATAGACCAGATTTGGTTGCTCGAGTTTTCAGCATTAAGTTGAAAGCACTACTCGATGACATAGTAAAGAACAAGGTTTTTGGAAATGTCATTGCATACCTTTACACGATTGAGTTTCAAAAAAGAGGACTTCTCCATGCTCACATGCTCTTCATTCTGGCCAATGACTCAAAAATCGACACAGCCAAGAAGATTGATCGATTTGTGTGCGCTGAGATTCCTGAACAGCAACTGGAACCCATATTGCATGAAATCGTTGTTCGCTCGATGATATATGGACCTTGCGGCAATGAGAACCCACTTGCGCCTTGCATGGAAAAAGGTGAATGTGCAAAAAGATTTCCGAAATCCTTTTGCAAGGAAACGTTAACCGAAGTTAATGGTTTTCCCATTTATCGCCGTCGTGAAGGAATTGAGATTCAAATAGGAGAAAGGAAAATTGATAATCGTCATGTCGTTCCATACAAGAAATTTTTAACACTCAAATTCAATTGTCACATTAACGTCGAATCCTGCCAAACCGTTCAAGCAATCAAGTACATTTTCAAATATATATACAAAGGATATGATGTGTGCTTCTGTTGAATTAAGTGCACAAGGACCGATTGTTCATGATGAAATTAAGCAATTTCTCGATGCGCGTTATGTTTGTGCTCCTGAAGCAATTTGGCGACTGCTCGAAAATCCAATGAACGATCGATCGCATGTTGTTTATCGTCTTGCCATCCATCTTCCTAACGAAGAAATGGTTTATTTTCAAGACGGCCAAGAAGATGCTGCAGCTGATCGAGCTCAACACCGATACACACATCTGACTGCATGGTTTGAGCTTAACAAGCACGAAGACGAGAATGCTCGACAATATTTGTATTCCGAAATTCCTGAGCATTACGTATTTGACAAAACTTTTTGCATTTGGAAAGTTCGCAAGCAGAGAGGAGATAGGATTATCACTCGAATGTATGCTGTCAGTCCGAAAGATCGCGAGCGCTTTTATTTGAGACTGCTATTACAACACATTCGTGGAGCTCAAAGTTTTACCGATCTTAAGACCGTCGATTCAGTGATTTTTGACACCTTCAATGATGCAGCACGAGCCATTAACCTTCTTGAGGATGATAGCGAATGGGAACGATGTTTAAGTGAAGCAAGTCATGTGTGCATGCCGCATCAAATTCGCCTAACATTTGCATTGATTTGTGTCTTCAATTCGCCAAAAAATCCTCTTGCGCTTTTCGAGCAATTCAAGGAGTATTTAATCGCCGACTACATCATGTATTTCGATCACATAACCGCTGAAAAGAAACTGCTTCAAGACATTGAGGGTATTTTGCGCATGAATGGCATGAAATGCACAGATTTTCGCCTTCCTGAACCGGGCCCGATTCAAACCGTTGAACATGTTTTCGATGTCAAAGAGCAAGCTCAAATGGCCATAAACTTGATCGCCACCCTTAACCCAATGCAGCGTGCCATTTTCGAAGAGATTGCTGCTGTAATTGATGATTCGATGGCTGAGTCGAGATTTTTCTTCCTCGACGGTCCTGGCGGTTCGGGAAAAACTTACCTTTACAACACTTTGATGAGTTATGTAAGCGGCCAGAGTAAAGTTGTTCATGCTTTCGTCACGACAGGAATTGCAGCGAATTTATTAGTTGGTGGTAGAACTGCCCACAGTGGTTTCAAAATCCCGCTTTCTGCTAACGAAACATCGGTGTCATCCATGAAAATCCCCTCGCAGGAATCCATTAAATTACGAGAAGCTGCAATGCTCATTATCGATGAGGCTTCAATGCTTTCTTCGCATTCTCTTCGAGTGATTGATCTGCATCTGCGAGGAATCATGAATAATATTCGTCCTTTCGGTGGCAAGCTTCTCATCCTTGGCGGCGACTTTCGACAAACATCAAATGTTGTTCCCAGAGTAAAAAATGCTGATATCATCGAAATGTGCGTGAAAAATTCTCTTTTGTGGCGGCATGTGAAGCAGCGAACTCTCATCACCAACATGCGAGCATTTGGACAACGAGAGTTCAGCGAATGGGTTTTGCAATTGGGCGACGGCAGATTGCGAAATGATCTGGAAGAAGCCGATCCCGATTTAGTCGAAATTCCTGAGGAAATGATAGAGCGTGAAAACATCATTCGATCAATTTTTGGAGTTGAAATTCGAACAACAACTGCTGATGAAATCGCCGATGTCGCCAACAAGATCATTCTCAGTCCAAAAAATGTTCATGTCACAAAGCTCAACAATGCCATTCTCGATCTTTTACCGGGAAATGCAACAACCTTCCTGAGCATTGACTCAATGATCTCCGACGACCCGAACGATGCAATCGATTTTCCAGTCGAATTTTTGAATTCTCAGACCCCTTCTGGCATGCCTCCTCATTCACTGAAATTGAAAGTTGGTGCGTTCATCATGTTGCTAAGGAATTTGGATCCAAAGAAGGGACTTCTGAATGGAACTCGATTGATCGTGAAAAAGCTGTTCAGGAATTGTATCAAGGCGGAAATAATCGCAGGCAGCAATAAGGGAGCGGAAGTTTGCATCCCCCAAATCGACTTGGAACAAAGCGAGAGCAGCTTAGGATTTCAAATAAAGCGACGACAATTTCCCTTCATTTTTTCTTTTGCAATGACGATTAACAAGGCTCAGGGACAATCATTCGATATGGTTGGGGTGTTTTTAACAGAACCTGTTTTTGCTCATGGCCAGCTTTATGTAGCTTTAACGCGAGTACGAAATCATGAAAATCTTAGAGTGCTGATTAACAATTTCTCATACCAAGGCGCAATAATAAATGATAACTGTACATTTACAAGAAACGTTGTGATAAAAGAATTATTGAATTAATATTAAATTGTCTTATTTCGTATTATTTTAGGCAAAAAAAAAACATTTTACTTTTCAGGCTATGGGGCCATATTACGTAACGCTTCATGGGGGTGGCTTCATGATTTGTTACGATTTGTTAAAGATAGGGAGGAGTGAACATAGATCATATCATTGATAGCCCGTTTTCTTAATTACAAAATTCGCTTTCACGTGATTAAAATAATTTAAAAATGTGAATACTTTTATGGTACGCCTGGGAGAGGGAGGGGTTTTGAAATATGTTACGATCTTTTAGGAAGGGGAAGTAAGGGGTATAAAAAGCAAATAAATATGTGAACTACTATATATTGAGTTTTCAGAAACTTCCGTCAGTTTTGACGGGTAATTACTAGTTGTAATATATCGAATAGTATACGTTGCAATCTCAATGGTGCGTTTTGTGTGGGATTTAAGAAGATCGTCTCCAAAGATTTGTGATCCGTTTCAACGCTTAATTCTTTTCCAAATACGTACTCATGGAATTTTTGACATCCGAAACGAATAGCCAACGCTTGTTTTACTATTTGTGGTTGGTTTTGCTGTGAAGTTGTAAATGCTCTTGTGGCATACGTCGTAATATGCTAGTGTTTGTTTGTATTTTTTTTATTTTTTCGAACGCCTTGGTGTGCTCTGTTTCCCAACACCAAACTGCTTCATTATGTAGCAATTTCCGCAATGGTTCTGTTAATTCTGACAAGTTGCTGATAAATTTGCCAAGGTAATTTACCATGCCCAATATTCTCTGCAATTCTTTAACACATGTCGGCGTTTTTAATTGGTTGATTGTCCTGACCTTATCTTTATCCGCTTCATATCCCCTTTTTGTGAAGATATGACCTAAGAATTTTACTGACGATCTTTCGTACTCACACTTTTCTTTATTTATTGTGAATCCCGCTTCGGTTAATCGTCCAATGACCGTTTTTGTGGTTTCACGCAACTCCTTTAATGTTGGTCGCGTGAATGAAAATGTCATCCATTACCACTTCGCATCCTATCTATTCCCTCTAGAGTTCGGTTCATAACTTCAGCGAATACTTCTGGTGCTGGTGATATGGCCCCATGTCGTTGAAAATGTTAGATATTTTGAAGCGCGTTCTGTCACTTTTATTTGCCAGAATCCCTTTTCACAGTCCAATTTTGTGAAAAATTTGCTGCCCCGTGTTTTAGCTGCCACTTCTTCGACTGTTTTCATTGGATATTTACGCCTCTTAATATTTTTGTTTAATTCCGTTGGGTCCATGCATACACGAATTTTACCCCTGTTTACGACCAACATAGGCGTTACTGCCGGTCTTGACTCGCTGACGCTTTCGATGACACCAAGTTTTATCATATTTTGTATCTCTTGTCTCACTTTTTCTTCAATTGCGTAAGGTATTTTTCTTGGCGGTTTTATTTTGAACTTTGGGTTATCTATGAAATCCATATCATACTCAAAATTTTTGCAGCACCCAATCTGATTTACTCTTTTCACAAATCCCAAATTTTCACAGTCTTCGCTGAATAAACTCCGGATAACCAATTGACGATTTAATTGTTGTTAGGCTGAGATTTTCGGTAGTATTTTATTTGCCGATTAAAATATTTCACAATTTTAATATTTAATTTTATTTCATTTACTAGAGTATAATTTAAGTTCAGAATAATGTCATCGATTCTTCGACAAAAAGAAGAATGTCTTTTTTTTCTTTTTTTTTTTTTTTTTTTAATACTGCATTATAGCATACTTATCCATAAAATTATTACATAAATTTTCAACAGTTGGTAAGTTGATTTTACTTAATTTAATACATTTATTTATAGCAAATTGCGCGGAAAATCATAAATTTTAAATATCAGTTCGGACACTATTAATGGTATAATTAGTTCGATCTTAAACCCTTAATCAGAGGTGAATAAACATTTGTAATATAATTTACGATAGATGGCAATAATTAATTTAACAATTTGAATTTTTGTAAGTATGTGGTAGTTATACAAATCTACAGTCATTATCAAAATAAACAATTAACCGTAAGTAGCTATATAACAATAATAACTGAATTCATTTTAAAACAAATTTCATATTTCAGCTTTGACAGTGTTAACATAAAATATAATTTAAATCCAGTTATCCATTGATGTTTGGCAATAGAATGAGAGCTTTAGATAAGTACTAATTTCTATTTGTTGTTGTATGTTGAATGATTCTTTGTTGTTTTATTTTAGGTTAGGCGTGAATTCTGGATCAGTTGCGTGAACATTCTCCCGCACTATTAAAATCCCAGGTTTTAATACTAAAATTGTTTGCTGTAGATGTAGTTTCGTCGTCGGAGAGTAATCGGCATACTTTCACAATCGGGCGCTTGAGAATTCCTGTGGTGGTTTTGATGGATACTACACGTACTAAACCATCGGTACCAGGATGAATCGTTATAACACGGCCCATTAACCATTTGGACGGAGGTAAATTGTCTTCTTTTATGATTACTAATTCACCAATTTTAATGTTTTGTTCTCTTTCGTTCCATTTTCGACGTTGTTGTAAGGTGTGCAAGTAGTTGACTGTCCATTTTCTCCAGAAACTCTGCACTCTTGTTTGAACATTCTGCCACCGTGATAACCGGTTCATTGGTATGTCTTCTAATGGAGGTTCAGGAATCGCAGTGATGGGTTCGCCAATGAGGAAATGAGCTGGTGTTAACGCCACCAAATCATCGATGTCATCAGTCATTGGGCACAACGGTCTTGAATTAAGGAGTCCTTCGATCTGCACTAACAAAGTTTCCATTTCAGTCGATGTCATCATTGTGTCTTTTGTAACTCTAATGAGATGGTATTTTATGCTTTTTACACCAGACTCCCAAATTCCTCCGAAATGAGGACCGTTAGCTGGATTAAATACAAATTTGATATGCTGCTGTGAAAGAAAATTAGAGATTAATTGATTGTTATGATGTTGATGATATAATTGGTGAAGTTCTTCTAATTTTCGTTTAGCTCCCACAAAATTGGAACCGTTGTCAGACATAATCTCTATTGGTATCCCTCTTCTGGATATGAATCGTCGCAACGCCGCGATAAATGCTTCTGCTGTCATATCATAACAAACTTCAATATGAATCGCTTTGGTAGCAAAGCATATGAAGATGCATATGTATCCCTTTACAATTGGTATGCGACCCTTGCCCATTCGAGTTTTTAGGTACAAAGGTCCGGCGTAATCCATGCCAGTATACAGAAATGGACGACTTGGTGTAATTCTTGTTCTAGGTAAATTTCCCATCAATTGTTGGGAAGTCGCTGCCTTTTGTCTTCTACACTCTACACATTTGTTGATGTGGTTTTTGACTGAAATCCGACAACTTATTATCCAATATCTCTGCCGCAGTAGGCTAATTTGTAACGTGGGCCCTGGGTGGAAGTATCTTAGATGTGTTTCTCTAATAATTCTGTCATTTAACAGATGTTTCTTTGGCAGAATTATTGGATGTTTTACGTCGAATGACGCATCTAAATTTTCTAGTCTCCCTCCAACTCTTAATACTCCTTCGGTATCTAAGAAAGGGAATAATGAAAGGATTTTACTTGTCGTGCCAATTTTTTTGGTTTGTTTTAGTGAATTGATTTCTTCTTCAAATTCTTCTGATTGGGCCCATTTAACACATAAAATCTCAGCCTTCTTGAGCCGGTCAACTATGTCAAGTTCCCGATAATTTTTATGAAGCTTGAGAATCATAGCTATAATTCTTTTGATTTTAGCAAACGACTCTATCCTTGTGACAAGATCCTCTATTACCTGCCTTACATTTGACTTACTGTGCGTCATCAATGATATTGTTCGTGACTCCAGCTTGGTGTCTTCGATTTCGATGTTACTCGGCCAATTTTCCATGCTATCGATTAGCCATGCAGGCCCATTCCACCACAGGCTATTGTTTACGAGTTGTTTGGGGTTCACGCCTCTTGATGCGATATCAGCGGGATTGTCTTTTGACATGACATAATTCCAACTCTTTCTGGGGATACGTTCCAATATTTCGGAAGTCCGATTTCCCACGAAGCATTTCCACCGTCTTGGAACATCTGATAACCAAGAAAGTACTATTTTAGAATCCGTCCACGCATAGCATTCTACATCATCTACTTCTAACGACTTCTTGGTATACTGGATGAGTCTGCTCAGTAAGACCGCTCCGCATAATTCCAGTCTAGGCAATGACACTTGCTTTAAGGGGGCAACTTTGGTTTTAGCGATAGCAATTCGGGTAGTCGACGAGCCATTTTTGTCGGTTGTACGGACATATGTAATCGCTGCGTATGCGTTCTCGGAGGCATCACAAAATCCGTGTATCTGCAAGTTGATGGTAGTGTTCCGTATCATTAGAAATCTCGGAACTTCGATATCTTGTAAATGCATGAGTGATGATTGGTTCGCCAACCATTGCTGCTCTATGTCTTGAGGAAGTGGTTCATCCCAGGACAAATTACGTAGCCATAACTTCTGTAAATGTATCTTAAATACAATAATGACCGGGGACACCCATCCAAGTGGGTCGAATATTCTTGATATTTGGGACAACATTTCGCGTTTAGAAGAGACTTTCTTACTATCAAGCTTTATTTTGTAAGAGAAAGTATCTCTTGTCTGATTCCATAGCAATCCCAACGTCTTTACTGTACCGGATTCATCATTAATGTGCAGGTTTTCGTTATCTCTATCTGCCACGTGAATTGTACTTATCAAGGCAGACGAATTAGACTTCCATTTTCGTAAATTAAGCCCAGCCCTTTGTAGCATTTCCGAAATTTCCACCATGCCTATTCTTGCTTCTTCTATAGAACTGCCTCCAGACAAACAGTCGTCGACGTAAAAATCTCGCTTGGCTATTATTGATCCTACCGGAAATGTTGATTGGTCATCGTTTGCTATCTGATGTAGTGTTCGAACAGCTAAAAAAGGAGCACATGATGTCCCATACGTGACGGTCGTTAATCGGAATTCTTTCATTGGTTCAGATGCGGTCTTTCTCCATATTACTCTTTGATAGTCCTGATCGGTATAGTCCACCTCAATTTGCCGGTACATCTTCTCCACATCGGCTGAAAATACAAATGCATGTTTTCTGAAAAGCATTAGTATGGATGTTAAATCTTTCTGTATCGTCGGTCCAACTAAAAGTTTATCATTTAATGATACTCCCGATGCCGATTTGCACGATCCGTCAAACACTACTCGTTATTTTGTAGTTGTACTGTCCAGCTTGACCACAGCATGATGCGGTAGGTAAAAACACTTATGTACGTTCACGTTGACTTCATTCGTTTCTATTTCCCTCATATGTCCCAGACTCAGATACTCTTCCATAAACTTCACATAATCCTCACGTAGGGTTGAATCTTTGTCAAATTTCCTTTCCATGGCTGTTAATCGACTAGCTGCAGCTAATTTTGAATAACCCAATTCTTTGGAATCCGTTGTGAATGGTAATTTGACAACATATCTGCCATTGGATTTGCGCTTGTATGTTTCGACAAAGTGGCGATCACAATTTGCTTCAGCTTCGGTGATCTTAGCTGCTGTTGGCACTTCTTCTATTGACCAAAAGTTTTCCAATGCTTTGTATATATCGATTTCTTCTATTATTGCTGATAAGGAATTTACATCAGTTCTGGGCTCAATTACGGTTCCCGAAACAACCCATCCAAATTTGGTTGATTGAGCAGTGATTTGATTTTTGATTTTAATTTTATCAGGTTTTAATACATCAAAAAATATATCGGCTCCAAGTAGCAGGTCAATTTTGCTTGGTTCATGAAATGTAGGATCGGCGTATTGAAGGTCGTAATTGCGGAGTTCTTCGACATAGCTTGCATCTATCTTCGACCGTGGAATTGTAGATGTCAATTTCGGGAGGATCAGTGCTTCGACATTAAAAACTTCATTTTGATCGAACCTCGAATGAATTCTGATCTTGACTAAGCCTTTTACTAGTTCAGCCCTTGTTTCGGAAATGCCAGATACGCGAACATTTGCAAATGACCGCTTGAGATCCAACCTTTGCACAAGACTTTCACTGATAAATGTGGATTGGGAGCCCGAATCCAGTAATGCACGAACTGTGTGGGTCTTTCCTGATGAATCACGAAGATAGATTAATGCGGTTGGCAATAATGCGAGACGCAATGTGATGGCGTTCAATGAGGTAGTTACCATATTTGAGTTTACTTGCGAGCTTGTGGTGGGATTACTTGCTTCTTGTTGGTCATCCTTGCTTACTATATCAATTTGAGCCACAGAACTAATTGGTGTTGTTTGATTGGACTTTGTACTTTCTGATTCCAAATGAAGCATAGTATTATGTCGTAGATTACAAACTCGGCATGAATATTCTACCGGACAACTACTGGCACTATGACCCTCTCGTAGACAATTGTAGCAGACTCCATATGTATTGACCATGCTTCTACGCTTGATTACAGACATGGTTTTGAATTTAAAGCATCTTCGTAGATTATGCTGACGTTTACAACACGGACAGGTCTCGATAGTTGGCGCAACTTGCACTGTTTTTACCACTACACTAGGTATCTTAGATACTTTTTTCTTGGAATCACACACAGCACTTTCCTTTGCATAACATCGATCATTTAGAAACTCTAAGAAGTCATTAATTTTTGGAAATTCTTGAGTTAAAGTTGCATTTGCCCATGCGACCCTTGTTTCTTCATCAACCTTATTCAACAAAATTCTGATGAGCCAAGGATCTCTGGTCTCGGCTTCCACACCTAAGGCTTTAATTCCTCGAATAATCTCATCGGATTTATCACTTATTTGTCGCAGTGATTGTGGTGAACCGTTTGATGCTGATGGTTGATCGAAGAACCGATCGATGTACGAATTTAAAATAGGTCTTGTTTTGTTATAGCGCTTTACTAGTTTGTCCCAGGCCTCCTCATAATTTGCATCGGTCACTAAAAAATTCCTAATTAGATTGAGTGGGGGACCATTTAAAGATCCTTTCAAGATTTGGAATTTGTGAACATTAGAAATTGTGTCCACATTGTGTACTGACGTTAAGTACAGATCGTAGAATGATGGCCATGCTTCATACTCTCCACTAAATTGATCAATACGCACACGAGGTAATTTCAGATTATCGGAGGAGTGCACGGCCGACCGCTCATTGATTGCTTGCGTTCGATCAGCAAGGTTTTCTAAGAATACCCGTTGTTGGTCTAACAACTGATCGAATGAACCAGTATTGGTGGCCTGGGCTACTGTATCCTTTGATTGTTTCTTACGCAATAGTTCTAATAGTTTTGATTTGGTGTCGAAAAAACTATTCTCAAATTCTTCTTGCTTGAGTTCTATATTGGCGTTTGGATTATTTGCAGCCATAACGACAATTTGATCTTCAAACTGTTGGAATTCATTCCAGAGCGCATCAATTTTATTTAACCGAACTTCAATATCTGCACACGTGGTATTTTGATTTACAGACCCCAAGAACTTTCGTATTATGGTTAATGAGCCCATAACACGACCACGTGATTGAACAGCGGTCGTAGCCATTTTTAATAACACGTTTTAACACTCAAATCGATACTTATATCACCCAGGGAAACAAAATAAAATTGGCAAAAACAAAACAAATATGTAATTTAAGTAATACTTATGATTATATTATACTTATCGAATAATCTTGTAGCCTCTTTCGGAACGACCTTGATAATGTTTCCAAATACAGTTGTAGCGTGGTTTATGCGCGTGCAAATTGATGGCGTCTGTCGATACAGCTGAATGATGATGTTGAATGGATATTCAATGATGTTTCAGTGTACGATTGAGCTAAATTTACAGCATTAAATAAAGCAGCAGTAACTGGTGATTCGTATTCGCGAATTCGTAGCCACTTTCACGACACTTTTGTAGCCTCTAAATCGGTATCCGGCTCGAAGGACCATGAATAAACTCCGGATAACCAATTGACGATTTAATTGTTGTTAGGCTGAGATTTTCGGTAGTATTTTATTTGCCGATTAAAATATTTCACAATTTTAATATTTAATTTTATTTCATTTACTAGAGTATAATTTAAGTTCAGAATAATGTCATCGATTCTTCGACAAAAAGAAGAATGTCTTTTTTTTCTTTTTTTTTTTTTTTTTTTTTAATACTGCATTATAGCATACTTATCCATAAAATTATTACATAAATTTTCAACAGTTGGTAAGTTGATTTTACTTAATTTAATACATTTATTTATAGCAAATTGCGCGGAAAATCATAAATTTTAAATATCAGTTCGGACACTATTAATGGTATAATTAGTTCGATCTTAAACCCTTAATCAGAGGTGAATAAACATTTGTAATATAATTTACGATAGATGGCAATAATTAATTTAACAATTTGAATTTTTGTAAGTATGTGGTAGTTATACAAATCTACAGTCATTATCAAAATAAACAATTAACCGTAAGTAGCTATATAACAATAATAACTGAATTCATTTTAAAACAAATTTCATATTTCAGCTTTGACAGTGTTAACATAAAATATAATTTAAATCCAGTTATCCATTGATGTTTGGCAATAGAATGAGAGCTTTAGATAAGTACTAATTTCTATTTGTTGTTGTATGTTGAATGATTCTTTGTTGTTTTATTTTAGGTTAGGCGTGAATTCTGGATCAGTTGCGTGAACATTCGCCGCCTAGGATTGTCTGTAAGTCCTCTTTTATTACCGCAAATATTACTATTCCCTCGATATTTTTTTCCTTTTCGTAAGATACGGGCACTTTAATTCAGTTTGTCCGATCACTTTTATTAGGCCGCCGTCGTACGATTTAATTTTTTTAATTTCGCTTGCCTTAATGTCTGCACCGATTGCTCTTGCCGTTTTATTTGAAATTACATTGCAAAATGCGCCAGTGTCTAGTCTTATTTTAAGCTTGTATATACCGACACGCACTTTTTCTGTCCACTTTTCATCACTTATTGAATTTATTGTGGTGATCATTCCAATAAATTTAAAGCCCATCTCGTCACCCGTTGATTCTGTTTCATTGTCACTACTATCACCTTCGATGACGTTAACTTTTTTATTCTTTTGACTTCTGTTCTTTTCGTGAGATGTTTTATAATTCGACTCACTTTTTGAATCACTTTATTTTCTATTACTCTGTGATCTACACACGATACTAAAATGTTCTATGCCACCGCACTTTAAGTGCTTCTTTTTATGTGCCGGGCAACTTTTAGGTCCGTGCGTCGTATTGCACCGTCTGCACTTAAATTCTTTGTGTATTTTATTCACCCTTGCCGAAGAGCTCTGCACCTACCTTTTCACGTATTTTTTACGGACCCTGTGAAATTTGCATCTTTCGTATGTTTTATTACGCATTAGGACATCCCAAGTAGGACTGGAAAAAGGCTTCTACGCTCTTGTGTTGAGTATTTGTAGGAGTTCTGAAAAAGTTTGAAACTTTCTTCCGTCTCTCGATCAAGACGATAACAATAGTACCATTTCAAAGTAACAGCGCCATAACGGTAATTTTGATAACTAACTTGGTAGAGCTAAAACTGTTATATCCCTCAAGAGCTTGATAAAGGTACTCTGGAAGATTACGTTTAAAAGAAAACAGTGTTGTAAACCATCTCGATTTTTGATATGTGTGAAAAAAACTATTAAAGTTACCCGAAAGTTTGCAGCCGAAAGTAAAAATATCGATAATGAGGATAGTGTCTTGGCTACCTCAGCCAAAACTTGACAAAACAACCTATAAACTGGTTTGTACAAGCTTATTTGGGTTTGGTACTACTTACCGTACGAATTAGGCTATAAGTTTCATGAGATAAGCCCAATATAGTTTATAGACATTTGCATAAATTCAACATTAAAAGTGCCATATCTGGAAAATCGTTCAATAAAAGTGCTTTGCCAATAGTTATCCCTAAAAAAATTAACAGATCAAGTTTCATATGGGGAGGCCGGGAAAATCCGTTTGATTGAAAGATCCATATAAAATTTAACAAATTTTATAAATTCAACATTTAAAGTGTCATGTCTGGAAAGTGTTCCAATTAGTATGCCTAGCCAGTTGTTTTCCATGGAAAAATTATCAGATCCCAGTAAAATTCGTTTGAATGAAAAACCCATATAAAATTTTAAAATTTCTATACGTTATGCCTAGAAAGAAAGTCGGGAAAATTTCGCCTATAAGCGAATCAATAAGCCACAAAATCGTTAAAAGCAAATACCCAGTTATTTAGATAATTTTTCATGTTATGTGGAATATTTTTCGTCTGAAATATATCAGTTAGTAACTTTCGGCTGAGACAGCCACAACACTATCTGAATAACCGACATTTTTTAACTTTCGGCTGAAAACTTTCGGCTAACTTTAACAGGATATGAACAACATTGAAGATTATAAATAAGAAATTGTTTGGTAACCAATTCATAGCCAGGAATGTTCTGGATAAAAAACCGTCTTTTTTATCAAAGTTTATTAATCAATTTATTTTGAAAATTAGTCGAGTGATAAACATTTGGCTTCAACACCGCTGTTTAAGACCATCACAACGGTATGATTAAGTAGGTTTCATCGGTTAAGAACTCAAGGAGTTATATAAATAAAATGCCTTTCGTGTGCGGGCGGGTTTGATTATTCTTGGAATCTTTTAAATTTAGCTTGCCCTGGCGTTTCCATTCTCACAGACACACCGGTATGCTTATATACGATAATTGGACTTCTCTGTTTACAAATTTGTATATTTTGCGTTATTTTTTGTTACAACGTTTTTAAGCGATTGATACGAAGAAAATCAAAAAATGTTGTATATGTTCATTGGTGTACTTCTTCAACACTTTCGTTACTTCTTGGTCTAGACCAATCCGGAACATAAATTTGTTGGGATTTTCAGGCTTCTAAAGTTATCCCAGGATTGTATCCCAGAAAATAGAAAAATTATACCCGGCAATACCAATAAAATTATACTACAGTTCGGGATTTCATTATATTCAATTAAAATAGTATCTTTTCATCAAAATAAAATCAATGAAAAACAGAAGAAATTCGAATATGAAATATTTCAATTACTTATAAAATACAAATTGGTTTTAAACGTAAAATTCATAATTACCAGTATTGAACAAAGGTTAGGTTAGGTTAAGGTGGCCGTTCAGGGAGACCGGCATAGAGACAAACTACTCCGTAGCCATACCACAATTTATTATTTATCCACCTACATACTCATTGAAACCATTTTCAGCTGTTAACAAAGTACTGGATACTCCTGATATCCATCCTTGACGTCCTCCTGAGGTCCGTCAGGTCGTTTATTGTAGTGCCCATAGAAACTTTAGTGTGTTTCAGGCCAGACGAGAGCCTAAATAATAAATTTGGTTTCGTGTACTTTATTTGGGACATTATATAGAGCGTGAAATTGCGCTGATTAAAGCATGTTATTACAAAATATGCTGAAATCAGTGGCTGAACGAACGACGAAGTGGCCTGCAAAAATGTTTGAAAATTCTCCGCCGAAAATGCAATCAAAAACAGAGAAGGATTGGAGCTAGTGCAAGAATATTTGTATACAGTTCATCCACAAAGTATAATCGATTTAGTGGATGTTGTTGTCCACTAAATGTTATTGTCAATGTCTGTTCCAACTGGTGTCAGAGTTTTGCAAGAAAGTAAGCCAAAATCAAGGGGTATACAAATGAGAGCGGAACTTGAAAATAAACGTGGTAATGAATCGCCGAAAATTGTGCTGAAATCGAAAAACAGTACACTGGAACGAGTAAGAGAATGCAGAGAAAGGAAAAAAGCATTGGTTAACCTTTCTTCTGTAGTTCAGTCACAAAGCTGTGCACAAATTGTTAATGATGTGGCGAATATTTCTGTATTGTCAGCAATCAATGGACCTTCAACGAATGCTATGGCTGTTTCCATTAAAGATATGCTGAAATCAGGGGCTGAGCAAAAAGGAGCTTGTCGTGAAAAAATATATCTAAATGAATCGCCAAAAATCGCAGCAAATTTGGAAAAGGGTAGAGTGGAACGGGCACAAGAAACTAAAGCATCTCCCCTATCTTAAACAGCTCAGCCACAAACTAGAAACGATTTAGTAATTGTTCCTATATCGAAGAATCAATAATAAAGAGCAGGGACAAAAAAATTGTCTAACCTTTCAACTGCAGTTCAGTAGACTAGAACGAGTGGGAGAACGCCGAGCAAGAAAAAAGTTATTATCTAACCTCTCTGCTGCACTTCAACCAAAAAGGTGTAAACGATTTACTAAATGACCTTATACCGTCAGCAATCAACAAACCATCAATAAGTGTATTGCCTCATGCAAGTAGTGCCAAAGAAAATCATTTGGGATTAAATTAAAGATTTTAATTCAAATAAGACTGCTCATGAAATATTTCAAAAACAATTTACAAATAACCAATTTGGTTTGAAGTGCTTCATTTACGATCGGCTGTGGTTTGAAAACGATTTGAAATCATTTCACAGATTGTCCATAGAACGTTTCCAGAAATCGATGTAAATAATAAAATGGCGTGTAACTTTTGTACGGTATCCCTCAGTAAAACTATTATCCCCACATTGTGGGGTGGTTTCGCATACCCACAACTACCAGCGAATCTACCTAAGTTGGATTTGGTCTCTGAACGACTCATTTTTCCTCGGATTCCATTCATGCAAATTCGGCGGTTACGACATATGCATGGGCAATATGGCATTTTGCCAATATGGCATCAAGGAAACATATTCATAAATCGAGTTATTTGATAGGTTTAGTCAACAGGAGACATATTAAACTTTGGTTAACATATCTAACAACAACTTCACTCTACCAAATGTATGACATCTCCATTGATTTTTCTTTCTTTAATGACACCGGCACAGAAAATGTAGCCATTCCAGATGAGCTGAGCGAGAATATATTTATTATACAGCTACACACTCTATTATGAAACGATGATAAATATTTAAGTATCGCTCCCGGTGAGAGAAATGTACCCCATAGTTTACTATTTGATGATCACGCCGAGGAACTCTCTTTCCCGGCAATATATATTGGGGAATTTCGAACATTCAAAGAAAATTTACGAGTGACATCATTCATGATGGCTACGACTGAACTAAGGCGGAGTGTTCGGCGGGGTGTAACTCCTTATCATCTACTTTACATGGTCATGAAAATTATGAGGATAAGAGTTCATGATAGTCTAACCGTCACCTTCAAACATGTTAGCAACTTGCAAAATGCAAATATCACTCGACAACAAATTGAGTCAGATGAATATATTAATAACTGTATCGAAAGTAATTTTGCTTTTTTACGATGCATAGTCTCAACGTAAACGTGATTTATTCGAAATGATCAGGCAACTCGAGCGCGAATGAAATCGGTTTGACTAGATTGCTACAAACATTATATAAATTGAAAAACAATGGATGTGAAATTTCAAAGAAAGAAGCTGCTCAGTTGAGTTTTATTGAAAAAAGTACACTCATAAATGAAGATGCAGTGACTTGTGCTTTATATTTTAATAAACTATGGTTAATGTATTAAGAGTATTCTCCTGTCAAAGAAATCAACCGAGCAAACGGCGCAGTGGTTAAAGCTGCGGCGTTTGGATCGGGAGGTACCGGGTTCGAATCATGATAGGGGCGGGATGGAAAAGGGATTTTTCATCATCTGATTACGATCGGTGATGACGATGAACACATCTATGACCCCCTATTGAGAGTGCAGAATCCATGGGCCGACCCACCTTTCATGTCAGCACTAAAGGTTGGCATGAAGCAATGCAATGTGCAGGTGGTTAACACAAAGCGGGTCTATAGCCGTACGTCTTCGATTTGGCTACTAATGCGTAAAGTAGGACGTGCTACAGAAAAGTTGTTGCTAATACACCTCAAAAGTGTCGATTCGAAGCCCCTTTTATGCCGTGTCGTTCTACAACAATACTGACATCTATGAAGAATTCAGAAGCGAAGTTTGCTCAATATACTCAACATTACAAGAGCATAAGGATTGAACTCGAAAATAATGACTATCCTGATATAGATAAGTTTTACAGAGAGAACAAAATTATTTGATACGATTACTATCTGAATGTCCTTCGTGCTGTAATTACTCGACCAAGGGTTTTAACTTAAAACGTGATCCAGCAGAAAAATGGCACGATCCATTCAACCCGTTCCTCTTTAATATTTTAAATTCAAATATCTACATACAATTACGAGTAGAGTGAACCTTCGGATGAACCTCCCGAGTTTGACATAGTGGAAATAACGAGAAAGATGAGCATTAATATGCTAAATACCGTCGAAATCACGAGTCAAGAAGCTGATTGGTATTTGTTAAGAGAACCTATGTCAAAAAGTTCTTCAGTAGTAGTATATATCGCAACGCTTTGGCCAATTGAATGACAACCTATTAGTAAAACTCAAAAAGAATGGGACGAGATAAACTGCGGAGAAGATTCTACGGATATCTGGAAAGAAAACTGGTTTAATAAGTATGAAACGAGGCCAGAAAACATGGAAAACATAACACTCGCCCAGTTTGTTGCAAATTATAGACGCAATGGACGCATAATACAATATAGAAATTATGACATGGCCACAGATATCAATAAGTACAAGCGCGAAATGATGAATCTACATTTACCTTATCGGCACGAGGAAATTGAAATTCTTGCAGAAATGAAATTCTTCGAAATTTACAATGAAAATGAAGATTTGATTTTGTAACAAAGTAAAGAATTCGAATCAGATTTGAATATTTGTAAAACAATCGAAATCTGTATACACATAGTTCTCTATGTCATGAAGACATCGTTGAAGAAATGAGGCACATGGTCAACCGATTTCCGGAACCAAATCCATTTCAAGAACTATATGACAACGAAAATGTGTATATGAATAGTGACATTCGACTAGCAACTCTGAACAAACTCGGTGCTATCGCTAAAAAACGGGAAAATTTGCCATGTGAATGGCAAATCGAGCTTTATTGAAAATTTTCTTTATCGGACCAGCAGTATGTGGCAAAACATTTGTCATAAAACTTCTAATGGAAATTTACAACAGATTTACTATGATGGTTACTGCAATGCCTACATAACGTGTGCGCCTTCCGGCTGCTGTTCCAATTGACGGAACCTTCGACCTATTCGGCCCTTCGACCCATTCGGCCCTTCGACACATTCGGCCCTTTGACATTCGGCCCTTCAACATTCGGCCCTTCGACACATTCGGCCCTTCGACCCATTCGGCTCTTCGATATTCGGCCCTTCCACATTCGGCCCTTCGACATTCGGCCCTTTGAAATTCGGCCCTTCGTACCCATTCCATTTTTTTTTACTTGGAAAATGACTCTTTTTTAAAAGTCTTGGTTCGATCGTTAATTAGAGAAATCGACAAAATATTCTATTAAATATTATAATTCATCTAATGCACATTTGAGATCAAGGAACCAAACCTACTTATGGGATTTTAAAAACTAAATTTTGGTGAAATGTATATGTTCATGATTGACATGAGTGAGTGTAGTTATTTGAATTTTTGGTAATTAGGAACGCGACCGTCCAAATTCCAATAGGATCATTCGGTTGGAAATTTTATAATTGCCCAATTGGAATATGGCTGTATTTTCATTATTAAAGGTGATTGTGTCATGCTCGCGCCTGTTATTGTTTATTACTAAATAATGAGACAAATGTAAGTAAAACGTTTTTGTATTAGTGCGTTTTGCTCGCTTTATGTTTAGTTTTACTTTCTTTTACTCTAGTAAAATAAAGTATAGTAATCATGAAAATTTTGGACCTTGAGATTTTTAGAGATTTATCTGTTTTGAGGTCCCCTGAGTCCGAAAAAGTGGGTTTCGAAATGGTGTCTGTCTGTCTGTCTGTCAGTCTGTCAGTCTGTCTGTGTCCTCTCTACAGCCCAGATGGTTTAACCAATCGAACTGAAACTTCAGATTTAAGCTTTTTTGATAAATTGGGAGGTCCCAGTGAAAATTACTCCAAATCGGCTAACCGGAAGTGGCCACTCCCTTGGTCCAGTAAATTTATTCTGCAAATATCTTAAAAAGTATAAGGTTTACAAAAAACTACTTGAAATAAAATGTTTCCAAAAATTAAAAACAAATAAAAATAAAAAATTTAAAAATTTAAAAAAAAAATTATAAAAAACAATAAAATTTCTCAAAATTCTCTGTTCGTAAAAGAAAGTCGTGTGTTGGCCACACCTCCATTTTTTTTATTATTACGTATTGAACGAAAAATATTAAAAGAAATAAAATTGATTTTTGTTTTGATTGAGTTAAATATTTTCGAAACATTTTGATCATAAATAATTGGTCCTTGATGTATGTGATACCTGGTGGTATTATTGACAACTAATAAATAACACATTAGGTAACACTAATTATATAAGTGGCAGAAAAACGAGACTAACTTGAGTAAGATGGACACATGTATATTTTAATGAAACATATAATAAATATAATTTCTTAAACAAGTAAAATAAATAAATCTTTTAATTTAAAAATAAAAGATAATAATATAACAGTCCTTCGAGCCGAATATTTTTAAGCCGGTTATAAATCGTAAATAGTGAAGTGTATATTGTTATAATATGGTACATAATTGTTTTTTCAACGTGGTCAACAAATTGTAAGCATCGTATCGCGTATTTCATCAAGAACTATTTCGACCATCTTTAAATTATACAATTGATATCATACAGTATACTCGTATCACTCTAAAATCTATCGAGAACATTATTGTTAATAAATTTCATCGTTTCATCAACATCGTGTCGTATATTTATAAAATCGAAATTTCATCGCAATTGTCATCACCTGTAAATTAACACAAAATTTTCATCGTTCAATCAAGCTATAAAGTAAACAGTTTTTTGCGATCGTTATACTAAAAAGTTATCAGGAATGGATGCTCATCGATTTATCATCATATTCACTATCTAAACAAGTCATCATCGGTAGTGGTTGCTAACCACTTCATCATTAATATAACCGAATTCGTCTCTAAATATTCAAAACACAGGTATTGATTAAATATTTGCCAATTTTTAAATTAAATATTTTTTTTAACGGTGCATGCAATTATGGCCTACGCCGACAAACTAAAATCGTTGATTAAAAAACGCGGTGGATACAAATCCCAAATTACGTATTTTAAAAATAAAATAGAAGGAGACAGTTTTGGTTTGGGATCGGAGTACAGGTCGGTTCCTCGGATGAGTTCGCTCGGTATACGAGAAGTTCGATCTGGTTCAGTCTCATATCGAATCTCTGTGAGATGATCAGGTTGATGATGGCAAGAATGAAAGATTTGAGTTTGAAAACTCTTATGGAGAATTAGAATCACTGGTATTAGATAGATTAGGGAAGTTAGAAATAGAGAAGAAAAGTATTAATGCAGTTAAAGTGAATGAGTGTAGCAAGAACGTGAAGTTACCAGAAATCAAGCTCCCGAAGTTCGATGGACAGGAGCTCAATGGGCTAAACTTCAAGTCGTTGTTTTTAAAAACAGTAGATGGTAACAATAAGTTAGATGATATTGAGATGTATTATTATTTAGTGTCGCATATTAGAGATGGGGGGCCTATAATATAGTCGCATCCTATCCCGTAAGGGAGGAATACTATTCCAAAGTGTGGAAAATATTGTATACCAGATACGACGATGAATCCAATATACAAGACATTCATGTTAAGGGTCTATATGAGATTAAAAAAACCCGAAGGCTCCTCGCAATCTCTAAAAATTTTCGTAGATACCATAAACAAACATTTCTTGGCATTGCAAGCATTAGATCCAGTATTAAATGTATTCAACTTATTTCTGATGCACCATCTAATAGACAAATTGGATGCAGCGTCTAATATTGAGGTATTTAAAAGGTATAATGAACAGAAGAAAGGTTTGTCGTTTGATCAGTTCAATGAGGCACTACAAAATCGTATCAAGATTCTTCGCTCAGTAAAGCCCCTTTCCGATCCTAGTGTTTCGTTGAACAAGGCACAATCGAATACAAGTTATTCCAAATTCACAGAACATAGATCTTGTGGTTCGTTCGTTGCTAGTCAAAAGTCAAAGTGTGAGTTTTGTGGGGGAAACCACCAATTGAAAAATTGCAGTGAATTCGGAAAGGCAGATATGTCTCCGATTTTAAGGTTCGAATTTATAAAAAAATACAAGTTGTGTACCAATTGTTTCGACCCTGGTCATCATGTGATAAATTGCAGAGCTCCACCGTGTAGTATGTGCCAAAATAAGCACAACACATTATTGCATTTTGGAAGTTCAAAATCCGTCGCTTCAAATGTTGCATCGAATCTTTCCAAATCCATTATAGTACCGAAAAAAGATTCCACACAGGATACATTACCCTCGTCGTCGTGTAGTGTAAGTAATCTTACTGGAAATGATTTAAGGCTGCCAAATACATTCGAAGTTTTATTACCTATGGCACTCATTTGGGCTGAATCGGGTAAGGGACGCCTGTTGTGTCGAGCGCTGATAGATAGCGGTTCACAGTCAAACATTGTAACGCACGAATTAGCTCGGAGTTTGAATTGTACAAAATCCCGATCATCTATTTCAGTTTGTGGAATCGGTTTACATTCCTATAAAATTCAGTTTCAAACTGATATCATCATATCCTCCGGAATCAATGATTTTTGTGCTGATTTGAGATTTTTGATATTGCCCAAAATCACAAATAATATACCAGCACATAACATACAGGTTCAAGAAAGTGAATTGCCCCAAGCGATTGACCTCGCAGATCCTTCGTTTTTGGAACCTAGCCCTGTCTATATGATATTGGGCGCCGAACTATACCATCATATATTTCTTCCTGATAAAGTGATCTTATTCAAAAACTTACCTCCATTTGTTAACAGTGTATTTGGATATGTTGTAACGGGAGTTGCTAAGTACGATCATGAAACATCAAAAAAGATTAAAGATTGCACCACAAGTGAATTGATGGAGGATGATCCGTATTGTACTGGTCAACAACAAAGCTTTTTATCATCAATAAAATCTAATTAGGCAGATAATAAATGTGCGTTTCAAAAATTAGAAAAACTAATTCGAGGTTTCTGGGAGCTGGAATCAATTGCCCCCAAGAAACAATTATTCAATTGAGGAAAGGCAATGCGGAGAACATTTTTTGAAAAACGTATCTCGTGACCCTGAGGGTAGATATTATGTGTCACTACCTTTTCGATATAATATAATAAATTTAGGGAACTCAGCAACGACTGCCCTTATTCAATTTTATAATCTTGAAAAGCGCTTGAATAAAAATCCCGAACTGAGAGAAACTTACACTCAGTTCATGAATGAATATTTGCATTTGGGCCATATAGAGGAAGTAAAGGATATTCAGGTGGCTACAAGTCAATCTGGTATGTGTTACTACCTACCGCATCACTGTGTTATAAAAGATGGTAGCACTACAACTAAGTTGCGCGTTGTTTTCAATGCCTCGAGTAAATCATCGTCCAAACTCTCATTGAACGATTGTTTAATGTTTGGGCCTACAGTCCAACAAGAATAGTTATCGATAGTGTTGCGGTTCCGGAAATACCCCGTTGTGTTTACGGGTGATGTCACAAAAATCGCCAGTTTAAGATAAAGGAGACTGATCGTGATTTCCAAAGTTTCCTGGTGGCGATCTACAACAGATGATAAACTTAAATGTTTTCGATTAACAACCGTAACATACGGCACCTCTTCAGCTTCATATTTGGCAACTCGTGTCCTTCATCAGCATGCTGACGATGAACACCTTGCATTTCCTTTGGCAGAAGAGGTTCTCAAGCGGGACTTCTATATTGACGATATTCTCACTGGAGCAGAAAGTTTAAAAAAGGCATCGAAACTAAAACATGATTTGACGAACTTGTTATTGAGAGGTGGCCTTGAATTGCGTAAATTCGAGTCCAATTGTGAGGTATTTTCCTCAAATTTTCCGGAAGTAAATGAGGGGTTGACCCACAATTTAAAGTCAATCTTAGGCATTCAGGGGAATAGTAGTTTGGATGAATTCTGTATAGATTTTTACTGCTTAAAAATTAATGAGTCAAGATCATTAAACAGAACGAATTGTTTTATCGGAAATCGCTAGCAACTTCGATCCGCTTGGAACTTGTGGTCCGATAATATTTTTGGCCAAGGTATTTATGCAAGTATTATGGACTAGGCATGAATTGTATTGGGTTGCTGATGTTGGTTTGGAGTTTAGTGTTTATTGGAACAATTTTAAGAAAGAACGGGTAAGCTTAGGGAAAATTAGTATTCCTCGATATGTCCTGTCAAATGCAGTATCAAAAGTGGAGTTGCATGGATTCGGGGACGCGTCCAATAAGTGATATGGTAGCGTAATATATATTAGATCGATTGATCTTGAAGGAAGAATAAGTGTCAGCTTTTTGTGTTCCAAGTCGAGAGTGGCCCCATTGAAGGGGGTACCAACCCCTCGGTTGGAATTCTGCGCCTCTCTGTTGTTGGCTCAGCTAATGGATAAGGTTTTATCCACAATGAATATCAGTTTTGAAGTCCAATTGTGACTTTATTATTGGACGAATTCATTTGTCACATTGCTTCGCATAAAAAATTCTCCAAGTAAATTTGTAGTGTTTGTTGCTAATAGAGTCAGCCAAATTCAGGAGTTGACCAGCTGATTTGATATCAGAGAGGCAGTATGCCGCGGGACTTTCTAAATTCCAGCATGTGGTTTACTGGACCTGATTTCCTTTATTTGGATAGGGGAAAATGGCCGAAATCGGTTGTCATGTTGATGAAGGAGAGTCGGAACTTAGAAAGAGTGAAGTGTGCTTAATTTGCGAAGTCGAGTGGACAGTTTTTGAAAGACATTCTTCTTTCAATAAATTAGTGAGAATAATTTCGTTATGTCTTCGATTTGTAAACAATTGTAAGGTTGGAAAAGGCTCACAGAACTTTGTACATGGAGTAATTGGAGTATCGGATATGATGAGATCTCGCATGGGTTTAGTGAAGCATACTCAAACAAACAATTTTAGTGAAGATATTCGGAATCTTAAAAAGAATCATTGCGTGGATTGCAAAAGCAAATTGAAATTTTTGAGTCCTTTCTTGGATGAAGAGGGATTCATTCACATTGGAGGAAGAATAAAAAGCGCTAACATAACAAGCGGTTATTGCATTGTGGACCTCAAACATTGTTGTATAGGTTGAGAGATTGTGTCACCTGTTTCAGAGTGGTTCATGATTGTGTCACCTGTTTCAGAGTGAAACCAAGCGCAAGTCATCAAGTTGTGGGGGAATTGCCTGATCGAAGGGGTAAACCCTTCAAGACCATTTTCGGTGGTTGGTGTCGATTTTTGTGGTCCGTTTAGTTTATGTCATGTGTTAAAAAGAAAGGTTTTTACTAAGGGATGTTTGGCTATATTTATGTATATGCTTTGCTTCAAAGGCGGTGTATATTGAAGTGGTGGAGGATCTTAGTACTCAATCATTTATTTCTTCACTGCGCCGATTTGTAGGCCGTCGCGGATTATGTAACCACATTTACTCGGACAACGCGACAAATTTTGTAGGGTCCCAGACCGAATTGGCTGAATTGCTAGGGCTTTTTGAATCGGAATCGTATAATCAAGATGTAGATAGGTTTTGTATCGAAAATAACATACAATGGCATTCTATACCCCCCAGATCACCGCTTTTCGGAGGACTCTGGGAGTCATCCGTGAGAAGTGCAAAGCACCACATAAAACGGACTATAGATCAAAATGCATGTTCATATGAGCAACTGCTCACATTATCCGTTCAAATTGAGGCCTGTCTCAATCCGATACCTTTGTCCCCAATGTCCGAGGATCCGAATGAGTTAGGTTGTTTGACGCCTGGTCACTTTTTGATTAGCCAACCCCTTGTGTCATTACCGGATCCGTCTCTTCAACATTTAAATTTCAACCGCCTAAAGCAATATCAGCGTGTCCAATACATGTTACAACATTTTTGGAAACGTTGGGCTCATGGGTACCTGAATGAGTTTATTTATTTATTTATTGTTGACTTCTAAATTTTTAACTTTCGATACACTCTATTTTGAGCAAAAGCTCATTCGTAACAGAGTGTACCAAAAGAGGTGGATAACTTCAAAATAAAATATTCCCTTCCCAATCGGGATCATCATCATTCACCAACTATGCCTCGATCTTTGTTAAAAAATTGCAGCAACAATTTCCGAACCTCAATCTTTGCGAAATTTTTCCTGCTTCAATAGATTTGCGTCAAACGTTCCAATTTCAATTTCATGTTTTCTGATTTGGACACCCAAATTAGTAGTCACCCGTGTTGAGAATCTACTTTCCAGACAATATCCTGATTTTTCGATGTTCGAGAACTCGTACAATTTGCCGGTGAATAAAATTTAAAAAAAAAAATATTTAGAAAAAAAAAAAAAATTTAATAAAAATAAAAAACGTCCAACCGACGTGAAACTCAAAGCCACTGAACATTGTCGTAAATGGATTGCCTAATATTGATTTGGGTGCCTTAATACTTTTGCATGAAGATAATCTCCCACCATTGAAATGGACATTGGGCAGAATGTCGGCAGTTCATTGTGGTAAGGATTGAGTGGTTCGAGTAGTTACTGTAAAAACTTCGCTAGGGGAGTACAAAAGAGCTGCTAATCGTGTTAGCGTATTGCCGTTGGAGAAAGATAGCCTGTCATCCGATGACGACCTAAATTAAAAAAAAGTTTATTTTTATTTTTTTTTATTTTGAGCATTCATTTTGAAAGAATGAAATTTTATTCAATTTGAATACAGTTATTATTAATTTTTATTTTTTGGCCAAAGTTTGATCAATTCTGGTAAATTTATTATTATTATTATTTTCGTAATATGAAATAATGTATTGAAATGATTATTTCAAGGAGGCGGGCATGTTCATGATTGACATGAGTGAGTGTAGTTATTTGAATTTTTGGTAATTGGGAACGCGACCGTCCAAATTCCAATAGGATCATTCGGTTGGAAATTTTATAGTTGCCCAATTGGAATATGGCTGTATTTTCATTATTAAAGGTGATTGTGTCATGCTCGCGCCTGTAATTGTTTATTACTATATAATGAGACAAATGTAAGTAAAACGTTTTTGCATTAGTGCGTTTTGCCCGCTTTACGTTTAGTTTTTATTATTGTTATTTTTTATTGTTACGTATTGTTCTTCCTGCGAGTTTGAACGCACAAAGTTTTTTTGTATTTGAAATTAAAAAAATGGAAAAATAAATATCGAAAAATATTAAAAGCAATAAAATTATTTTTTGATTGAGTTAAATTACTTTCGAAACATTTTAATCAGTATAAAGAACTCGCATACAAAATTGATGACTCGGTATCTTAAATGTAGAGGCATGAGTAAAAAATATATGACAGTTTATGGCGGTACCACTACTATAAAATTTACCAAAAAAAGTAACCTTGTTTTCCGACCGTTTACTGTATAAAAATATTCAATTAACAAGCAAGATACTAATCTCTATTATACTAGAAAATTTTTGGATAAACTAATTTCCGTCATCGTATTAGTAGAAAGACACACGTCACATCGAATTTTAGTAATGTTGGAAAAATTAAAATATCTCTCACGAATAATCAACATACATTTTCTAGTGACTGGCGTCCTACCGCTAATTACATCATTTTCCAACAATCAATTCAAAGTTAGAAAAATGATTGTAATCAATGCTTTGCTCATTGTATTGTCGATCGCCTCCGTATTTAGTTTAATATTTATCAATTATGGAGAATTGTACGTGTTCGTACAGGAAAAGGAGTGGGCCATATCTAATGCCATATTTATGCTAAATCAACGTTGCATCCAGCTATTTTCAACGATTATAATTTATAATAAAATTAAAAATATTAATATTCAATTAGATTATTACCGGAAGTATTATAAATTTTTAAATGTTTTATTAAAATATAAAACTGTTGTTGCCGTAATCAATAATCAGAGTTTAGGTAAAGTGTACGTGATGATTTTCCTAAAAATTGTGTTTGACATGTTATTGTTTGCGTATGCGGTTTATACATCATTAGATAACAATAAAAGTTTTACCTTAACAGCGATTTTTGCTAATCTACCGATTTGTTATTTGGTCACAAATATAACGTACTACTATGCAGGGACGAAAATGCTAAATTTCTATTTGGTAAAATTTAATGAGGCACTGTCTACAAGAATCAAATGTTTTAATAGCAAGAAACGATCGAAACGAAATATTTACAATGATTGTTGTGACCTGAGTGATTCTATTGATCGGATTGCGCGTTGGCATCAAAAAGTCGTTGTTATGAATAAGGCATGGGTTGAGTTAAATTCACTGGCCTTAATAGTATCCTTGGTCGATTGGTTTATTACATTGGCGTGTAGAGTAAGTGATTGGTGGAAATTAAAATAAGAACAAAACAAAACAAAAATTGTTAAATCATTTCAATTTCAGCCTTTCTACGTTTACGTGACATTCGTACGGTTACAGATGGTTTCAACGGGAACGGATGTAAATTCCATTAAATTGAGCCCATCAATTGCAGTATTTTGTGCGAAATTAGTGGAAACGGTTTGGGTTTTAACAGGCTGCCAGCGGATTGTTAACACTGTAAGCAATATATAGCCATCGTACATCCAATCCCAATTCATTTTCAATAAATACATTTAGTTTCAAGCAACCGGAAGTATTTTACATAAAATCGATATTGAAAGTGTAGATAGCCGCCTTAAAGCCAGTGTAATTTGTATAATCGATTAGTTGATACAACTTTACAAAGATTTCTTTCTTATTTTTTTTAGGTTAAATCATTTTCAATACAATTACTACTAAACCCAATTAGATTATCACCTTACGGATTGTGTACGCTAGATTTTACCTTATTGTTTATGGTGAATATTTTGACAAAACATTTAATAAATTGAAATAATAATGCTGGACGATTTAACTTTTTAGATAATTTCATCATCGACCATTTGCTTTGTTATATTGGTGCAATTTCAAATTATAATCTAGTAGATACCAAAACCACCAGCAAATGATACATTTTCCGGACATAAGCTAATTTAATCCGGATTTAGTGTTGATTGAGACACCGACATATATCGGCTTAAAAAATACATACTACACGGTATACACTGTGTGTGCCTCACAGCAATATTGTCGATAAAATTACTGACTTTTTTATTTAATTTCAGACTTTCACAGATACTAGGGTCAATGAAACACAGGGTGCCTACTATTTATTTTCTAATTTATCGCTTTTCAAAAGCCAACCGATTATCATCGAAATAATTTACACTGAGTTGCTTGAATAAAATAATTTAAAAAATTTCGTTAATATGTTTTGGCTACTTGTATTGCATTGGCTCATACTTTAAATCATCTCAATTTTACATTTATTTACAAGATTAGGATGTATCGGCACGAAGTACAAATAATAATTGGGTTCTAATTGAAACTCTCGCATTTGGAATACACAGCCAAAGCTTCTAAAATTTCCGTTTTTGGTATTTGATAAAATTAATATCAAACCATCATTAGATTACAATACACCTACAGACAGATCAGGTTGATGGGATAAGTACTGATATTTCAAGTCGATCGAGTGAAATTTGAAAATAAATTTGTGTATTTATGCTGACACAGCGATCAAGGTCCAAACAATCGCGGACTCTTTAAAAGATTAGGATTAACATCCGAAAATTCTTATTTCGTTCACGAAGCCAACAAAATATTTGGTTTTTGCTGTACCCCTCATTTAATTAGGTTAGGTTAGGTTAGGTTTAGGTGGCGGTCCATTAGGACTAGGCATAGACACAAAAATGGTCCGTAGCCATACCACGAATTTTTGTTTATCCTCCAACTGACGTCCATCCTCAGGTCACTGAAGAGGGGTGCCCTAGAAACTTTAGTCTGTTTCGTGCCAGATGAGGGCAAGTGCAAAGGCAAGTGCAAAGAAGATGAAATACTGTTTCTTCCTCCTCTTCGTCCTCGCAGCTACGACAATAGTCATGTGAGAAGAAACCATGTCTACTAGCATTACTGCCTGTGAGACAGTGCCCCGTAATTAATCCAACAAGCTTACTGATCTGCCGAGTAATTACGCATGAGGTGCTACTTGACCATCTGTTGTTCGTAAACGTACTAGCTTCTTCCTGAAGCAGCAGTTTGCACACCGCAAGAGGCATTTCAATACCCTTTCTGCTTTCTGAAATATTTTTGAGTGTTTTGGCATTGATTTATGATTCAATAATATGTTAATTTCGACTGTATATGTTTCGTACTGAACGAATCGAAATAGGTAAAATTCAGCGACTAATACCTCGTCTACTGATAAATTAAGCCCGTATCTACTCTTTATCTTCCTTCATTGAAGATTGTTTTTGTAGCGTAGAATAAATGCTGGTGCATGGCTTAAGCATCTTTGGTGGTTTTGCCATCCATTGTAATACAATTGATGAGTCCGTATACAAGTAAATCACTGGTTCTTTTGAAAGCTTAAGCGATTCTAATGTCAGTTTCAGCATTCTGACGAGTAATATTGCACCGTTCAACTCCAACTTTGGAATTGTAAGTGCCTTGATCGGGGCGACACGAGTTTTGGATATTATTAAGTTGGGTTTGACGTCTCCATCGACTGAAACTACACGAGCATAAATGGCGGCAGCGTAAGCATCTTTTGATGCGTCTGAGAATTCATGCAGTTCTAAATGATCCGCATTGGTATATAACCATCTCGAAAATTGTATGTCCTTTAACAACTTTAACTGGTCCCGGATTGTGCTAAATAGTCCTTTAAAATATTCGGTGGTAGTTCGTCATCCCAATTGATGCCAGGAAATTTCAATGAATCGAATTTAAATTTAGACTTCGGAAGTGAGAAAGAAAATAAAAACAACTCTGTAGAGACAACAGTCGCTATTAGACTTCCACAAATCACTCTGCCAAAATTTGACGGGACGGAATTAACGTGGCTTAGTTTTAGAGATTTTTATTATTATTATTTACTGGAGGGCCATGTGGGCGATAAGCCACCTCGCACCGCGACCTAAAAGATCTATTGTGCTGGGAAGTTTTAGATATATTTATATTGATCTGATACATTCTAATAAATCCATTGGTTCGAATACCAAATTCCATTTTTTAATCTCTTCGTTAAGGAATGGGAAGGCTTATCGTTTAATTGAAAAGTTGCCGATCACAAACGAAAATTATGATGTCGTATGGAAAACAGTTCTTGATCACTATAATAATGAGATTACGTTACAGAAGCTATACATGAAAGCTTTATACGATATCAAGAAGCCTCAGGTTTTTCCTCTGGTTCTCTACAATTTTTTATCGATTCTATTGAAAAACATTATAATTCTATTAAATCGTTTAAAATCGATGTACAAAGTTGGAATTTAATATTGATTCATCACTTAATGGAAAAATTGGATTCGCCATCGCGCATTGAAGTTGTGAAGAACTCTCCTCACGATAAGCTATTAGCTTTTTCGGGTAAAAGTATTAGAAGTGATTTCACAACAAAAAGCCGTACCTAGTGAACAAGAATACTGTTTTAAAAACCAATCGTGTCTTTGTTTGTCAACAAGGCAGTTGTCCACTGTGTAAGGACAATCATTCGTTATATGCGTGTCCCAGGTTTTGTGAATCAAATTGTTCACCTTTTCAAAGATTTGAAATTGTGAAAAATCTAAAATTGTGCACAAATTGTTTGTCGTCAAATCATCGAGTATATGAATGTAAAGCGAACGGTTACAAATGATGTTCTTTAAAACATCATACCCTATTGCACTTTGAAAAATAGAAATCGAATCCTAGTCAGGAGGAGGTCTCTAATTTAAATCAATTGCAGGCATCTTCGATATTCAGTCAGGACATTGAAGCCGTGTACATACGTCGGATGAAAATCCGGGATTTTTTACATCTCAACCGAGAAGTTAGTAACATATCGGTTTTTTGCTCTATATTTGGTCTATTTTACTTGTGACATAGCTGTCAATTTTTTTTATTTTTGTTTTGGTTTTGCTTGGGTTAATTCTTCATTAATTTTCGTATTTTTCGTATTTTTGTAGTAATTTAATAATTTTGTTTTCCTTTTAACTATAAAATCACATTCGTTTTCCGTTTTACGTTTTAGTTTTTCATTTTAAATTTCATTTTAAAAATGTCTTTTTCAAGACAAGATATAATAAATGTATTGAATGGAGATATGTTAATTTTAAATGCCGTGTTATTCGAGTCGAGTTCGAAATTCCAATGAAATAAGGGACCAATTCTGCAAATACTTCAATGAAGTTGATGTGTTACCATGGCAGTATTCGACGATACATTAATGAAAATTCGGATTATTTGAACTAAAGTTGGTAAATCATCGAATTAAGCTGCAAAAATTTTATCAGTGTAATCGCAGGTAATGAACATCACAATATACTCACAAATGGAGATAAGTAAACAGATAAACGTTATAAATGTAAATATAATTCACAGATTTAAATTATGTACTAGAGCCTAGCACAACGCACCATTAATTCACCTTATCTGATTTTTCACAAAATGTTTTACTAAAATTAAAACAATTAGAATAATTTAAAATAATTAAATTTTTAGAGAAAGGCAAATAAAAACGTCCGAATTACTCAAAAGTAAAAGCTTTCGTATAATTTTCTGAAATGTGACATGGTTTTAATTCTAAATTATAACAAACCATTTGTTTTCTCTCTCTCTACTCGAAAAGCAAATCATCTAATTGAAAATTGTTATTCCATTAAATTAAATTAAATCAGCAAAAAAAAAAACAAAAACAATTTTATGTAATTAATTAGTCCTTCTTAGAAAATAATTTCTCCAAATGCTTAATAAAAAAAAATGAAAAAAATTAAAACAAATCATTCCAAATTTAACAAAAGGAGCAACAACTACACGCCACCTATTCGATTTCGATTGAAGATTTACCATCGTTAATCAACGACAATTCGTCTATTTGTTTTCACTTCAATGTTTTTCCAAATTGTAAATCCATTAAACCCATTAATCACATTGGAACAATATATTTCTGTCGTAATGTAGTTCTTGTTGCACCTTTTAAACAAAGCAAAAGTTTCAATACAATATTAACATTATACCCGATTGAGTTCAGTGACTTTGGCTATATAGAATTAGTCTGGATGTGCTTAAATTACAGCTTTCGTATCATTCTTTCTGTGTGTAGAAAAAAAAAACAAAAACCCGAACTAATCGAGCGATGAGGTTTTCTTCCATTTTATATTCTCCGTACGAATTATGCGATAAGGGTAAAACGAAAGTTTATTGTATAATGTAAGGTAAAATGGGAGGTAGTGAAGCAAATTTGTATCTCCTTAGTAAATATTACTCGTCGTATATATACATATGTATTACAAAATGTATATGCGGGCGGGCGTATACGAAAAGTTATGGTTGATAATGGTCATATATATTGTCGATTTGTGTTCCCGTTTTCATTTTATTTCGAAACATATTTTTTTATTTTACTTAAAAATTGGAATGCGAAATAATAAAATAAAGCGACCCTTGATAAATAAAATTCCATTAAGTTGCTGGGATATTGATTTTACTTACCTTATATGAACATAAAGAATCCATGAAATTTTTCCTACTCAAGATTTTTATGGTTATATTCGTTTTAGTGTCGTCTGAGTTAGAAAAAGCGACGCTTGTCAGTTGGTCTCTCTTTATAATGCAAATGAAAAGAAAGTCCCAATTGCCTGTTTCTGACGTACAAAATGTGTATTGGTACATTTGAGAGGCACCGTTGGTAAAACAAAATTGTCTGCCAGCCAAACCTCAATTTTTTTGTATTTTTTTGTTATTTAGATATTTTTCACAATTTGTTCACGGCATGGAATAAACAGGTAAACACTGTGTAAATATGAAAAAGGTAAACACATAGAGGAAAATTTATATTATTGTCCCAGGTTGAGGTTAATTTTGAAGATTTTTTTTTTGTGTTTGTTTTTTGGAAAATGGTATTTACGTTGTTTCGCGAGTACAAGTTATGATAATTTAATTTAATACTCTCGAAATAAGATTTAATATGCGAAATGGATTTTGAATCGAGACGATACAAAGGTCAATAAATATTCATAAAAGCGGTAGATTTTATGAAAGAAATATTTTTTTGTGATTTATGTGTGCAATGGTTTGAATATTCATTATATTATCTGAAATTTTGATGGGTGACGGTCCAAAGAAATATGAATAAATTCGTTCGTAATTTGTTTTATTACTATGGGGAAATGTTGTGGCCATTATTCAAAAATTAGTTACGATTTTAATAAGATTAAGGAGATTTCAAAATTGTGAAATTCAATCCAATCGGCAAATTATTTGTATAAAATGTTCACCACATCTTAGACTGTCTGTAAGTAAAATCCAATAAGAAAAACGGGATGAAATTCATTCGACAAAATACAAAATTGTGTTTTTTTAATTAATTTTTTCTAAAATTTTAGATCTTTAAAAAATTTTATTAAAGTTTTGGTTGGGTACATACATCACGCCAGAAATCCCATTTTAGAAAACCCACGTTTTCTATACTACAATATACTATACAGTGCTGGTAAAAAAAAATAGGGCAAACAAATTTATTGCAAATTGGAGTCTTTTTTTGCTAAAATTACAAAACTTTTGAAAGCAATTGGTTTATTGTTTCATTTTAAATACATGTATGATGTAATTTTTTGAAAACAAAAAAAAAATTAGGGGCAAAACACCGCAATTTAGGGGCAAAACACCGAAATATGCCAAAATATTCAAAATACGTTGATTGGTGTTAAAGTAATCTAATAAATTAAACACTTATTTTTTGTTTGTTTTTTATTGATTTATAGAAGTTCAATCTTTCATATTAATATTTTATTGGACCGCCTTTTGCTTTTATTACACCGGTACAACCCCGCAACTGATGTGCAAAAAAATTGGCCAAGCAATTTTTTTTTTCCGCCTACCGTTCTTGGCCGTCATTAGGGTGCAGATGTTTAATTGCCTGTAATTTATTTTTTGAGTATAAATAGTGCATATTTTGTAAGATTAAGTTATTCTGTAAGTGATCCTAGACAAATAAAGAATAAAGTGCAATTTTAGTTAAAAAAAATGGGAAAAGTTAGTGACCAGTGTAAAAGCAATATGTTGATTTTGGCGCGAGAAAAGTTAACCACGCGTGAAATAGGTGAAAGATTAAACATTCCTAAAAGTACTGTCGCGTGGAATATTGAAAAAAATCGAGATATGGGCGGTACACAAAGAAAGAAAGGCTCTGGAAGGCCCAGAAAGACAACGCCAGTGAAAGATCATTTTATACTATTACAAAGTCGTCGGAACCGTTTTAAAACTTCATCGGACATAAGACAGGATCTTGAGCGAGTAACGGGAAAAAAAATTTCAGCCGGCTTAATGAGAAAAAGACTTGTTAAAGCTGGTTTGAGAGCACTTAAACCAGTCCAGAAGCCCGAGTTCACATTACTAGTGAAAAAAAAACGTTTGCTATGGGTCCAGGAGCATGTTAATTGGACTCCAGAGATGTGGAATGATGTGATTTTCTCCGATGAATCAAAATTCAAGCTGCATTATGGAGATGGAAGAATTCTCGTAAGGAGAAAACCTGGCGAGAGACTTAGCAACGAATGTCTTTTAAGACTTCCACCGAAAAACGAAGGAGTTATGGTCTGGGGATGCTTTTCTGGAAATGAAACCGATCGATTGTGCTTCCTTAGTTCCAGCGTTACAGCAGCTGTTTATCTGCAGGTCCTTCAAAACGAATTTGAGCCTTCTGGCGAGAAAATTTGTGGATAGTTTACTTTAAGAAACACACCAGAAATCCCATATATTCCGATTAAGTAGTAATACATAATTTTTGGTTATAATGATTGTACATCACTAGATGTACCTTAAAAATAGTTTAAATTAGCCAGAATCGGCCATAGAACATCCACAATTGATCTAAATCGTGGTTTTTCGAATATAGGTTACATGGGCGATTTCCAGAAATCCCACCTTTTACTAAGACGCGAATTTTTTTTTTTTTTTTTTTTCTTTATTCAACTATGCAATATAAACAATATATAAAAAAATAAAAAATATAATTAAATGAAATATAAATAATAAAATATAAATATATAAATATAATGTACATAATTGAAAAAAAAAAATTAGGTTAGTTCTTAGACATACAATGTCTGTTTAGAACTACCAACAATATGAAAATGTAAATAAAATAATGAGGAAGAGGAACAATAAAAATTCAATACTAAAGATTAAAAAAAAATAATAATAATATAGCATTAACAACTTTAAAATTAAACAATAGTAAATGAAGAGAAAAATAAAAATAGCAAAAATAACAATATAAGAAAATGAAAAAAAAAATGAGAGCAAAAATAAAACAATTTTTAAAATTTAAAGCATAATTTAAACAATTACATCAAAAAGAAATTCGACACTTTCATTAATAAAAAGCCACCCTTTAACACCATGGAGAAACTTTTTTAAATTACGTTCAATTCGTATATTGAGAGGTAGTTGATTGAAAATTCTTGGAGCTGAAACTAAAAAATATTTGCGGAAATGTGTTGTATTAAATTTTGGAATAAATTTCATACATAAGTTATTTTTCCTCAATGAGTAGGCATGATAAGAATACGAACGATTACCGCAAATATCAAAGAACATCTTTAGAACCTTAAAAACGTATAAATGTCTCAGGGGAAGAAGTGAGTTAGATGCAAACAAAGGCCAAGAAGCCGAACACTTTTGCTTGAAATACATTACTCTAATAATATACTTTTGAGCTATCATTAATTGTTTAATAGTCTTAAGGTAAGTACCCCCCCATGAACAAATACCATATCGAAGTTTGGAATCAACTAAGGCATGATAAAAAATTTTTAGAACTGCAGGTGGACAATGATCTCTTAAACGATATATTTTTCTAATAGAGAATGTAAGGTGCGAGACTAATGCTTTAACGTGTAATTTCCAATTTAAACAGCAATCAATCGTAATCCCAAGGTATTTAATACTTTGAACACATTCAATTGGGACACAATACTGGGAGCAACCCATCCTAGTACAACGATTATCATGATAAACGATGTCACTATTTACGCATGGGTAGCTAGTTAAATTAAAAAACAAAGCTTTAGATTTAGGGCTCAAAACAAAGGTGTGAAAATTAAACCATTGGCTAAGAATCAATAGATCATGATTAATATTAGAAATAATGTTAGCATAATTATTGGACTTGTAAGCGAACGCCATGTCATCAGCAAACGCCACCACCGTGCTTTTGAATTTTTGGGAAAAAATGGAATTAATATAAATGAGGAATAAAATTGGACCGAGCACTGATCCTTGAGGAACCCCAGCTGGTAGAACAGAGCGATTGCTTAAAACACCATTTATACGAACGCATTGCGAACGATTATCAAGATACGATTTAAACCAAGTTAAAATGAAACCTCTAAATCCAGCATTCATAAGTTTAACACAAAGCAATTGGTGATTGACCATATCGAATGCTTTCATAATGTCAACAAATAAAGCACCAACCGATTGATTTTTGTTAAGGCCAATATGAAGAGGGTTGAGAAATGCTAATAAAGCATCCTCAGTACCCAGACCAGCACGGAAACCGAATTGGGCATCACTAAAAAAATGTTTACTGTCCAAATATTCCACCATACGATGTTTAACAGCTTTCTCAAAAACTTTAGAAATTACCGGCAATAGGGAAATTGGCCTGTAATTTCCGACAAACAACCGAGAATCCTTTTTATGCAACGGAATAACAATAGCTGACTTTAAACAATCGGGAAATATGCCACAAGTGATACTTGCATTAAATAGAAAACATAAAATGTCAACAATATTATGATTAATATTTTTTAAAACAATGTTGCTAAGACCAAATTCATCAATGGAACACTTTGTAGGGAGGGAATTAATAATCGAAAAAATTTCACTGGATAGAAAAGGGCGAAAAAAGAAACTAGAATCAACTGACCTTTCTTGAACTAGTAAATCAACATTCCCCGGTAATAAATGCGAGTTAGCAAGGCTAACAGTATTAGTAAAATAGTAATTAAAACTATTAGCAATATCAAACGATGAAGTAAATTTACCATTAAAATCATCCAATACTTCATAAAAATATTCAGCCTTAGTATTAGAATTCAATATCTCATTTACAACTGCCCATTGCTGTTTAATATTGCCAGACTGATGATGAAATTTGGTCAAGTAGTACTTGGCCTTAGCTTGTTTAATATCCCGTGTAACATCCTTAGAATATTTATTGTAATATTTCCGTAAGCTAGCATTCAGAGGTAGGTTATGAACTCTTCTACCCAGCTTATTTTTTTTATTAATCCGGCGAACCAGAGAAGAATTAATCCATGGTTTAATGTTAACACAATTGCTAGTCATGTTGAAAGAGCTAGTACAATCGGAAATAATGTTAGATAATCTGGAAAGAAATACCGAAAATGCCACATTAGGGTCAGGAATTGAAGTAATATTCACCCATGTCTCAGACTGTAAAATATCATTAAGCCTTAAGTAATCAATTTTCGAAATCACTTTATCCGTAGAGGGGCAATTAATTCCTGAAACTTCCTGCTGTAACTTAAATTTAGCAAACGTGGCACAATGATCAGAAACATGTAAATCTTCAACCCAAGCATCGGATAATACAGGATTAGTTAGCCTACAAAACATATGATCAATACAAGATTCCGAATTACCAAAAATTCTAGTAGGGCAATTAATAATAGATTCGAGCCCATGACTTGCCATCATGATATTATATTCATCAATTAAATTAGAACTAGTTAGTATGTCAATATTAAAATCTCCAAGAATTAATAAATTTTTCGATTTCACAACACGCACAGTAAGGCATTAAATTCAACTAAAAACTCAGTTATACTAACAAAATGGAACCTATACACACATAAAATGGAAAATTTTAAGCCACCAAAATTACAATCAGCCAACAATATATCAGCACTTTTTAATGAATAATCAGTATTGGTTACACCATTTATGCAAGCGGCAACAAAAACTGCAACACCACCTGCGCGAAATCTATTGTTGCAGTTCGCATATAATGTATAACCATCAATCCCATAAAGGGAAAGTTCGTGATTAGAAATCCAAATTTCCGATAAAAAAATTAAATTAGGTAAAACCGGGAAAGAATTCAAATGGCATAAAAGAGTATCGAAATTCTGCCGAAAGCTACGAATGTTTTGATGCATCACTAAGAGTTCAGATTTGATCACACTGTTTCTTATACTATCATTAAAGGAAGCACGAATGGAAGAATTACTGTTGGAGGTCACATCAACAATGACCATGAAATTAGAAACGATTATAAAGCGTCAAGATCAGACAAATTATTGATGATCTTGACTTCATCTCCCTCACATTTACGTAACATAATTCTTCCATTGCGCGACCACAAATATTTATAATGCTTAGATTTTCTAATTTCTTTTGCCTTTTTAAAAATCATATACTTAATTTTAGTCATGCATTCGTTTATAAAAATTGGAATATTGTTGTTGTTATTTAAATTTAAGCACTCCGTTGATAAATTCTTTTTTTTCCGCTTGGCTTGTAGAACTGCGTTCCGAGTAGAACTGTTAATAAATTCAACAATAATTTTACCCGATTTCCTGACGTCACTTGATTTAATTTGGTAAATTGACTCAATATCAGAATCATTGACAGCTACATTTAAACCCGATGAAAATAAATCCAAGGTTGTTTTTAAAACTTCATTATTATTTTGAAGTACCGGTACGCCAATAATATCCACTGATTCATTGTTCGCACGTTGCTCAAGGTTATCAATAGCTGATTCCAGTTGCACAATTTTTGATTTTAAAATAGCATTCTCTTGTTTTAATGATTCGAAAATGCTGATAACATCATCAAATCTTGAATTGAAAGATGCTGAATAGTAACTTAACTTGTCACATATAAATTTAAAGGAACCAGGAATGTTATTAAAATCACAATCATCACTGGTTAACACAGGAACAGAATTTGATGAACCACCGTTGTTCTTTTTTACATCACAATTTTCCCAAGTCCATAATTTTTTTTCCTTATGAAAGAGATCAATTTCACTCTGCGACATATTAACGCACGATGCATGGACCATTAAACTGCACTGGGAGCATTTTAGTTTTAATACATCACGGTCACGGCTCACTTTCAATTTGCTCACAATACACGACGCATGGGAAGCATGGGAACTATCACGGTGTTGTACATAATAATAGCGGTTTGTGCTGGAATTTTGTTAATTTTTGCTTGTTTGACGGCATCGAGTCCTAATTGTGAATGGTCTACTAAGCTGAGAGGTTAAATATGTCCCTAAGTATCGCATCATTTTAACTACGGTAAAGGTGATTCCTGATATAAAAAGTGTATTAGGCGGATCAAAAGATGAATTGGGGCCCCGAATGAGACTGGTACACTTCTGGGGATTTATGTTGAATCCAGCGTATTTTATGTAGGTTAATAGTTCATTTAAAATAGGTTCAAAAGTAGTGATCGTTCGGGTGACTAAAACAAGGTCATCAGCATAGTATAAGTGGTAATTGAAGATGGTCGCACTGCTCTAGTTTGAGCTCGGGGAACCGATCGACTACGGTAAGAAGTACTTCATTTAAGATGAATGTGAATAGTCGGGGTGATAAAGGACAACCTTGCTTGACACCTTTATTTTTCTTCACCTTCTCAGTAATTTGATTGAGGTGGTTTCCCAAAAACAAGCTGCGATTATTCAGTTGACCAAATAATGGGGTATATACTGCTGAAGACATTCGATTACGGTGTTTAAATCTATTGTATCAAAAGGCCTTTGCTAGGTCTAGTGATAATATGTATATTCGATGACCGGCTCACCATTCTTCATCTAGGATACGACGTATTGTGTACATATGATCATCTGTGGATCGGTGTGTTAAAAAGGCGGCTTGATAAGAAGGAGGCTTTTATAAATGCTGATCTAGACGATCTAACAGAAGTTTAGCGTAAATTTTGTAGCCTACATTACACAAGGTATACCTTCGATAGTCGGTAACTTTTTTTGGTCTTTGTACCTTTGGGATAGGTATTTGTAATGTATCGATCCATTCTGGTGGTACCTGATTGGTGATCCAGATCTGTTCAATTAAGGCATGAAGGGATCTTATTATGCTATCTGGAGCGTATTTAAACAGATCAATGGGAACCCCATCTTGTCCGGGAACAGTACCAGATCGGATGAACTTGATTGTTATTTGGATCTCATCTTGAGTAGGGGGTGGTCCTAGTGGGTAATGATCGATTTCCTCTATAAGTGGAGGCCAGTCACCTTCGGATTTTTTTCAACTCATTATACCAGGTGGAAATATAGAGATAAAGTGACTGGTTCTTTTCGGAGGTTCTTTTATACTGTCTAAAAAAGTGATTTGTCCTATGTAATCGGTCAGAGGGTTTAAAATTTGCTAGTTTTGAAAAAAATTCCTGACATTCTAGGGTTTGATGCTCGGAATAGGCTTTATTTAAATTTCGTCTGGCTCCTCTCAATTGGTAGGTGGTTGAGGTATCTTTTGGATGGATATGGTGATAATACTTTAATCTCTTTGCATGAGCTAGGGCTTTTCTTCGTTTTGGAGTCAAGGGCATCCGTGAAGTTAGAATAAGCTGTGAAGTAGTTTTCAAACTTTCAAGAATTAATGTCCGTATTCTGAGAGATGTTTTTCATGGACTTCTTGAAGAGTATCTTGATATTGAGATGCTATTTTGTTATCTTTGAGTAAAGAAAGATTAAGGGTTCGGAAATTATAGGTGGAAGATGGTAGGAATTTTTTGGAATTGGTGGAAGGGGCTAAGGTTGTAAGGTGTTTTCCTTTACGGAGGGTACAATGTAACCATATAAGGCGATGATCGCTTATGCTGGGGCGAAAAATATCAATTTGGACGGAATTTATATAGATGTTGTAATTCTTCTCTCTAGTTAAAATATGATCTACTTGTGAGTGATGCCGTCCATCGGATCTTGTGATGTTTATTCAACGTCCTTTGGTAGTATGTACGTTTAGTTGTGCTAGATGGACAAGTTGGACTAAAGAGTATCCGTTGGCATTGGTTACTTGATGATATAAATTGTGACCAATGTATCTTTTGTCCCAGTTATCTTGACTTCCAATATGGGCGTTAAAATCACCGAGAATCACCACATCGCGGGTTTTTGGGCACCGATCAATTATTGAAGATAGTGTTGTGAAAATTTTGGAGGATCATCGCCGGTTGGGTAGTGAGGTGTGTGGAGGGATATACACTGTGATAAAGAGAATTTTTCTGCCATCATGGATTCGGCCAAGTAAGGTGATTATGGCTCCATAATAATATTTAATTCCAAGTGGTTTGAAGATGGAATTTTTTTTTACAACCTCATCGTGGACTCTTTGGGTCTTTGGTAAGATACCAGGTGTAGTTAGTAGTGGAACATACACCTGAACTCATGTTGGTCTCTTGGAGTCCACAGAGAGTGATATTGTGGTGTTGTAAAAGAGTATCGATTGTGTCGCGCTTTTGGGCGTTGTTGGAGTAGTTATTGGTAAGGAGGTAGAAGGTGACGGTGTGGCTTCAATAATGGTGTAAGGATTACTGGATGTGCGGAATACGCGTTGAACATTGCCAGTAATACTAGGTATATGAGAATTTGGCGAGGTAGAATTTGTGTGTGATAAAGTGTTGGATGGGGTTTTTAGATTATCATGGGATCCTTTTGTAGATGCAGAGAGTGGTAAGAATTTTGTCATAGATATTAGACTTGTAATGGGTTCCATTGTATAACAAATGAACTTCATGTATATAATTACCGGCATCCGGAATGAAAATAGTTGGTTGCTGGGTGGTAGTATGATGAATAACTATTTTAATTCCTTTTAATCGGCTTATAGCTGATATGCATTCGGATCCACCCAAGTAGCCGTCCATTTCAAGGTTGTAAAGAAATCTGAAATGGTTTCATTGATTTATTAATATAAGATGGATTCAATTTTAGTTAATTTAGAGGAAATGGTGGTATTAAGAATGATGGTTACCTGGTTTTGGAATTGCACTGTAATCTGATTAGAGTCAGATAGGTGAAATGAATCCATTATAGTTGGTATATAATCTGGTAAGTGCTCTCTAATAAATTGAACTACTTCGGATCGGAGTTCATGATGTGAATTAATAGGATGCTGTGGTAATACGAGTCCCAATTGATGTATAACTGCATTAAAAAGACAGTTACCATCGGGGGGAATGACGTGCACTTGTATGTTATTTTATTTTATTAGTACGGTATGTGCCCGGGAGTCCGGGAGTCTTGCTATAATGCTTGGCCCTACATTCTTAATCAATCAATCAATATTACTATTTAGCCTAATAACTACACTTTGTTTTAATTCCAGTGTCAATAAAAGATGGGATTTTTGGAAATCGCCCATATAACTTCTTCGAAAAACCGCGATATTGATAAATTGTGTAGGTTCTATTGCCGATTCTGGCTAAAGTATAATATGCATAAACGTGAATCTTGGCCAGTACGAGTATATAAAATTTACTTTGTGTGCAAAGTTGGACGATGTTACCCGTATATTATGAATGCAGCATTCTGTCGAAAGTGATTTTCCGAGGTTAGAGTCGTTCTTGAAATTTATTACCAATCGGCCTGATCCCCTCGAATATCAGTGTAAATCAGACGAGAAGCCCAACAATTCAAGCACAATTATCAACATGAAGTCGCATATGAAAGCCAGCTGTCCCATAAGTAACACCAGTGATCACCCGATTTATAAATGCCAGAAATTTTGAGAGATATCAGTAGACAAACGCCGTGAAGTTATTCGAAATGAAAAAGGAGTGCCGTTCATACCGAAGATGCCAACATTGTCAAAGACGGCATCATTCATTAGTTCATCAAGAGTACCAAACCATATCGTCGAAGCTTACCCCGCAAACAAAGTATCAAACAATACAACTTTATTGCAACCAAATAATAGCAATTCCGAACCAATTGCGGTATCAACTTTCTTTTCCGCTCTTACAGCGACAAGGTGCGCCGCCAGTAACCATGTCGGTATTACATACAGCACTCGCCCAAATTCAAGATCGTGTGGGTAGATTTCAGGTATGCAGAGTTTTACTAGACTCGGGGGCTGAAGTTTCCTTCATCACTGGGGAATGTGTCCAGAGGCTAGGACTATGACGACGCGAGGCTAATCACTGGGGAATGTGTCCAGAGGCTGGGACGTGTTGGTCAAACGAGAGGTAACATGCAGTTTGCATTAAAGCCGTATTTCCCTTCATACTTCGAGGCTAACATAAATGCAAACGTAACACGCAGCAAAACTATAGTACCAGATCAACTTCAGCGTTAGATGCGTCCGCACTGAAAATAATAAACGGAGAGAGGATGGCTGGCCCACCAACGGTTACACGAATTGATATACTGATCGGGATTGACCAATTTTGGTCGCTTTTGTCTAATCGTTAATTAAGGATAGCTAACAAAATTGTAGGACAAAATATCAAATTAGGATGATTAATGGCCGGGACTTTTAGAACTGATCAAGGTACGTCAGTTATGGCACTAAGCTGTGATACAAGCATCGACAAAGCGTTGGCCAAATCTTGGGTAACCGAAGAATTGGAGAATCGCGAGAAGTTGCCCGAGCATAACATTTGTGAGGAGCATTTTGTTCAAAACTATTCACGTTATGAAACCGGCCGTTTTATAGTAAAATTACCATTTAAAGAAGAACACCAATTATTGGGAAATTCTGATGAAATCGCAAAAGGCAGGCTGTTCTCTATGAAAACCAAGTTCAAAAGAAATATGCAATCTTTACCGAATGTTTATGAAGGAGTATCAAGAGCTAAACCATATGACATTAGTGCGAAATCCAGAAAATGATGGAGCGGTTTATCTGCCACACCATGGGGTTCTCAAAGAATCGAGTACCACCACAAAACTAAGGGTGGTATTTGATGCTTAAGCAGAAAAATCAACCGGAATATCATTAAATTGCACACTGGAAGGTGGACCTACCATACAAAATTCGTTACATCATGTGTACATCGTATCTATTACACCTATTACGCAAGAAGTATTGAATCTTGGGTATTCGACGCACAATTAGGTGTAATTTTCGTATGTGTATCCAATGCTTAAAACAAAATACAAGGTTAGCCAGTCAAAAGATGGGAATGTTAAGTAAGGAACGGGTGGAATTAGTGAAACCATTTCTACGTGCCGGTGTTGACTTCGCCTTCCCAATACAGACAGTCCTAATTCATGGTCGAGGTCAACGAATCCGAAAGACTTACATATGTATATTCGTTTGCACGTGTACCAAAGCTCTGCACATAGAGATCACCCAAGATTTGACAACAGAGTCATTTCTGGCAGCATTCGATCGCTTCATTGCAAGATTTGGAACATGTTCAGATGTTTATTCAGATAATGAATCCAACTTCCGAGGTGCTAAACGTGTAATCGACGAACTAAATTAATTTATAATAGAAAATGTGAATCAAATTGCGTCTCAAGTAATGAGAAGCCACCAAACAAATTTGCATTACATTCCAGTACAAGCGCCATCACTGAAAAAAATCCTACATCAATGCAGACAAAAACTGCATTAATAGAAAGAAAAATTCGTTAAAACTGAGCCAATACGACCCTTCTTTAACAGTACGAAAATCATACGTTAGTATGGTGAAACACATAAAAAAATTTATTTTAACTTTGACTACTTACGTTGTAGCATTTATGAATTGATTCATATAAGATACGAAAAATGTTATAATTTTGATGCAGTTAAAAGCATTTGTGGATGAACAAATTCTTATTGTTATCGTAAGAAAGTAAAGATAACATGACATTTTTCGTAACTATAATGAAATGTTACGTCATATTAACGAATAAATTCATACATGTAAGAGTAAAAATTCATTATTTGTGCATACGAAATTATTCGTATACTATAGGAAGAACGGCATACTCAGTGGTTAAGAATAATACACAAATATGATGATTATTTTCATAAATTCAATGAATATTTTGTATGTATAGGAACGGGTTCATAATTGATAAACGAAACGTATAACGGAACGTATTTCTGGGTGGTTTATGAATAAATTCGTAAAATTTATACCGCGCAGTGTAAAAAAATAAAAAACATAAAATTTCCTTTTATAATATTGCTTAATTTATTTAATTTAAACTGAATTTGATAATTAGGCTTTTAATTCTAATATTTTGTATTAAATTATAAGCATATTATCACATTTGCTTTTAATAAACTAGAACTTAAAAATAATCAGATAAAAAATACAATAGGAGCAGTAAACGCCATGTTGATAATGGAATTCCAAAACTTCTCCCATTTTGTTATTCTTGAGAACGTCTTTTTTGTGTATGAACTTTCAATATTTTTAAAACTATGATAGTGATGTTCTGTTCTGTAAATTCAATAAATTAAATTACACTCACATTTACTTTAATTTGCTTATTTTTGTTACCTTCTGTTAGCGGTTTTAATGCCTGGCCTTCTCCATGTGCTGTACTTACAGGCTGAGCAAAATTAATACGGTGGATGGCTCGTGTTGTCTTCCTTGCTCATCTTTGATATTTGACATTTTTTTGCAAGCAACAATCAAAAAGTAAAAATATTATTAACACAATAAATTTCTAGTCCCGTATATCACATAACTTATAAATTTATGCATTATTTATATTATGAAATAGTGTTTTCCGCACAAAACTGTTCTCATTTTAATTTAACGGAATGAGAATTCCGATAAAGTCGCGGTCAAAACGAAAACACTTCTGTGTACGTACTACACTAATATAAAATACAATATTTAACTGAATTTCAACACACAAAAATTTATTATTTCATTAAAATTTATTTTATTAATTTGAAGAAAATGTTCTTATTCATCACAAATTAAACAAAATACATAAACGGATGTTCGTAAGACACATTTCAGTAAGCACTTCTGCCTATAACTTGAACATTTGATTTACGGTGATGAAAAATCCTAATTGGAGACGGAGATGACAAAAGCAAATTTCTAAAACATATGCACTCAACATACATTTAAGAGCCGAATTATAATATTCATGTATTTTAGTGCCAGATTCGTTAATACGACGAACAATAAGTATTTAACATATATTTTCGTACATAATCTTATTCATAAATATTATGAATTATTCACAAATGTAATTATTTGACAAAATAATGCAAGTTGCACTAATACGCAAAGAACTTGTGATTGTATTTTATGTATAGTACAATTACCTAAGCAATTTTTTAGTTTACGAACTATGATTCTTACTATTAATGCACACATTTTTATGATTTTGTACTAAATTACGTTTTTTTACGTAAAAATAACAATTTTTACATTAATAGTATGAATTGTGGTTAACGAACGCCATTCGTAAATAAAACGCAGTAAATTTTTTTCAGTCCACATTTCGGAGGACTCTGGGAGGCCGGAGTAAAATCCATTAAAACACACTTACATAGAGTAACAGGTGAAAAAATTCTATCTAATGAGGAGATTTACACACTGCTGTTTCAGATAGAATTTGTGTTAAATAGTCGGCCTTTATGTGCAAATAGTCCGGAGCTACAAGATGTACTCACCCCGGCCCATTATTTAGTCGGCACTCAACCAGTTTCACTACTATGCCCAGATGATTCAGATAATATGGAGAAGATGGTACAGCGAATACATTGACAGTTTACAACAGAGATTCAAATGGAAAAATCGTACGAAATAGATCAAATCGTACTTATCAAAGATGAAAATCCACTTTTGAACAATTGGAGATTGGGTAAAGTACTGAAATTGCATGCTGGGTCTGGTGGAAAGGTTCGTCTAGTAACGTAAAACGTAAAAAACAAGAAATGGCGAAATTCAACGGGTAATACATAAGCTATGTCCGTTACCCATACAATAAAGACAGTTCCAGTGATTTGTCAAATTAGGCAAATCTAATATCGCTAAAATCGATAAAAGTTATGTTATATTTACAAAGCCCCAGTTTAGATCTTTAATCGTTCAATTATTTTTTTTGTTTTTTATTAGATATCGAGTTACCGTTGGTGCAAACATAGAAGACTGATGAAGAGAATCGCTGAAACAACAGTTTGATGTGCTATTTGCAAGAGCTTAGTTACTACAACCGATACAGGTGTTAATAGCTCTAATATACCTAACTAAGCAGGTTAGCCATGCGAAGTCTACCCCAATTATGCAAGGTGATGCGGGATACCTAGCAGTGATGTGAAAAACCTACCCAGAGACGATCACAAATTCAAATAGAAGCTTGAAACCGATGAAGCCAAAGTCATTGGTTATTGACTGTACTTACCTGTATGCACCACTTCTACATCACCCACCCAAATCAAAAGTTCCAGTTGTTTAATGACCAACCCAAGTAATTAAAGCGAACGAACTTACATGAGCACTTACCTATAGCTGTATGAGGGAATAAACCGATCGTCCGATGCCAACTTTCATAATCATACATTTAGTGCATCATAAATATAACAGACAACCCAAAAGATAAATGCATTATTATTTATTGAAATGTAATCTCCAGCAAGTGAAGGATGTGATTCAACACAACGTTTTGCTGTATCTGTTTTGAATCAGTTTGATACAAGTAGACAAATGTAAAATTTATTAGATAATACATACCATTCACAAAATATCGTTTTGCTGTACTAATTAGCATTATTTTTGTAAAGGATAAGTTCGTAAACCTACCTACCTTTGTATACCTATATAAAGGTGGTTGGAAGAATACCATATTTTGGTATCTTTTATTCAGGTTAAAATTAAACTTTGTATCAGAATCTCTCTGATTTTCAAAGGTAATATTCAATTTTTTTTTTTAATTGATCATATTCCAAAATTTATTATAAGAATGCCATTTCCATCCCATTTGTCAGATTTCCTCATAATCGTTTAAGGAATCGCCAAGTTAAATGCTACTTGGCTTTATTGCAGGACTTTATCCAAAAATCATTTAAGAAACCCTTTCCAACGCACATGTTAAATTTCATAATAATCGGTTGATAAATAGGCAAGTTCCATCACACTTGACCTTATTCCAGAACTTTATCTAAAAATCTTTTTAGAATCCCATTTCCATCACCGATGTCAAATTTCACTAAAGTCCGTTAAGAAATGGATATGTTCCATCCTAATTGGGTATACATACATACACACATATACATATATGTAATTTCCATATGCCAATTTTAAATGGGAGTCGGGCGATAAACCTTCCGGAATCATCTCGTTTCGTTGTAGCCTTAAAATGCAGCTCACACTTCTGTTCCTCTTCGTTCCATTCATTCTCTGTACCAACTGCTTCCACTTCCCAGAATCGTTTAAGTATATCATCCAAGTTTATCTCATCCTGTAATGATATATTAATATTACGTAATACCTCGATGTCATCAGTTGGCTTGCTTTGCGATTGTCCAGATATTACCCAACCAAAAATAGTCTCTTGAGCTATTGGGGATGTTGGTGAGATGATTACTTGGCCGTGTTTCAATATATTAAAAAATTAATCAGCGCCGATTAAGATATCGATGGTTTTCTTATTAAAGTAGGTCGGATCAGCTAATTGCAGATCATTAAATTGGTTGGCATATTGATTCTCTTGGCGTTCATATTGAGATGTTTTAGTTATATGATCTAGGATGAATGCATTTAGCCGAAATTCACTGGAATCATTGAATCTGGAGTGAATCACAACAGTAGTTTTACCATTGGTGGTTGTGTTAGAAGTAGCAAGTCCACTAATGATAATGTTGGCTCTCTGACGCAGCAATTGTAATCTTTTTACGCACTGATCGGAAATGAATGATACTTGCGAACCCCAGTCTAGCAATATACTACACTCGTGTGAATGACCGTACAGATCTAGTATATTCATCACGGCTGTGGGTAATATGGCATACCCTGTGCATGCTAAATGAGTTTTCGCATTATCGTTTTTACTTGAACTTGGCTGGAAGCTTTGTACTTCTTGGTAGACAGCACATGGATTGGATGAGCTGCTTTCACTTGGTGGGTTTATCTTAATATGTAGTTGTGCAACTGGCTGTTCGTTATGGATTACGCTGGCTGAGTGTGACGTGCTGCTTACGGTAGATATGACGCCGTCTTGCAACAAACTGTGGTGCCTGCAACCATATTTATTACACGATCGTCGAGATTGACATCTGTTAGCTCGTTGCGATGGGGATAAACAATTGAAACAAACATTCAATTTGAGTACTTCGTTTCGTTTCCTCGTTGACTTTAGCTTTTGAAATTTGCTGACATAACGGACATGTACATTTTCATCTCGAATGACTACGACGTTGTCAACTTTCAGGTTATTATGTTTGTGCTGTCATTTCGATCGGTTGTGTAGAGTGGTTAGATACTCCTTATGCCAACGAGCCCAAAAATGCTGCATCAGGTTCTGGATGAGCTGCCATCGTGATAGCCGATTTTGCTATATAGGCTTATACTCCGGTTCGGGCATCATCGTTAACGGTTGTCCGACCTAGAAGTGTGCCGGTGTTAACGCATCTTCTTGTTGTGGTGATAATAAACAGAGCGGTCTCGAGTTTAAGATCGCTTCAACTTGTGTCAGGAACGTGAACACTTCTTCGAAATTTAGCAGGGTGGTGCCAAGTGCTCTTCGGACGTGGTATTTGGTAGATTTAACTGCGGCCTCCCAGAGGCCACCAAAATGCGGAGCAGCTGGTGGGATGCAATGCCAGGTCGTATTGTAATCTAATAAAAAATTAGAGATTAATTGATTATGTCTTTTAGATTTATTTAATTTTTGGATTTCAGCAAAGGTATTTTTGGCCCCAATGAAATTGGTGCCATTATCGCTAAATATGTCAGCAGTCACGCCTCTCCGAGCCATGAAGCGTTTAAGGGATGCGATAAACGCGTCGGTGGTTAAATCGCTCATTAATTCGATGTGAACGGCTTTGCTACTTAAACATACAAAAATTGCGATGTTTGCTTTATATGATACAGTTTTCCTGCCAGTCATTGATTTTAACCATATGGGCCCGGCATAATCGACTCCTATCTGGTAGAATGAGTATTTAAAGTTGACCCGTTCTGATGGTAATTCGCCCATTAGTTGAGTTTGCTTCGTAGCCTTATAACGCGTGCAAGGTATGCACTTGTGAATGTGTTGACATACTAGGTTCTTGCAGTTGATGATCCAATACTTTTGTCGTGTAGTATTTATCATGACGGATTGCGGTGAATGTAAGTATTTTATGTGTGTCTCATCAATTACCAAGTCGGTTATAATATGATTCGCAGGTAATATTATTGGGAATTTCACCCCGTATGGTACGTTGGCATTTTGAATTCGGCTGCCTACCATCAGCAAACCAACTTGGTCGATAAATGGATTTAATGGGAGTAACTTGCTAGACGATGGTAATGCCTTTTTTTGCTGTATGTTCTTAATTTCGGCCGTGAACGCTCCTATTTGTACCCACTTGATAACTCGTTCTGATGCCAGTTTAAAATTGGCCGTTGATAGAAGTTCTTCCTTTGGTTCACCGTTTATTGCTCTTCGTAGATTGGAATAAAATTGGAATAGTCTAGCAATAATCCTTAATAGTTTTGAAAGTTTGAAATGTCGTTGAGCCAAATTTGTAAGGAACTTATTTTCGACGTCAACGTGGTAATTGGCAATTTTGCAATTTTGTTTGATCAGGCCACAATTCCTTCTCTTCACGAAGCCAACTAGGTCCCTTCCACCATAGTTCAAAGTTGACCAAGTTCGATGGTAAAATTCCGCGGCTAGCGCAATCTGCTGGGTTTTCTTGTGTCAGAACATACCGCCATGTAGATCGGGATGTAGTCTTCAAAATTTTCGAGGTGCGGTTTGCTACATATGACTTCCATTATCGGGGGTTCGTTGATAACCACCATAACACGGTCGTAGAGTTGGTCCAGGTAAATACTTCGGTCGCAGGGCATTGTAAAGATTTCACCACCATTTTCATCATGAAAATGTCATCATGGCATTGTAAAGATTTCACCACCATTATTCATAATTCCAATCTTATAACTGATACCGTTTTAATGGGCACCACTTTGGTTTTCGCCGTTACAATGGTCGTTTCATACTTCCCAAACTTATTCTTCGTTCTAGCATAAATAACGGCCGCATATGCTACTTCTGACTCGTCGGAAAAACCATGCAATTGGACCTCTGATTCTTCGGTATGTAGCCAACGGGGTATTGCAATTTTCTCTAATTTCGGTAACTCGTCTCTTACTGCTGTCCATCTTTTGGTGATGTGGGTAGGTAGAGGGTCATCCCACTGGGGGTTTAATAGCCATAGCGATTGGAAGAGAATCTTGATCATTACTGTAGAAGGAGATAGCCACCCAATGGGATCGAAAACCTTGGCTGCTTCGAATAATATCCCTCTTTTGGTCATGGTGGGTTGCGCTGCAATGAATACTTTGAAGTGGAAGTTATCGGTTTGCGGAGTCCACTCTAGTCCTAATATTTTTATTGATCGATTTTCTTCTCGAACTTGAATTGGGACCACTTCTTGATTCTCCACTGAAATGGTGTTTAATAATGCTTGGCAATTCGTGGCCCACTTCCTAAGATGAAAACACCCGGATTTTAATATGGTAATAATTTGGTCCTTTAACTGTATGGTTTCCTCTTCCGTCTTAGCCCCCGACATTAAATCATCAATATATAGATCCTCACGAACAATTTTGGAGGCGATTGGGTACTGCTCTCGAAATTCATAGGCTAATTTAATCAGCGTTTTGGTTGCTAGGTATGGAGCGGATGCGGTTCCATATGTTACGGTTAAGAGGCGATAATATTCAATCGGTGCTGCTGGATACTCCCGCCACACAATTCTTTGGTACTCAGTGTAAGCTGGGTGCATGGCGATCTGGCGGTACATTTTCTCAAAGTCTACCGTAAAAACTATTAGATGTTTGCGGAATCTGAGGAGAATAGCATATAGGGAATCTTGCACGGTGGGTCCTACTAACAAATTGTCATTCAACGAACCTTTGTTGGAAGTCTCGGGGGAAGCATCGAATACCACGCGCACCGTGGTAGTAGTACTTGATTACTCGAATCTATGGTAATTTGCTCCGATGGTATGCGTTTCATATGCCCCAATAAATTGTATTTTCGCATGAAGGGGATATATTCTTCTCGTAGCTTTGGATCCCGCTGTAATCGATCCTCCATTGCAAAAAATCGCCTTAGTGCTTTATTATATGAATTTCCTAGTTCGCATTTGGTAGGTTTGAATGGAAGGTGGACTATGAACCTCCCATCCGGTGCGCGGATGTGGAACTCCTCAAAATGCTTCTCACACAGCTCTTCATCGTTGGTTAAAGTATTGGCTGATGCTACCTCTTCGGTTTCCCAGAATCGTTGTAACGATTGGTTGATATTGATCTCTGATACTAGACTAATGGTTGAGATGCCTTGAATTTGATCTGGATAGATATTACCGGCAATGACCCAGCCAAAAATACTATTTTGCGCGATCGGTAATCCTTTGTTCCCGTATATTTTGCCACCGTGGATGATATCGAAAAAATGGTTGGACCCGATTAAAATATCAATGCTACTGGTCTCATTGAAATGTGGATCCGAAAGTTCTAGGGCTTTCAGATGGATCCAACTAGATGGACAAAATCTGCTTGATGGTAACGGCATGGCGACTTTTGGCAATATGAATGCATTGACGAAAATATTCAAATTTGGATCGCACCGGGAATAAATATTCACGCGGATACTTCCACAGGAAGTTCCAGCTGATAAAGCGCCAACTCCAAGAATTTTAACATTAGCTCGTTCAGTAGGTAAACCCAGACGTTTGACACAGGCTGAAGTTCTGAACGACGCTTCGGATCCGGAATCCAATAATATACGACAACAATGCAACTGTCCTGCTTTATCTTTCACATGAACCAGTGCGGTTGGTAGCAGCGATCGACATCGATTGATTTCTGGTGTGGTAGGTACGATCGTTTCACAACTATTGGTAAGGTGTTGTCGATACTGGTTGTCTAATGGTAATTTATGGTTCAGCTGCAACTCATTGGTATTGTATGGTATGTTGATTGCAGCATGGTTTGTAATGGTTGGTGCTTTCATTGAAGATGGGTTGGCGGGTAAAGGTTTTGTTGATTGTAGATTGGTTGGTTGACTGTTGATTGAAGATATGGTTGGTTGCTTGTTGATTGATGGAAGGTGGTTCGGATTTGGATTCAAGTTTGGCATATTTTAGCAGTGACAGCAGAGACGCAACGATTTCAACAACAATGTCAAGCAACACTACCTACAGTTAGTAAAAATTTGGGTGACCGCATGGGAACATGATGATGGAACGAAATCTCGCCCCCCCTCACAACCGCCGATGGAAAAAATGGTGGAGGGAATAATAATAGTTGTTTACAGCTTTTCAGAAAAAAGAGTTTGCAGCACCAGGAAATTTGTGTTGTCATTGTGTCATCTTACAGGTTGGAGCAGTAGAGGTACTTTAAATTGTATTGTCTTGTGCTAAATAAATTACTAAAAAAAAAAATAGATTACTAACAAATTTACTAACTATCAACTACTTAGGTGTCTGGAACCGGGTTGAGTCCTTGTTGCTAACGTTCCTTTCCCATCCCCCTCGATCTTGTTATATGTAAAAAGGTGTACGACGGCGGCCTGGCCAGGGGCGGATATCACAACTATTAAACTTATGTGGTTATCGATGTGGCGCCTTTCTTTACGGCGTGAATATTGCTATGTGGCTTCATGAAGAATGGTGTCGTGTTGTGTTAGAAACATGGGTATAGTGATGTGGTATTCGCATTTATAATACGGGAGACTTGTTTAATGCTTGATCGTACATCGCAATCAATCAATCAATATATTGTGTAGCTAGAATTGGTTCTGCGTCGGGCTCTCCTTAGGCGAAAATTGATCTTCCGTCATTACAGTTAAACACTCCCTTCCATCTCTCAGATTATGCTTAATTTTTGCCAGTCTTCTGAAATTAAATTAATATTGAAATTTTCAAATTTCAATTAGTCAAAATAAAAAAAAAAAACGAAGGTGAATAACAAAAATATTTAAGTTTTAAATATAAAAACAGAATCAAATTATGTATATATATACAAAAAATATAGGATAGTAAACACACAAAATACATTGGTGAACAATGGTACTTACAACTGCTTTAAACTGCCGGTAACTCATTTCATCAGAATTGCAAATTTTCTTTGACAATATTTTGTACTAATAAAAAAATGTCACGGAAAATTGTCATTTCATCAGAATCTACCCCGCAGATGTATTCATGACTCAGTATTTGATAATACGTTTCCGTTTATAGTTCAGAAAGATTAAAACAAGGTGTTAATATTTTAGGATCTTTATTTATACCCTGTTACCTTTTTAGCCTTTATTTGATTCCTAATTTTTTACATTATGCGATTGATTCCTTGAAAATATTCGTCATTGCTCCTTCAAATTCGTACTTACTACTTTATGTTTGGGGAATAAAATTTTATTTATATTTCCAAATGGCATTTCAACTAATATCGTCAATAAAATTGATATTAGTAGAACCTGTGACATTACATAAACATTCATCTGTAATTGAAAGTACCACATGGCTAATATTAGATTTGCATTTCTATAATCGTGTTAACTTACATATTCTATTACGACATTAAAATAGCTCGAGTGTCGTACTTCTGCAATATTCCAAAAGAACACAGGAATCTCTACTATGTATATGGCGTATGATAAGCGAGTAGAGATTAAGAACCCTCTCCACGAGAAAAATCGACTTAATGCAGTAACATATCCTAAATGTGATGTTAAAATAACCCATCCGAAGAAACTGCACAAGGCTATTGGAGCAAATGCGGCATATTGTGCAGCACCCGTTGGACTATATTTATAATTGATATTAGTCATTGATATTGGTCCAAATAATGTGACCATCAATAATAGGGTATTTATAAACCAGCCGATTTTTAATTGTCCCTGTACACCCAATAAAATTATTAAAATTTTCAAAATATTAACAATTTAAACCAACCTTAGTAAATTTAAATCCCTTTTTTGTCCGTAACAAATATCCTAGAAGTACGCCCATTATAGTTACGGTTATTCTATAAGGTGGAATTATATACATATAGTTGAAACTGTCAAACAATTTTTGTAAGCTGAAAAAAATAAATTTATTTGTTACTTGTAGCTTGTTTAATATGTTTGTTTTTAATAACTGACTTACGATACTCCATAATGAACTACATAATTAAGCCTCATGTGAAAAGTAATTAGATATCGCCCGATAGTAGAAAATCCAGCAATTCCGATTAGCGATGCTGCTCCAGCCTTTGGATATTTCCAAAGTAGTAGACTCATGAATGGCACAAGAACAAACAGTTGTACATCCGTTGCAATATAATGTCCATGAGGGAAGCACTACGCAAAAGTAAATTCAATGTTTAATATTTCATGATTATGTTTACTTTAATCCGCTTGTTATAACCCTGCTAAAGTTAGACGATAGTTTTCAGCCTTCAATGAAATGTAGATAATGCAGATTACGTTATTAAAATTTCATCCGAAAATAAAAAATTTATTGATTATCAGCCGAAAGTAACCAGAGGATACTTTTTGTTTTACGTGAAAAACTTTGTTCCACCTACTCGTAGCAAATATCGAAAAATCAGAAGAATCCAAAAAATTGGATTAAACTCAGCCTCTACAAAATCCCAAGAGTACAAAATCGGGATTATATGTATCCTCGGGATTTTGTACCCTCGGGATTTTGTACATTCGGGATTTTGTCCCTCGGGATTATGACCTGCGGGATTTTGTCCCTCGAGAATATGTCACCAACCCAGAGTGAATAACTGAAGATGAGTCGCTTTTTTGTCATTTTTCAATAGCTATAGCCGGAAAAAATAGCAATTCAAGTTTTCACGTAGGAAATTTAGGAAAATTCGATTTTCCAGAAATTATTAGAAAATTTGTATAAAATCAGCTTTTAGAGTCAGAGATAAGGTATAAAGGGAAAAACTATTGGGAATTGTTAAATGGTTTCGTACTAATTGACTTATAAAAGCGACAATGGCAATATAAGCAGCAGCACAAACACACCCTGTGGTGACAGAAATGAATATAATAAATGACTTTCGTCATTAGTAAAAAAAAACAAATTATGAATGAATAAAAAAAAAACATTTTTTCTTGGCCTTTTCCAAATCAAATTCAACCGTAAACGATTGTTTGCGCAACGATCGTTAGTAATACTAAAATTGACCCCAGTTAGATTACATATAAAATAAAACCACAAGTTCCAATTTATTCTCTGTATATATATTATTGGACAACAACTGATGATGAACAGAGAAGAACCATAGTAATAATGATCGGTAACCCAAACAAAAAACATGTCTGTCAAAAAAATTATATAAAAAAAAAACGGGTGACTACAAAATTTAATTACAATTATACCACCTAGCGGCAGATTAAATGCTATATTTATAATATAGCCGAATTAAAGGTCGACTTACACTAACATGCGTAGGTGCTATAAAATCAACATGTACAATTATTTGGATAATTGACATGCAAATTAAATTAATTTAGTTTATTCGATTAATTCCATTTCTTTTTAAATAGAGTTTCTGCTTTTGCATAAACAAACTGCCCCCGAAAATTGAATTAATTCGATGAACTCTACTATAGATTCGGCGGTACGAACATTATTCTGGATTACTTAACCTTTAATGAAGTTAAATATACAATAAATACTAATTATAATTACAATAATGATATTCATATATACAATGAATATTTGTGAAACTATAAACTTCGAAAATATCATTGCTTTGTATGACGAATTTCCATTTTGACTTCTTCATCGGGTAGTGGCAATGGAACAAGTTTGACTACTGGCCTTTTGTATTCACCGTTCATAGTTTTAATGGTGGCCACTCTTACTAGGTTGTCTGTAGGAGAGATATGAACGGCAGTTATTCGACCCAACAGCCATGTTGATTTAGGTAAATTGTCTTCGCATAGTAAAACCAGCTGACCAACATCTAAATTTAAACGTGCATGCTTCCACTTAGGTCGATGTTGTAGTGAAATAAGGTAGTCAAGTGACCACCGCTTCCAAAATGACTGTACTCATACCTGCAAGTTCTACCACAACTGTAATCTTGACTGTTTCAAATGCTGTAAATCGGGTTCTGGTAAAGCTACCAATGGAGCGCCAACCAAAAAATGGCCAGGAGTTAATGCATCGAAATCGTTTACATCACACACATAGCACACAATGGACGCGAGTTCAATAATGACTCAATTTCGGTTAATATGGTATTTAATTATTCGTGCGTGAGTACGGTAGACCCAACTGCCTTGTTCAAATGCTGTTTCATTGATTTGATATTGGCCTCCCAGAGCCCGCCGAAATGTGGTGATCGGGCTGGTGTGAAACGAAACGAAATCTTATGTGGAGATAAAAATTCATTAATTAAATTGAAATGTACTTCATTACTAAACAATCGAAATAATTCTCCTAGTTCCTTTTTGCAACCCACGTAATTTGTGCCATTGTCTGACATCACTTCAACGGGTAAACCTCATCTCGCTATGAAACGGCGCAATGCAGCAATAAATGAAGCGGTGCTCAAGTCGGTGACTACTTCGATCTGAACCGCTTTCACGACCATACATATAAATAGTGCAATATAACCTTTCACCATTTTGAATTGCCCACGACCTTGACGACTACGCTAATAAACGGGCATAATCGACGCCCGGGTATCGAAATGGGCGACTTGCGTTCACTCGAAATTTAGGAAGATTTCCCATCAATTGGCTGTTTTGATGCTGTTTGGACTTGAAACAGGCAATACACTTTACGATGTAAGCCCTTACTAATCTTCTGCAATCCAATATCCAAAATCGTTGACGTAATAGTGATGTCAGCAAGGCCAAACCAGCATGGAAATTACGTTTGTGATATTCATCAATTAGATACTTGCTTACTATATGCCGTTTTGGTAGAATTGCCGGATGTTTAGTTTCAAACGAGCACGATGCATTCTCTAATCGGCCACCGACGCGCAGTACACTATGTTCGTCGAGAAAGGGTGTAAGTAACGATAACTTGCTACGATCAGCTACATGCCCTGTTCGTTGTATGTCAGCAATGGCTTGCTGGAATTCGATTTGTGCCCATTTGATATATAGTCTCTCTGCCCAATTGAGTTCAACCACGCCTAGTGGTGATGCTGAAGCGATGCTATCTGTTATGTGGATGCTGCCCTTACGTAATAATTCATAAGTGTTCTGCACTGGTGATTTCTCGCTTCTCAGTTGCTTACCCGCTTTTAATCTTTGAATATATCACCATGTAAACGCCAAAATCCTTCTTATCTTCAACAAGCTGTTCACTTTGGTAAATAATAAAACACATATAGGTACACAACTGTTAATATGATGTACTTGTATGGACCCCTGTTGTTCCATTATCGATAATTTTAATTCGCCGTGATCTTGAATAGGCCAGTGTTCTTTGGGTTTTGCAAGCCACTCTGGTCCTTGCCACCACAATTCGTTCTTCAGCAACATTATCGGACAGAGTCCTCTTGACACGACATCTGCTGGATTCTGATTCGAGGGAACGTGTGACCACCTAGCTCTCGGAATTTGATTTAATATCCTTGTTACTCGGTTGGCTACGAAACATTCCCGCTTACGAGGTGAAGGTGTGAGCCAGGACAATACTATCGTCGAGTCGGTCCAACCAAAAACCTCTGGTTCGTCGTCTTGACACGCCTTGCTTACAATTTTAACCAAGCGACTTCCGAGTAATGCAGCACAAAGCTCCAACCGTGGTAGTGACAGCTGTTTGATGGGTGCTAGATTTTGCTGCAACCATTCGGATACCTATTACATTAGTTTGATTATCTGCCCTCAAATATACGACAGCTCCATATGCTTTTTCCGATGCATCTGTGAATACATGAAGTTGTTTGAAGCAGTGTTAGTTACTCAAAAACCCTGGTGTAGTACAACAGGGAACTTCAATTTCTTCCAATTTAATTAACTGTGATCTTAGGTTAGTCCAATCAGAATTTATGTCAGGAGGTAACACCTCGTCCCATTGTATTTTATGAATCCATCCTTTATTACCACGACTACGGGAGATAACCACCCCAAGAGGATCAAAAATTCTGGAGGATTCCGACAATAAACTTCTCTTTGTGTGGAAAGTTCTATTATCAAGATGCACCTTAAATTGGAAAAGGTCACGTGTTGGGCACCAAATCAGTCCTAACGTTTTTACGGAAAATAGGTCATCGAATATGACCAAGCTACTCTGTTGATTCGTTGGGTAAATGGTTTGCATTAGTTCTCTAGAATTTGATAGCCACTTCCTCAATGTAAATCCACCATTCGCTACTAAACTTGACATTTGATGGTAAATGTTTTTTGCGGTTTCCAGATTATTACTGCCAGTAATCAAATCATCCACATAAAAGTCGCGTTGTAAAATGTTTGATGCTTCGGAAAACTCATCTTTATAATCGTCATCGAGCTGATGCAACGTACGTACTGCTAAAAACGGAGCACAATTTGTCCCATAAGTTACAGTGAACAGACGGTAATGTTCAATGTCTAGATTATTGTTCTCCCTCCAAACCACTCGTTGATAATCAGCATCATCAGGATGTATAAGGATCTGCCGATACATCTTCTCTATATTGGCCACAATTGCAATATTCTTGGTACGAAATCGGCAAATAATTGTTGCTAGATCGTCTTGGATCGTTGTACCACATTCTAAAATATCGTTTAGGTATAACCCATGATTTGCCTTACACGATCCATCATAAACCACTCTAAATTTGGTAGTGGTGCTTGCCTCTTTTACGACGGCATGGTGCGGTAAATAAAAATTGTGTCGATTGATCTCAGCCTTCGGTACTACTTCCATGTGACCCAATTGATGGTACTCATCCATGAATGTTTTATATTCGGTTGCAAATTCCGTGTTCCTCGTAAATTTTCGTTCCATACTGAAAAGCCGTTTGGTAGCGTTATGCAATGAATAGCCAAGCGACTCCGGTGCTTTTATGAATGGTAACCGCACTATGTAGGGTCCTTTTGATGTTCTTGTGGTAGTATCAATGTAATGTTTTCCACACGAATGTTCATCTACCCTTTGTATAGACATATCCTTGATATCGTCCACCTTCCAAACTTGTTCGAGCAATTGGATTTCCGAAGCTAACGACTCAATGGTTGTATGAAAACTTTGAATACTTTCATGATTTGAACTGCCTTCTACCACACCGCCCAAAATCCAACTAAAAATAGTGTGTTGTGCATTAAATTAGCATCAAGTTGCATCTTTTATGGTAGCAGTAGCCTTAGGAATACGTCATTTCCTAATATAATGTCAATGTCATTTGGCGAACCAACCAAAGGATCGGCCAACCTTAAGTGGTTTAATTGTGGCCACATCAATGCTTCTGTGGTGATTGAATTTTCATGATTATGAAGGGAAACCAATCTAAGGGTTGTACAGCCGTTAGTGTATCCAGCTTTTGATGACCCAAAAGTATTAATAATATAAGTAGCAGCTGTTCTAGGCAAACCAATACGCTGAACGGTGTTTTCGGAGATAAGCGTAGACTGTGAGCCGCTGTCCAAGAGAGCTCTGACTTTATGCATATGATTGTATCGATCAGCAATCAAGACGGCGATCGTTGATAATAAAGTTTTCATTGGTAATGAACTACTAAAATAATTCAATGATGATGTGTACTTGTTGGATCAGCTGTTGGTTCTCTGGACTTTAAACTCATTGAAGAACGACTCAAACTCGGAGTTAATAAATGAGGTTAAAGATTAGATGATTTGTTGGTCGATTGAGAGTTAATAGTTGATGTACTGGTGCTGGAAGCTTCTGGCGGAGTTAGTTGATTATTGCACTCATTGATAGTAGAGCAATATGCTGATCTTACTTTTACGCTGTTATGGAATTCATCTTTATTAACGGTATTCATTGTATGTTGACCTGGTCCCTTGTCTCTCACATGGAGTAAAGTATGGTGCATTTGTTGACAAATGTAGCATCGTGCTCTCGACGAGCAGTTGTTGACCGTATGGCTCGGCCGTAAACAATTAAAACACAAATGATGTATCTGCACAACATTTCTTCGTAATGAGATTTCTTCGTAATGAGATTTCTTGATCCCGAAAATGTTTACACCGGAATATTAGATGATCTTCAGCACATACTGGACATGTACTTCGAGTAATGCTGGTTGTATATAGATGTGTCTTATTATCCTTGAACTGACTATGTTTAGACAATGATGCCGGTTGTCGTTTCGCGACTATACAGGACTCAAACATGCGACATCTTAAATCCAAAAAACTTAAAAATTGTGATATAGTGGGATTCTCAGTTTCTTTAGATTCTTGCGCCCAAGCCTGTTGTGTTTCCAAGTCCAATTTGTTTAATAGTATAAAAATTAACCACGGGTCATTGGATTCCCAACTGCTACCCATTGCCCGAATTGCCCTTAACACTTCATCAGATGTATCGTATACACTTATCGGTCTTTGAGCTTGCTCCAAGCTTCGATGTAACTCGTTTCACACAATGGCAGATGTCGAATCAAATTAGCAGCTTCATCTTTTAAAAATCCTTTCAGGTAATGAAGTTTGGCCACATGTTATAAGGCATTGTCGTTGTGAAATGCATCTGTAAATTGATCTTCGAATGTACGCCATTTTGAGTAATCACCGTGAAACGGTTCTATCTGAATTCAAGGTAGTCGAACGTCACCATGCACAACTGTTGTTTCATCGAAGAATCCTTCAGCTTGAGTTCGATTACCACGATTGGCCGGGGAAGCAGACGGATTTACACTTACTGAACGTATATTAAATATTCTTTATATATTAGCTTTCGTTTCAAAATACTTGTCTGCGAACTCTTCTGATTGAGAAGGTTGACCAGCCAAAACTACTAGATTGTCGACATCGTGAAAATCATGCCAAGCCTCATCAAGCTTGTCTATACGTGTTTCGATTTGTTCACGGTTTGCTGCTTATATTTCTTCTGAATTCGTCTCTTGTATTAGTTTGTCGACACATTTCTTTATAACTATTACCGTTCCCTTGAGTGAGCCACGTTTTTGTATATTAGATTGTAAATCCGCTATTTTGATGATAATGAGAAATGATAATGAATAACAATGTCACGTATCGATATGAAATACGATTAGGAAGTAACGGTAAAAGGGTTCACTGATTGTATGAGTTCACAAATTATGCGAACAAGGGGTACCACACTAGCACCAGTATACGAATAGGTAATCTTTAATGTTCACTGAATCATAACCACCTCACATTATATGCTTAATTTAACTGTCACTTGGTTTACACACTTTACTCACAACAGTGGTTTAACACATTAATTCACAAAAATGTCAATTTATCAATAATAACTGTTTATTATGGCTCGATTCGAGTAAACAGGTTACACCGTTTTATTTATGTATATTTAGTTGAATAGAACTTCCGTTTATTTTATATTTTGATGAATATTGTTTAGGCACAATTCCTGGGTTTCGGCACTAAAAAAATGTTTGCGCAACGATCGTTAGTAATACTAAAATTGACCCCAGTTAGATTGCGTATAAAATAAAACCACAAGTTCCAATTTATTCTCTGTATACATATATATTATTGGACAACAACTGATGATGAACAGAGAAGAACCACAGTAATAATGATCGGTAACCCAAACAAAAAACATGTCTGTCAAAACCATTATATAAAAAAAAAGGGATACCACCTAGCGGCAGATTAAATGCTATATTTATAATAAGCCGAATTAAAGGTCGACTTACACTAACATGCGTAGGTGCTATAAAATCAACATGTACAATTATTTGGACAATTGACAAGTAAATTAAATTAATTTAGTTTATTCGATTAATTCAATTTTTTTAAAAATAGAGTTTCTGCTTTTGCTTAAACAACGATACAAAACCAACATAATTTATTAAATTTAATAAATTTACTGTAATTAAACTCTAGGTAAAAAATAACAAGTTAATATAAAATAAATAAATCATTACTATAATATGGGAATAAAATTCGCCCTATAATTTATTATAAGCTTCTCCTTGATGTCATCGTAAAATTCACTGTAGAATTGATCCCAAATTGATTCATTCCCAAATTTACCATATAATGTCTTGTTAACTAAAAATTCACCTTTAAATTTTCCTTACAGCGATTCATCGTACAACAGAGCCTCAAAGTTCATCCCAAAATCAATCCAAATTCTCCATAAAATTCATCATAAATTTACCCCAAATTTCACTCTTAAATTCAACCTACAAGTTACTCTAAAATTAACCCTAAAATTTTACTTAACATTCACCCTAACACATAGCCTTAAATTCCACCTACCCTAGAAATCACTCTAAAATTAACTCGAAAACCCTCTCTAAAACTAACGCTGAACTTCACTCTAAAATTCACCCTAAGTGTCAGGAATACAGAAAGCGAAAACCTATAGAAGCTTGTTCCGAATCAATTCAGTTCCGAACAATATTATAGTAAGTTTTTTAAGTAACAGTGTAACAGAAATGAAATATGACAACACTTAACTATAATTTTTTAAAGCTTTTGTAAAACTGGCAACATGCTCTTTTACGCACTTTTTTTGTATTTTGTTATAACGAACATCTGGTTTTCTTCTGGTAACGAATACGGCCGCAATAAAATAAAGTGTAAAAAATTATTTTTATAACAAATAAAGGAAAAATAAAAAGGAAAGTGTTGTTTAGCATTTTTTTAGAACTAAAAATTAAAGATAGTGAATACAGTCCACTTAACATCGTTTGAAATTAATAAATTTGAATAACATTTTGGTCAATTCGAGCCGGATAAATTGTCGCTATTATTTTGCGTCTATTGTTTTGTGTCGTCGGACTAGTGTGGTTGGATCCATCGCCAATTTTTGCGTCGTGTATATGACGACTGCTGTATTTGGGTCATCGAAATTTTACTCTACGGATTTCATCGCAAGTGTAAACAAAAATAAACCGCCATTGTTAAAAGCAATTTTTATATTAAACAATTTTTTGATCGAGAGTATATATTGAAAATATATTCCATTGATGAAAATTTTATACATCCGTATTCCGTTGGGATGAAATCATCAGCAGCTGTAACTTCAACGTTAATATTAGTAAAAAAAGGAGAAACACATTTGTAAAATATTGCAATTGCTCATCACGGCGTTGATATTTTTGGGGATTCCCCATTTGATGTAAGTTATTTTTTTATCGAATTTTTTACAAATAGTTACAGCAGTGGCAATTATTTTTTTGTGATTTTATATTTGAAATTTTTGTTGTATCATAAATGCTTGGTAAAATGGACGCGGGTTATTATAAACGTTCAATCGCTGCGTTAAAAGGTCGTGTCCCTTTTTTCACGAATCAGTTAGATTCCGACTTCCGTTAGATTCCGATTTCTCTATCGGAATTAAAAGGTATAATTGAACATTTAGGCGCGTTGTACGATAAATATTCGGAATCGTATAATCATCTTGAGGGGTTAGAACCTAACGAGGTTGAAAATGTTTCCCAGGATGATTTTTTTAGTTCTGTTCGGTCTTTGGAGAATCGTGTTTTCAAATTAATGGAGTCTTTAGAAGCTCAAACTGTTTTACCTAAAATAAATCAAGTTCTTGTTGAAACCATAAAAGAAGAAGCAACCGCCGCAAATGCGGTAACAATTCCAATTTCTCTTCCCGAATTAGAAATACCTAAATTTAATGGGCAGTTTTTATCTTGGTGTAACTTCAGAGAAGTGTTTGTTGAATTGGTTCATGCCAATGTGAGTATATCACCGGTATTAAAATTTCAATTTCTTCGCAATGCGTTAGATAGTGGTGACGCATTTCATTTTATTTATGGAATTCCATCAACGGCAGCAACTTATCAGAAAGTTTGGGAATCACTTAATAGATACTGTGACAATGATTCTCGGGTTAAAAACATACATATGAGTGTAATTTATTATTTAGAATCCGTCTGTAAAGAAGGCCCAAAAGAGTTAAAAATGTTTCTAGACAAATTTAACAAACATTATAATGCTCTCAGGAATCTTAATATTCCAATTGAACATTGGGACTTATACCTGGTATTTCACATTATGGAAAAGGTAGATAAAGCGTCACGGAGAGAATTAGAAAAGAAAAACCCGGTCAATGAGATTTTTACCGTTAAACAAGTTTTAGATATTTTAACGGCTCGAATACGCGTTTTAGAAGCGATGGCATCTACACCATCGAGTATGTCAACTAACAAATCTACGGTTGGTAAACAGACCCAAATTAAAGCAAACCATGCTAAATCTAGCTTTGTAGCTAATTCACCTTCTCAAATACCACCTAGTTTTGCTTGTTTTTATTGCAAAGGCGAACGTAGTATTTATAAGTGCAAAGTATTTGAAATCTTATCATAGAATCAACGAAATGACTGGTTAATTAGGGCAATCATAATATGTCTCAATGCCGTTCAAAAGGGCGTCGTGTATGTCACAAGGCGCATCATACGCTGTTTCATTTTACTAAATTAAATGCCCCTAGTAATGCACATATCAATACCGCCAATAACAATAATAGTAACATTATTGTACCAGCCACGTCAAGTACAAGTTTCACAAATCAGGCACATATTCAAAATAAGTCGACGACAGGCCCTAATGTAAATGTAGTTAATTCATCTACTGGTATTATCTCTGTTAAATATGCTGATCAAAAACGAGTTATTGCTACCAGTTTACAGGATAGTGATGTTCAATCTCGAAAATCACAACTTTTATTATCAACAGCAATTGTTTATGCCGAAAGTTTCAAGGGAATACAACTTCCTTGTCGGGCTCTCATCGATCAAGGCTCAATGTCCAATTTTGTCACGGAATCGTTCTGTCAACGATTAAGGGCATCGAAAATATCAACGCGTGTACAAATTACTGGAATTGAAGGTAGAGGGATTAATGTTAATAAGTACACAAATTTAACAATAAGGTCTAGAGTTTCTGAATATGAATCAACGTCTGAATTTTTGATTTTCCAAAAAATAACATCGGTTCTTCCACTTTTTCCAATTCCATTTGACCATAGCATTTTAGCAAAGGGAATTAGTTTGGCTGACCCAACTTTTAATATACCCCAGGATATTGATCTTCTATTGGGAGCTGATATTTTTAACCAAATTATTTGTGGTGACAAATTAGTTTTGATAGAGGAGTTACCTCCTTTTATTCTCATTTGCGGAAAAGCCAACGGACCTGATAATTATCCTGACGCTTCCACAAGATTAATGAATCATTTTTACGTCGACGATCTCGTTTCTGGCGCCGATACTATTCACGAAGCTTCTGCCTTAAAGAAGGAATTAATTAAATTGTTGTCAAAGGGTGGTTTCGACTTACGAAAATGGTCGTCAAATGTATTAGAGCTGGGATCTAACACCGAAAATGAGACGTCTTCATCTACCAGTGTATTGGGTATAAACTGGAATTTTGTCGATGATGAGTTTAGTCTGTCTCCAACTCCAATTAACAATATTTCAAAGTCGAATTTGGTCACCAAGCGATGTGTGTGTGGTCTAATTTAACGCAAATGATCAACCCTATGGGATTGTGTGCACCCGTCATTTTTACAGGCCAACTGATTATGCAAGAAGCATGGAAGACAAATGGGTTAGATTGGGACACTGAATTGCCCCAACCTCTTTTAGCGAAATGGGAAGCCTTTATAAATCAATTAAACATTTTATCAACAATCCGAATACCAAGATGCGTAGTTCCCGCTAATCAAATAGTAGAATTTCATGGTTTCGGAGACGCCTCCGAAAAAGGTTATGGTTGTTGTGGGTATATTAGATATGCGTTGGATAATGGAAATTACAGTTGTCGTTTGCTTTGTGCGAAATCCAGAGTCACACCCTCTAAGAAACACACAATTCCCCGATTGGAATTGTGTGCGGCGTTACTTTTAGCGAAAATGTTCGAGAAAGTTCAAAAGTCGTTAGATTTAAAATTCGATCGAGTAGTATTGTGGTCAGACTGGCTAACTCGTCTTTACCTTATGATAATATTCATGCGATTTTACTCCCTGCAGCCTGCAGGCCTCAATTTTCGTAAAATGTTTGTCAGAAATGAAGATTCTCGAAATTTGCATGCAGGTCCCAATGCTTTATTAAGTTACGTTCGTCAAAAGTTCTGGTTTGTTAATGGTCGCAATTTGTGTCGACGTGTAGTATTCGAATATATTCGTTGTTTTAGAACAAAGCCAGCTTCGATCGAACAAGTCATGGGTCAATTGCCAAGTCAACGAGTGCAACCCTCCCGACCGTTTTCTAATGTCGGGATTGATTTTTGTGGTCCATTTTCAACTCGTTCTAAAGTTACATCAAATGTCACTACCAAATCATATGTTGCTCTGTATATTTGTTTTGAAACTAAGGCAACCGATTAAGAGGTTGTGTCCGATCTTTCTACGAACGCTTTTTTGGCGTCGCTTCGACGTTTCATTGGACGTAGAGGTTGTTGTGTAAATATATTTAGCAACAATGCCACCAATTTCATTGGGACACAAAGTGAATTGGGTGATCTGCAACGATTATTTACGTCTGAAGTTCATCGTAATGAACTTTTGAGATTTTGTACCGATCATAATATATCATGGCAAACAATTACACCTCGATCACCGCATTTTGGTGGTTTGTGGGAGGCGGCCATAAAAAGCGCCAAGCACCACTTAAAACGAGGACTAGGGAATTATATATGTGCAATAGAAGAATTAAGTACACTGATCGTTCAGGTTGAAGCGTGTCTGGATTCCAGGCCACTTACACCTTTGTCTGAAGATCCTTCAGATTTTCGTTCATTAACACCTGGACATTTCTTAATTGGGGAACCAATTAATTTACTACCCGAGCCATCGATATTTTACTTGGATGAAAACCGATTAAACCGGTTTCAGCGAATTCAATTTTACCTACAACATTTTTGGAAACGGTGGTTGACTGAGTACCTGTCGGAATTGCAGAGTATAAAAAAAGGGTTAAAACAGTTTGACAACATTAAGGTGGGAACATTGGTCCTTCTTAAGGAAGATAATATTCCTCCCATAAAATGGATTATGGGTCGCATAATCGAGACTCATCCTGGGAAAGATGAGATCGTACGGGTTGTTTCGTTTAAAACTCAATCGTGAATTTTTAAACGAGCGATTGCTTAAACTTCCAATTAATCTCGAGAGGTCATTGTCGAACAAAGGAGAGAAGTGGCCGCTATAATGCAGCAATAATAAAATAATAATAATAAACCGTGTTCAAACCTGTTGTGGATATTTGTCAAAAAAAAAAAAAGGGGGAGATAGAAGTTTTTTTTATTTTTTGTTTGGGTTATCTTTAACAATTTTGAATATCAACTTTGTGATGGGTAAGTTCAATATTCTAGTTAAAGTTAAATTTTTGTATTTTTTTTGTACATATAATTAGTATTTTTGAAATCCTTCATTAATGTAAGTTTGATTACTAATCACACCATTGTTTGAAAACGTACAGTTATTGAATATTTTTATATGAAATATAATAGTATAATGTTTATTTTGAAATAAATATTTCAAGGCGGCCGGTATGTTCCAGATCAATTCAGTTCCGAACAATATTATAGTAAGTTTTTAAAGTAACAGTGTAACAGAAATGAAATGTGACAACACTTAACTATAATTTTTTAAACCTTTTGTAAAACTGGCAACATGCTCTTTTACGAACTTTTTTGGTATTTTGTTATAACGAACATCTGGTTTTCATTCTGGTAACGAGTACGGCCGCAATAAAATAAAGTGTAAAAGTATTTTTGTAAAAAATTTATTTTTATAACAAATAAAGAAAAAGGAAAGTGTTGTTTAGCATTTTTTTAAAACTAAAAATTAAAGATAGTGAATACAGTCCACTTAACATCGTTTGAAATTAATAAATTTGATTAATAAAGCTTAAATAAGAATTTTATTGTGGAAATTTTAATAGTGGAAAAATTAATTTAGGATTACAAAATTCTATAAAATCGTTAAATTCAAATTTATCATTCATTTGGAATTTGGAATTATTGATTTTAGAAATTAACGAACTTTGTAACGCAATTTGGAAAGAAAAAAAATTAGGAAATTTAGGAAAATTTAGAAGATAGATAGACTAGAATTTAATAAAATTATTGCGGATTTGGGAAGGTAAAAACGGAAAACGGGAGTTTAAAGATCTAAATCTTTAAAGTTAGTATAAACTTAGAAATTCGTCAAATTTAAAAATCCTTATATTTAGAAAATGTTTACAACATTTTTTGTTGTATTTGTGGACTTTTTAATAATAACGACTATTTTCCAGTACGATTTATTTTATTTTTATTTCTTTATTTCGTGCGCGCTGTGCGAATTATAACACAAGGCTTACTAACAAAATTAACACAAACGAAAAACAAACTGTGTGGTGTGAAATGTATTTGAACATTCTTCTTCCCCCTCCCCCAACGGCTGAGGGCCCAAGGTTGATCCCATATTTGTGCAAGGGAAATGGAAAAACCTAGCTAGAAAAGCTAGCGGAAAACGCATTTCCAGATCAGTGGGGGGGTTGAGATGTCACGACGAACTCGCGCCTACGAGTGATTGATGGGAAGAACGCAGAGTTTTTGAATAGGGCAAGTTTTTTGGTGCCAGCAGCTGTTCTAACGGTCACATTACGTACAAGACCATCATGACCGAGATGAACTTCTTCGATTCGACCAAGGGCCCAACACGTCGGTGGTAGATTTTCCTTCAGTACGATTACCATGTCACCGGTCTTAATGTTTTCTTGGGGTCGATACCCTTTGCTTCGTTTCTGTAATGATACAAGAAAATCATCTTTCCAGCGATGCCAAAATGATTCGAGTGATTTTTTGCTGTTGGCCTCACAGTGTGAGACGGTTGTCATTGAAATTTATTAAATCTTGCATGATCAATAATGATCGACCAGCCAAAAAGTGACCAGGTGTAAGAGCCTCGAGGTCATTGTGATCATCAGTTAATGGTGATAGTGGACTTGAATTTAAACAGCATTCGATTTGAGTTATCACTGTATACAGCTGATTGGCTTACAATATACGTTGACCGATGACTCTTCTCAGGTGGTACTTCATGGATTTCACGCACGCCTCCCAAAGCCCGCCTTGGTGTGGAGCAGCAGATGAGTTGAACCGCCAGGTTGTACCCAAATTAGCCAACTCTCAATGAGGGTTTTTATTTTTCCATTCTTGACGAACACGTTGCAATTCCTTATTTGGACCAACGAAATTCGTGCCGTTATCACTCCATAACTGACTACATTGCCCACGTCGACTGATAAATCTTGCAAAAATGCAACGGCTCGAGTTGTCATGCATACGAAAACCACAACCCAACATTTTATGGTCGCTGGAGGTGTGTATGCTTTCGCTGAGTTGTCGTAGGTTCATCTGTAGCGCAAGCGTTTTACGAACCTCAACCGGTCCTGCCTGCAAAATCGACGCCAGATACCACAAATGAACATGATTGATTGGTTCTAGCTGGAGGTAATGAACCCATCAATTGTTTGGCGGCATCCTTCTTGAACCGTATGCAAATGACACACTTGTTTATGATTTTCTTGACTGCCGCTCGTAGATTTGTTACCCAAAATTTGTGCCGAATGATGGCCATTGTCAACTGTATTCCACCATGGAATGTGCGTGAGTGCGCGTCGGCTATGATCAACTCATAGAACTTTGATTCTGGATGAATGATGATTTGATGCTTCATTTCCAATGGCAGATTTGATTTGGCTAATCGCCCGTCGACATGAACCATATGTTCGATGGTATCTCCTTTTTATACTGTAGAGCCTTCAACTCTAAACTAAAGCATTCGATCTGCACTAAGCGGGACCAATATTTTATTGCGTTATCGCGCTCAACTGATGACACAGGAGTAACGTCTTGAAATGTTGCTGGTTTGACAGGTTTAACGCTATTTCCCTTTATTCTTCGAATGAACCGGAAACAAACGCGGTTGTTCGTATCAATTTATTCAGCGTGGCCGCTTTATTAATCAGTGGTTCATCATTAACCATAAAGGCTGCCGCTGGAAATTCATAATAGATGTTGATATGCGCATTTAATAATCTTACCTTTGATTCGGCTTCAACAGTGTTCATGTTGTCCTCAGATAAGTTCAACCGCATATTGTTTGGCCAGTTGTTCGGTTCTTCTTAGAGCCATTGCGGACCATTCGACCATAGTTTTTGTTACCAATTCAGTTACGCTCTGATGAAACGATGACCATAATGCCATAATGTGATTAGGAACAAGGTCGTCCCAACCAATATTTAGTTTCCAAATTTCTTGCATGGCAATCTTACCAGCAATGATAACTGGTACGAAAAGTCCAGTAGGGTCGTATACTTGAGCAATTCGACTGATGAATTGTCGTTTGGTAAAGGTTTTGTCCTTGTTTGCTGGATAATCATCGATTTTGATACCTAATATCCCGGTATTAGGTTGTAGTTCGATTTCACGCAACTCATTTTGAACAAGTTCTTTAGCCAATTCCGAGTTACTGGTAGCCCATTTTGCTATGCTGGCACATTATTGTAGAGCTCGAACAGAGTTAAACCCAGCCGACGTAAACCCCAAATGACACAAGTGATGAAATATTCCCCAATTGGTTCATTTGCTGCTGGACGAAAAAAAAATTCATTGGAAATCCCATTGATCCTGGTGGACCTTTATTTGGCGAAACATCTTCACGATATCCGCTGTTAAGGCAAATCGGTACGTTCGAAACAGCAACAACGATTGACATAGATCAGCTTGCAATTTCTCGCCCGGCAGTTGTTGATCGTTGAATGATGCTCCCGATAATGTTATACAGGATGCATCAAACACGACGCGAAATTTTTTCTTTTATATTATATGGTATGGTATGTAGTATGACTTATCCGGACTATCTGGAGCTGGCGGAACAGGAATCAATTGACCTGAATCAACGTAATCCAGCATGAATTCTTTATATGCAGCAGCCATTTCCGCATTTTTCTTGAGACGCTTTTCTAATCCGATGAAACGATTGAAAGCGAATGAAACGTTGATTTCTGCTACCTAGTCGTTTATGAACATTGTTGTAACGGTTATTTTTGATATGATTTACTCACATCACAGGATATTTAAGATAATTCATGCGATTATGTTTAGCATAGTCACAGCCTTTGCACTCTTTCCACTTACATTCGTTTTGTGAATACTGATTCGATAGACAAGAATTGCATACATTCATATCTTTAATTTTATTCAGTCGGTCCGTGTATTCCAATTTAGCTAGTTTCTCACAATTCCACGTACGGTGATTTCCGTTGCAGTATACACAAGTATCCACTTTCTTATTACTTGCGAATGAGTTTGATGATTGTTGGTTGTTTGATCTATAGGCGTTTAGAGTGATTATCATGAAAATCCGAAGCATGGCGCTTGTTGCGATTCTCATTCGGTGGATAGATATTATTTTGGTTATGTTGACCAGCTTGTGGCACTTGATTGGCCTTTAAGCTATGTATTGCTAGAATACGGCGTTCGAGAAATGGTAGCAGATCCCGAAGTGATGGTGGAGCAACGGGATCGCGGTCCATTTCCCATGCAGCTCTGGTCGATTTGTCCAGTTTACGCAAGATAAACACTGCCATAAATGGACTCTAAGCCTCGGTATTACAATCAAACCGATTTAACGCCCGCAATTCTTGCTCAATGGTATCGATGATTGAACGTAGACGATCTGGTTAGCAGCTTCGCCAATCAATGCCGACATGAGCAGATCGATTGTCGAATCAGCTGTTAGTTCGGTTTTCAAAACTGTACTAACGAATTGGGCGCGCCGCGATGTCCAACCAGTATAGCTACCATTGAATTTGGGCAGCATAATTTCATTCACCTTTGGCAGTGTTCGATTATGATTAGGCTTGGCAATATTCATTAATGCGGACAACCTTTTCTTCGAATTGTGATACAAGATCGCTATTCTTATAGCCACCTCCTCATTACGAGCGCACCTGCGTTCAGGAGATTAGCTGACTCAGTTATTTCCAACTGTTTGTTTTGAAACAGAGCCCAGTGACGTTCGAGGGCTGATTTTTGCATGTCGATGATTGCCTCGTTCCATGATTGACCTTCTGGTGATTGACATTTAGTATTGAGTCGCTTAATAAGTTTAATGGCTATGGTTCGTTCTTTAACCAGCCCATTGATTTTAGCGCTACACTTCATTTGGCAACCCTGAAATAATCCAGAGCCGATCAGATTCCAAACTAGCACTACTGGCCGTGCCCGCAGATGTGAAAATTATAGAAAAATAACTTCAAAAAGTTGCAGGTGATGTATCTAGTACTCGACGCCATCACCGCGTAATCGATGGAAAAAGATGGACGGTATCTTATGAAACGTTCAATGCACTAACAATGCGATAGAACATTCCAGCAGTGCATGCCTCGTGGAATTTGTCCAAACAATTTCATGAACCCCACAATGTGAGCAATATATTGCGCAATAATTGACTAGTGATAATGAATCACTTCACCACAAATTTACAACATTACACGTAAATATAACAATTCCAATTTAATCATGCACATTTTACCCGTACAGCGCCATTCTAAAAATTTCACCAGCGGTCACTTAAACAAAACAACAAAAAAAATATACCTGTTGATTTTGGCTAACACCGCTACAATTATACGGCTCCAGTCTATTACAACTTCAATTGTTGTAGACGGGGACAATCACTACGTCCCGGGTTTCGGCACCAAAAATGTTGTATTTGTGGACTTTTTAATAATAACGAGTATTTTCGAGTACGACTTATTTTATTTTATTTTTATTTCTTTATTTCGTGCGCGCTGTGCGAATTATAACACAAGGCTAATAAAATTAACACAAACGAAAATCAAACTGTGTGGTGTGAAATGTATTTGAACAATTTTTGGACTATAGAATTTTTATTAGGAATTAGATATTTAGAGTGCCTGGCAAGTTTAGTTTCTCCCCACTTACCGGTACAAACAATAAAGTTTGTATTGGTTCATCACTGAATTTCGATATAATCTCAAAAATTCTAAATAAGAATTATCAGTGAGTCAAAGGACTTCAATCCGATGTTTTTAATTTTAATGTGATATTTTCATAACTGATGAATTTGATTTGGAAAATAATGAACCTGATTTGTAAAATGTTGAATTTGGAGTGCAAAACCTATAATAATTTTTGTCTATGTATTTTTGCTTATTTTTGAGTATTCTATATACATGCATCTGACGAAAGAATATATTTTTTTTTTTTGTAAAATATCTCCTCAATCGGTTGTTGACTTTTCCTAGTTCTGTTCCAATTTTTACCGTGCCAATTTCGTAAAAATTAAAATCGAGCTGTCGCTTATTTATTGAATGTTACACAAATCGAACTTTTACAGTCTGAATTGGATTTACTCCTTTGACTCCAATAACGTAAAATATCAACTAGATTTTTTTTTTTTAAATTAGTAAATTTTTAAAATTTACTTATCTTTAACGGAAAAATTTCTTGCTAATCAGTAAATGTATGTTTCCTCTTTTCAATCGTCAATATTGTAATATTCTGATTTAGTTTCGCCCATATTAGTTTTGTTTATTTTAATTTTTTTCAGTTAGTTTTGGCATGTTCGCCGAACGGCTGCATTACCGTTAATTATCTTCCTTAGTTTTTCCAACTTTTAATTTCACTCCCAAAAGATTCAAGTCCTGATTACCATATTATACAGTGTCACAAATAGTAGTTAACAGTTGATATTTTCAAAATTTGCACTATGATTGGCTCCCTAAGGATTTTACATTAAATTTTAATGTCATATTTGTAAAAACTCTGTGACGTCAATTGATCAGTGATTGTATTCAAATAATAGGGTGAAATGTATCGGGAGCAAATTATGTCCTTGCTAAAACCTGTAGAATTTTGCAAAATAACCGATAGCCGGTTAAACTTTAATACAATATTGTGATTGTATTACTACTCGATTTGAACAGAATCCAAGTAGGATAACTCGGGGTTCATTCCATTTGTCAAAACATCGCGTCGACGTTAACACTAAGCTTTTCAACCCGCTCGAGTCAAACTGACACTGATTGACTTAGGTCAATCAATTCTAAAGACACCTACCGTCACAATTCCCTTAAAATTCAAATTAGACTTTAGGTCAAAAGTTTATACAATCAATCCACGCAGCAAATTAATTGCACGAATCCCTGTAACTATCTCAAATGGAGAAATATATCTCAAACCCGTTTTAATAAATGAAAAATTAATCATTCCTGAAGGAATATATACCGCCGAGAAAAATTACGCTATGGTCGAAGTAATTAATTACAGCCCTCAAGCAAAAACTTTCGTAATCGAACATCCTATCGAATGTGAACTATTTAGTAAAAATCACTCTGAGATAAACAAACTTGAAGTGTTGGAACCAAATACTTATGGGGACGAAAGAATCGACATAAGGCATTTAATTCGAACTAATCATCTCAATAGAGAGGAAAACTTGAACATAGAAGGATTATGTTCTCAGTTCGAAAATATTTTCCAAAAAGAAAACGATCAATTAACATTTACAAACGCTATCAAGCATAATATCGATGTAAATGATGACAAACCTATATTCACAAAGAGTTATAGATACCCCTACGTCCATAAAATGGAAGTAGAAATGCAAATTAATAAAATGCTTAATCAAGGTATATACGACCAAATTTCTCTCCATGGTCCTCTCCAATATGGATTGTGCCCAAGAAACAAGACGCCTCTGGACAAACCAAATGGCGCATGGTTATTGATTATAGGAAGCTAAACGAAAAAACAATATCCGATCGTTACCCTTGATATTCTGGATAAATTAGGCAAATTTACCTATTTTACCACTTTGGATCTTGCATCAGGCTTCCATCAAATTGAAGTCAGTCCAAAGAATTTCCCAAAAACCGCATTTTCTGTAGAATATGGCCACTACGAATTCGTTCGCATGCCATTCGGACTAAAAAACGCACCCAGCACATTCCAACGCATTATGGACAATGTATTAGGAGAAAAACAGGGCAAGACCTGTCTCTGTTACATGGACGACATCATCATCTTCTCACTACATGAGCATATGATAAATTTAAAACAAGTATTCCAAAAATTACAACAGTCAAATTTGAAAGTCCAACTCGACAAGAGCGAGTTCCTACATAAAGAAATTGAATTTCTTGGTCATCTTGTAACATCACAAGGTGTAAGACCAAATCCCGATATCATCAATTCAGGAAAGATAAATCCATAATTATAAATAAAGAATATACAGAATATTTCGAACAGTGCAAAACATTGTTGTGTAAACAACCCATTCTTCAATATCCAGACTTTGAAAAACCCTTCATCGTTACCACAGATGCTAGTAATGTAACTATAGGCGCAGTACTCTCTCAAGGACAAATTGGTAAAGATCTACCAATATGTTATGTTTCATGCACCCTAAATAAAAGTGAACAAAATTACTCCACTATCGAAAAGGAGTTATTGGCCATTATATGGGCAGGCAACAAAATACTTTCGACCCTATGTTTTCGGTCAAAAGTTTACCATCGTAACCGATCACAAGCCATTAACCTGGTTATTTTCACTAAAGGAGCCGAATTCAAAATTAGTCAGATGGCGACTTAGGCTCGAACAATTCGAATACGACATTGTATATAAAAAAGGTATACAAAACGCTAATGCTGATGCATTATCCCGCGTTCAAATCGAACAAAATATAAACAATATCGAACTTTACAATAACGATTAAAGTTCAGAAGAAGATACAAGAAGTATGTTATCACTTCCCGAAAACTTAATACCCGAAACGAAGAATAGTATAAATTGTTTTAATCAACAACCAATAATAAACATATCGGAAAAATACCCAGAAATTCTCGAAAAAATCGAGACTCTTTTCGAAAATAAAAAAAGGACAACAATATATCTTCCAAGAGGATGCAAACGGATTATTACAGAAATCCAAACGAAACTTCAAAACTTGGTAGGCATAGAACGACGACTGTTGTGTATATATACTACTAACGATGGATTCAAATATGTCTTAGAAGCATTCAGACGTATAATTCAAAGAAAACAACGAAAAACAAACCGTAGAACAAATATCGTTAGATCACTTCAATTCCTAACGGATATTCAAAATGAAGCTGATCTAAATGAAGAAATACATAAAACTCATGAACAAAATGATCATAGAGGAATCATAGAGAACTATGAGCACATTAAGGAGCAATATTTCTTCCCTAACATGAAGCAAAAAATAAAAGAATACATAAATGCGATACATGCAATAAAATAAAATATAATCGACAACCACCTAGAGTGGAATTTCAAATTTCGGAAACTCCAAAGAAACCCATGGAAATCTTACATTTAGATTTATTCCAACTCCAATCCCATAAATTCTTAACCATCATAGATAAATTTAGCAGATTCGCCGCTACATATCATCTCAAAAATAAACAAGATAAGACTATTTTTCTAGAAAATCTAACACATTTCTTTAGCCTCCACGGTATCCCAAAGAAAATAATATTTGATAATGAAACATGCTTTGTAAACCAAGTTCTTAAAAATCTCGCAGGGAAATATAATATTTTGCCTCATATCACAACCCCATACAATTCCACAGGAAACTCTCCTGTCGAAAGACTTCATTCAACCCTAAAAGAACTCTGTAGCATTATTGTTGAAAAACAAAAAACCTATCCATAGAAAATGTAATGGTTCAAGCCACGTTATCCTACAATAACTCTATCCATTCGCCAACCCATCTCACACCCTTCGAACTCTCAAAAGGACATTACGTCAAAGAACAATTAGACTTTAATTCCGAACTAGACTATATAGAACAGCATAAAGCACGGTATGAACAACTATGTAATAAAGTATATGAAAAAACCCTTGAAAAGAAAGAAAATTTCATTTCAAAAGTAAATAAAAATCTTAAGCGCACACTGAGTATGAATAAAAATCAATGTACCATATATACGTAAAGAAATTAAGAAGAGGAAAACTCAAAGCTAATTATAGAAAATTAAAAGTACTAGAAGATAAAGGAATAACAGTAGCAACACAGGAAGGTAAGGTACATAAAAATAAAATCAAACGTATTTTACAGGTGCCTAGGAATCCCAGCACAGGAAATCAAGCTAACATCAATTCAGAACAATAAAGGTGTTATACCAATAAAAAAAGGCAATGCCCGCATAATAAACGGTTATAAAAAACTTATCCATATCATTAATCTCCAATCTTACCAATTGTCGGTAAACTAAATTAGTGAACAAGTGCATATTATATCAGAAGAAATTAAAAAAAATAAAGATTATTTAATCCTGCTAAACGATAGAAAAGCAATAACTGACTACAAGAATGAACAGTTACGGAAAACAATTAAAGAATTACTGCCCAAAAGATTTAAAAGAGGATTATCCAACGGCTTAGGATCACTAATAAAAGACATAACTGTCAATTTAGACAATCAAGACCTTCTAGACGTACAAACGGCCCTTAATGAAATAAATACAAATCAGGATCTATTAAGCGGACAAATAAATAAACAAATGTTAGGCAGATTGGACCACATACAAGACTTTGTCAATATAAATTTAAATAGATTAAATTATGAAGTAAATAAAACCATACAAGCGACAAATTCAGTAACTATGGTTATAATGTTTGACCAACATTTTTATAAAATAAATCACGTTCTAGAACTTCTTCAAAAACACTTAGACAATATATTAGACATTTTGACTACAACAAGACAGAATTCGATTTTAAGACATTTATTAAATGACAATGAGAATTTATTAAATGACAATTTATAATCTATTAACATTAAAATGATTTTATAATGATACTCAACTAATATTTATAATTAATATACCAACATTTCTAAAGGAATCATTTTATCATTTTCAAATTAAAGTAATCTCAAACCAAAATAAAATTACGTATCCTATACCTCAAAAAGAAATTATTTTTAACCCCACAAAATATCAATATATAACACACCAATGCGAAACAATATACGATACCATATATTGCCAAATGGAAGAATTAAAAGATATCAACAACACCTGCATACCAGCAATAATATCACAGTTGCCAGCCAGATGTACCATGATCAACATATCATCACATGAGGATATCGATTACATCAGTTACGGAAAACTTTACCTACAACCTAACAATCAACCGATCACATATACATCAAATTGCAAATAAACATCACAAGATACATATTAAAATTCCTACCCTGATAGAATTTAATATTTGTACTATTACAATAAATAATCAACAATATTCAACATCAGAAAAGGAAATTCAAACAACCTACGAAATCCAAATACCGTATAAAGATATATAGTATACATTGAAAAAGTAAAACCCGAAGTAACATTGGAAAAACTCCACAATCAAACGATTCACAATATGGAAGCAGTAGACATAGTTCATAACCATTCGAGACTGCATATATCATCCGAACACCTGTCCCTTTCAATAATTATTACTTGTATTATTTCAGTAATTATCTATAGAACCTTCATATGGCGTAAAACAATCGACAAAAATCACTCCAGTGCCACTATTGCGGCCAGACGTTCATCTTAGAAGGGAGGAGTCACGTATCCCGCTGCAAGACATAACAATTAACAAACCATTATCTTAAATCAGCTCGAAATACAAATGATATCTCAACTCTTACGATATCATTCGCAAAGTACATTCATCTCAACAACAATTCATCAATTCGCAGAATCATACATTAAATGTGTCCGTGACAAAATGCAATATTATAATGTTTGGAATGTCAGCATAAAAAGCCACACATGCTGCACAACACATTTTATATATATTCCCACTCACATTGAATCGGAGAGATTAATATTACATATTTCAATGTAACAACACGTTATTAATTATTCTAAATAAAATATTGTTAAAATTGTGTTTTAAAAAATATTAATTAACTAAAGATATTTCTCTGGAATAATTTCCAGAGTTAATAAATATTTTGTATTAATACAACCAAGTATTTAACTCTCTCCAATAGTACACCTAGGCGAGAAATTGTTAATTATTATACGTCGACGTTACTCGTACGTTTCAAAATGTCAAAAACACGCTTACAAGTATACTCAAGATAAACTGACTATTGAATTCGCATTTTTGACATTTCTTTGACATTTATGACACAATAAAAATCAAAAGTGATTACATCATTGTTTCTCAATTATCATAGAAATACACGTAATTATAAACTGGAAGCTTGAAATGAATGAAAATCGAGTAAAAAATTAAAACTGATAAAGAACCGAATATTGGTTTGCCTTTTAGCGCAACAAATAAAAATAAAAAATAAACGAAACGTCAAAATTATAAAAAAAATAAAATAAAAATGGGATATTATTTCATAAAATTTCTGTAAAATGTCACTTTAACTTTTTTTTTGTTGCTTGTAAGTCGGGTATAATCGCTTTAATGCAAATTCATATAGTTCAACTTTTTTTTACTTAGTCATATCTTTACTTAGTATATCACAAGGTTATACGGTAATTCTATTAAATACTTTATGTGTAAATCGTCACATTATGACATTTAAACGAAAGTGTACCTTTAAATTTTTTTCATCGCAAGCAGCAACACTTGAAAAAAAAATTTTTTTGTTAGTTGATATAGTCAGAGCCTACTGTATAAATAAGCACCTTCAGTACAGACTGTGTTTTTACAAAGCTTAATAAAAGGTACATACAAATTTTTTCTTTACTATTAAACTAAATGGGAAAACGATTATTTTCATTTACAATTTTACTGTATTAGAGTAATGAGCTTTTGTTTTATTTTATACCATTACCACATTAATATGGCTCGAGTGTCGTACTTCTGCAATATTCTAAAATAACACAATAATACAGTACCTAATCATCTCTTTCATTGCCTCTATTCAAATTTCAATACAAATATATTTCGTTTGTTATTTTAAATTTGCAAAGCATGTTAGATTGTTTTGATTTTTGTTTTTATCGCGCTTGCATCGAATCGTGACGGGCGACGAAAAGTGAATCCACTACGACACCCAAAAGCGCAGAAAATCGTGGAGTAAGCGCAGTCATAATTCAACTTCAATGGTCAAACTGAATATTCATGGCAAGAAGCTAATGCTGTGCATCTGGTGAGAACGCTATTAACAATAATTGATGCAATTAGGTTTAAACGGCCACAATATGCCAAAAGACATGACCAAGTGATCTACACACAAGTGATCTCACACGCCATATTCACCAGATATTGCTCCATCCGAGTACCACTTGTTCCCGTCGATAACTCATGGCTTGGTCGAGCAGCATTTCACTGCTTACAAAGAAGCCAAAAATTAGGTCGATTCTTGTAACGCCTCTAAAGAGAGGAATATTTTCGACGCGGAGTCCATATGCTGCCTAAAACATGGGAAAGTCGTAGCTAACAATGGGCAATAGTTTGGATAAAATACATTGCACCAATTTCTCTGAATAAAGCTTCGAATTTATAAAAACAAACCTCAAAACTTATTTGTACCCCTAATAAGATCTATTTGATGATTTTAGTTGGCTGCCTCTAATTTTTCTACATTCCAAACCATCACAATCTTGTACTAACTTTTCCCTTTTCAACATTTCAGACCTAATTTTTCGTAAAATATAATTTGTATTAAACACAACTGAAAATAATATTAATACCTAGTTTATCAGTTCTACCCATTTTTGTATTTTAAAAAGAAATAACTACGTATCAAGTTATAAATGAGCGAAGAGTTTACCATTGGTGTCGTTTAGTGCTGCCATCTTTTGGAAAACGTAAAGTACTTTCGATCTACTTTAGTAGTGGCAACTAGCGGCAAAGGTACTTATCGTTATGTTAATTTCGCTCGATCTGCCCCCTTTCGTAAAACATGATCTATTATTGTTTTATTTCATCTTGGAATATCCTTTCCTTAGCTCTGAATGTGTAAACGAATGGCCATCTTTTTTTTCCGACAACACACAATTCTAGTATAAAAAGACGTATAAATTACAATAACGAGTAAAATAATGAAAAATAAAAAAAAACAGTTCGCTTTCCTCTCGTCGCATTAATATAATGATCACCGTCCAATAAATATGGCATACTCCGATTCAGGATGCAATTTCGACGATGGACTGTCATTGGCCTTGGAAAATATTATACCCAGATTTTGTTGTAAAATCGATCACCAGTTTGTTGAGCGTCGCTTTAATATAATGATCACTTTCTATTATCTATTAAATGCAAACGGAGATCAATCTTTATGTGGCCTATCATTGGTTAATACATACATGTCTTTTAAGCTACACAATTTTGTCAAAAAAATGTCAAAATATATGTATGAAGGCACCTCCTTAGTAGATTGTGTTGAAACAGTAATACTTGGTTTTACACTTTATTTTGCTGTTGTAATGTTTTGTTTTGTCAATTTCTCATAAACTTCACAATAGTCACTCTAGAGGCTTGTTTTATATTAAGTTTCTAATGATTTTCTTAATTTTAATTAGGTTCTCCATTGTAGACTTTTTACTTTCGGCTAACTTTAACAGTATCTTATCTTACAATATTCTCCACTCCAAAATAATTTTGTATAAACAATAAATTTTTCCACCAATGTTTTTTACAAATCTCCGTTTGACGTGTTCCAATTAAATTTAAAAGTGGTCCGGATCCCAAATATGGCCCACAAAGGAACATAATTAAATAACTCGCAAATAAAATTGGTGGCATAATACGTATAAAACGTGAACAATATTCTTGTTTTATTCGAATGGCATTTCCTTTTTGTAGATAACCTACAAATTGGTATGTTGCAAGTAATCCACTGATCATTAAAAAGGGATCTGTGTAAAGAAATAAAGCTCGCCAAATCAATGATCCCGACCGGCTGAAGACCTATAATTCATTTTTGGTACTATAAAGTTATGTTACTATGTAAATTATATATACTATATATGGTGAAAAATACGTCAAATCACAAATTTTTGGAAGTCATGTTTTAATTTTATGATATTTATGTTTTGAATTTGTAGTCTTGATTAAAAAAAAATTTTGTAGAACGTGATTTTTTGTTGTTGTTGTTTAAAATAAAGGGTGTCAAATTTTGAGAAAAATGATAAATATAATGTTGTGTTTATGGCTATAAAAGGAAAAATAAATATCCGATATTTATGATATAGGGCTCGTTTTAAAGGTAAGTTAACTTTAAATGTCTATCCTTATTTTGTAATAATTTTGTTTACTGTCAATATTTTTTTGTTTTAAATTTAATTTTGAATCACAAAAACGAGTGAAAAAATTAACCTGGAAAAATAAAATAAAATCGAGTTTTTGTAAGCGGACCAAAAATCTACCATTCGATTTTTGATATTTTCAAAATAGGTAGTCATACTTAAACGTATTTTGCACGAAAACTTAAAATTTTGCTAGCGCTAGTTTTTAGTATGTTCAATAGAATTAAAGGACGTAAAATTTAAAAAAAAAAAAGAGACAAAAAAAATTGGACGATCATTGAGAAAATTCAAAAATAAAATTTTCGCGGGAAATTTGAAAATGAAGAAATTAAAGAACTAACCATTTTTATATTTTTTATTAATCCGTATTAACTTACCTTTAAAACGAGCCCTATATCATAAATATCGGATATTTATTTTTCCTTTTATAGCCATAAACACAACATCATGTTTATCACTTTTCTCAAAATTTGACACCCTGTATTTTAAACAACAACAACAAAAAACCATGTTCTACAAAATGTTTTTTAACTAGTACTACCAATTGAAATCATGAAAAAAAAAATGTAAACACGACTTCCGCTTCCATATAGCAAATTTGTGATTTGACGTATTTTTCACCATATATATATATATATATATATATATATATATATATATATATATATATATATATATATATATATATATATATATATATATATATATATATATATATATATATATATATATATATATATATATATATATATATATATATATATATATATATATATATATATATATATATATATATATATATATATATATAATATATATATATATATATATAAATATATATATATATATATATATATATATATATATATATATATATATATATATATATATATATATATATATATATATATATATATTTATATATATATATATATATATACATACATATATATATATCGCTCACTTCGTGCAATAAAATGATAAGTCATTGCGACACTTCTCTATTCTGGAATGCATTGAATCTCCTTCATTTTGAGTGTGTCCTTTTTCCAGATATTTATGATGAATGTCTACATTTAGTTTTCTTGATATACCCAAGAGTAAAACGAATAAAGTATTTTATTTTTATTTTGCCCGGGACAATTATCCGACCAAAATATAAATTTGTTTACATTATTTTTGCTACTTTCCTCTAAAATGAATTGGTATAGGCAACGGGCCACCTCAGACGCGCCTTGTCCGGCAATGGTTTCATCCCATAAATAACTAAAACTCTCAAGACTACCCAAATTGTATATGGTAAAATTATGAAGGTTCAGTTTTCTTTTATAGAAGAAAATACTCGTCTCACCGAAATGGCACTGTAAAATTTTTTCAAAATCGAAACATGCAGTTACTATACTATATGTTCATTTACAATAGCTGCAGCTTTGTCAATATGATTGAACACGATAAGTAGTACTTATCGTTATCTTGCACGAAGTGAGTATATATATATATATATATATATATATATATATATATATATATATATATATATATATATATATATATATTTATATATATATATATATATATATATATATATATATATATATATATATATATATATATATATATATATATATATATATATATATTAGTATATACTAAAAACGCATTTCGCGGACAACTGTGAACTACAAATGCATATCCTATAACAAAAATTTCATATAAGAAGTGACTATAATTGGAAATAGTGATTTTTTAATTTTTATTTGTTAAAATTGTAATATTTGGGTAGACTAATTAATCCAATATGTATTTTAAAAAGTGTGATTCTTGCATATTTCAAATGCTTGCTAATGATTTGTGCTTAGAAATTGAAGAAATTTGATAATAAGCTGCATAGAAGTAAATTACTTAGAAAATTTTACCTTGCATTTATCAGTTAAAATGTGATACATACTTGTACGGTTTAATATAGTTTCGAAAACGTTCAGTGATCCAAAGAAACACTAATCCAAAAAATTAACGGAACAAAAATTTTTTTCAATCTTTTTAGTGTTTTTTAAAGAGCTGTATCTTTGTGAAAAACGGTCGTACAGAGATAGAAAAAAAGTATTGTAAAGGTTGAGGTCTCTAGTTTTGAGATTTTTTAGAGAAATTTTTTGTGAGATATTGCGTAATCATAAGAAATAGCGCGAAAAAAAAATTTCAATTTTTTTAAAGTTTTTAATGATCCACGGGCTCTGGAAATTTGTTTAAGTTAAACCAATGCAAATGTCAGTTAACCTGTTAATCAAGCTCCAATTTAATTTCCTTTTGGTCTCTCTATGTCAATTTTTTGCTGTGATATCTGACATTAAATGAAAAATGATTCTTTTGTCTTGGATCATCGACGTCCAACCAATAATTGCACAGTAAATTTTAGGGCAGCTTTAAAAACATCATTAAATTTCTTGCAAGACACTTTAGTGATTATTTGAGAAAAGAAAATTTTTTCACCCTCAACACTAATTAGAAAAAAGTACTAAATAATGACATTTTAGTAAAACTAATGTTGTCAGTTTTCTTATAGCTTAATGTACATCTAGTAGCCCTGTATATTTTCAAATTGATCCACCCAACCGTTTTTCCGGACAGATTGATCAAAGTTTTACAAAACAATTAAAGGAACAAGTGATCATTGAAATAAAAATAAAATTTTTTTTAGCCATTTTTCACATTTTTCCATTAGCTACTTGTTAACCCCTTAACGATCAAAAGATTTTTTTTGTAATACTCGCCCAAAAGACGACAGAAAATTAGATAAAGTTCAAGAATATGACCAATTAGGGCGGAACTTGGCTATTTCCTAACCGAATTTGATGAATTTTGACATTGCGTTGGATCCCAGCAAACGTGAGTTCACTAGTTACTACTACAATCATACAATTTTTGTATATAAAACTACATTTAGAATAAAAGTAAATATATTTAACAAGTTAGATGAAACCGAGCTATGTTATATGCATAAAATTTCTAATTTGTACTCTTTTCCACAATCTATATGCGCATGTGCAATTTTACTGTAAATCACAGTGATGTCGAAGTATGTCATAATAATTCTTACGACCTTAACACTCAAGAGCAACGTAAGAACAGTTCTAGTGAGGATAACATTTGGGATGGTGAACCTGTAATAAAAACAAATTTACGTTCTTGGGCTATTCGAAATAAAATTACGCCCAACCAAATTGATGATTTGTTAAAAACGTTAAAGAAATCTGGTGTCCCAAATCTACCAAATACCGCAAGAAAATTTCTAAAAACGAAACTTAGTGCCATTACTGTTAATATCTATTTCACCTAGTGAATATTTTCATTATGGCATACAAAATTATTTGAAATCCCACAGTTTAGATTTTTTAGTCGATAAAGAATTAATTTTAATTGATGTGGGGATTGATGGCTTACAAGTATTTAAAAGCTCTCGTCGTGTACTGTGGCCTGTCATTGGTAGTTTTAGTGAGTTTCCTGCAGAAGCACCATTTCTCATAGGGTGTTATTCTGGTTTTGAGAAGCCGCACTCCGTAAATGAATTTTTAAAACCTTTTGTATAAGAAGTACAAAAAATTCAAGCAAATGGAATTAAAATTTGTGGATTGGAAACAATTAAATTTTTTGAAATTCGCCTCTTCGTATGCGATAGTCCAGCCAGAGCCTCCATAACTTGTACCCAATATCCAACAGAAAAGCACAGCTGTCCCAAGTGCAATCAGGTAGGAATATATATGAATAAGAGAATTTCATTTGAAACGGAAATAGCCAGTGAAAGAACTGATCAGATGTTTGAAGATAGAAGTGGTCAAAAACATAGGGGGCGAGAATTGAAACATGCTTCTATTTGGGTAGTCACGGTACATAGCTCTTCGAAAGTGAGCGTTGTTTCGCCTATGATCCGTTTGAGATGGAATTTGATTGATTTAATTCCTGCCTCCCATATTCCACCGAAATGAGGCGTAAGAGGTGGTATGAAGTGCCAATTGGTTCCATTGTCAGCTATCATAGTGGCAATGTCGCTTGGTAATGTCGTCATTGCGCGATGGTAATCTCTCTGCATTACGTTGTTTGCTCCTACGAAGTATGTTCCATTATCAGAGTAAATCTCGGTGCATAATTCTCTCCTGGATATAAATCTTTTGTAAGCGGCAATGAAGGATTCAGTTGTTAAATCGCTTATTATTTCAATATGGATGGCCTCCGTTACCATGCATATAAAAAGAGCAATGTATGCCTTATATGTCTTGTGACCCCTGCCTTTGGCTGATCTTAATTGGATGGGCCCCGCATAGTCGATTTCACTCTTGCTGATGGTAGGTTTCCCATTAGTTGTTCGGATGAATGTTGTTTGTGACGAAAGCAAATAATACATTTTTGAATTATCTGTCTGACAGCTCGTTTACCATCAATGATCCAGAGTTTGTTTCTTAATGTTGCTAATGTCAATTGAGTGCCTCCGTGTAATGTACCAATATGAGCATCTTCTATTATTCTCTTCGTAACTATGTTGTGCCTGCTCAGTATTACTGGGTTTTTGCTTGAACTTGGGAGTATTGAATTTTGTAGCCGTCCGTTTAGCCGTAGCAACCCGTTTTCATCTATAGTTGGATTTAGTGATAGAATTTTGCTCTTCGTGCTGATTTTTTCAGCTTTATTAAGACAGTTGATTTCCTTATAGAAATCTTGTCTTTGTACGAGCTTGAGAATTATTATTTCTGCGTTTTGGAGTTCTGCACCAGTTAGTTCATTTCTATTGTTGTTTCTACGCGAGCAGTTGTTGATGAACCTTTTGCAATATGCGACTATACGCTTCAATTTGTTGTAGCTGGAGCATCGTTCGAATAAAGGAAAAGCGTGATCTTCCGTAGTTATTGTCATAATTTTTATTGCTTTTTCTTCTAACTCTTCGTTTAAGGGTGCTATTTTGCATAATAGGGTTGATTGCCTTCCATCTGGTGAACTTTTGTCGAAGAAAATATGGACCTTCCCACCACAATTTGTTTTTTATGAGTGCTAACGGTGTCGTGCCACGTAAAGCTATATCCGCTGGATTATCGCATGACTTTACGTGGTGCCATGTTGCTTCTGGTAGCATAATTTTTACTGCCGAAATTCTGTTTGTCACGAACGTTTTAAATTTGTTTGGTTCCCCTGTGATCCAACATAGTGCAATGGTCGAATCTGACCACGCATATATTTTGAGGTTGTTGGTTTCCAAGCTTCTTTGTGTGTGTTTAAGTAATTTTGCCAATAGTAAAGTTGCATTTAGCTCCAATCGAGGAATGGATAGCTTTATTTTGGTTGGCGCGACTCTTGTCCTCGAAGTTAATAATTGTGTTGTTATAATCCCTTCTTTATTTGTTGTTCGACAATATATTGTGGCTGCGTATGCGTATTCTGAGGCATCAGCGAACTCGTGAAGCTCCGTTTCGACCTCGTCTGTTGTATTTACCCACCTCTGGATTGTTATGTTTTTGATTTCACTTAATTCTTTCTTGTATTTTACCCACTTGGTATTTATGTTTTCTGGCAAGGGTTGATCCCAATCTATTCCTGATGTCCATACTTCTTGCATCATGATTTTTGCTGTGATTGTTATTGGGGAAAGCCATCCAACGGGATCAAAGAGCTTGGATGAGTCGGATAACAGCGAGCGTTTGGTTGACTGCTTGTCTGATAGTTGTAATGTTTCTACGTTGAATTTGAAAAGGTCCTTTTGTGGATCGTATAGAATTCCCAATGTTTTAATGCAGTCATTTAACTTGATTTGAACGTCACCTGTGCCGTGTAGTTCTCTGGGAATATGGTTCAATACTTCTCTTGCGTTAGAGAACCATTTCCTTAAATTCAGTCCACCTCGTTCTGTGAGCATCTTTAATTATTGTACTGCTCGAGTGGCTTCCTCTATGTTGTTAGAACCTGTTAACAGATCATCCACGTAAAAATCTGTCAGTATGATGCTTGCTCCTATTGGATAATCATTATTTCCGTCGGTAGCTAGTTGTTTTAAGGCTCTTATGGCTAAAAAACTGGTGGCTGTTGTTCCGTATGTTACCGTTTTTACCTTGTATGCCCCCATTGGCTTGGAAGGGTTGCTTCGCCATAGAATTCGTTGATAGTTCTGGTCTTGTTTGTTAATCCAGATTTGTCGATACATTTTTTCTATATCTTCTGTCATTACGATCTTGTGTTTTCGCCATCGTAGTAAAATATCTGCTAAATCTTATTGTAATTTTGGACCATTCATCATGCAATCGTTTAGAGATACTCCCGTTGTTGTTTTGGGTGAGGCATCAAACACTACTCTTAGCCTTGTTGTTGTGCTGTCTTTCTTGATTATGCCATGATGCGGTATATAATAGATATTGGTTGATTTACCATCTTCTGGTTTTTCTTGTACTTGTTCCATGTGCTTCAAATTTATATATTCTTGCATGAATTGATGATATAATTGTTTGAACGGCGCATCTTTCTTGAATCGTTTTTCTAATTGTATCAATCTGGCAGCGGCCGTCTTCCTGGATTCCCCTAGTTCGGTTTGGTTATCCTTAAAAGGAATTCTTACTGTGTATCTGCCGTCTGGACCTTGTTCTACATTTGACTCAAAATGCTTCTCTAACATGATTTCTTCTTCAGTGGTATCTCTCTCTTCAGGTATTGAGTCGTTTTCTACCAGCAATCTCAGTTGATCCTCTATACTTTTAGTTGCAATCATCGTTGTTTTATGCTGACTACCTGTGTTGTTCCTGCTGCCCAATATAATCCAACCGAATTCCGTTTGTTGTGCCATTGGCTCTAGTTGACCTCCCTTGATGATGTTGTTGATTAGTATTGATGGATAATAATCCGCGCCAAGTATAAGATCAATTGGCTGTGACTGGTTGTAGTGTGGATCAGCCAGTTGTATTTGGTTGAGATGCGTCCAGCTGCTTGTGGCAAAGTCCACCTCGGGTAATTGTTGGTCGAGTTTGTCGAATATCAATGGTTTGATATTCATTTGGAAATCTCCATCAAATCTTGGCGATATTTTTAAATTGATGGTGTGTCTGTCTGCAAATGCCTGCTTTTTTCCCACCTACTCCTGAGATGGTGACGTGTACTTTCTCTTTTTTAAAGTTGAATAAATTTACGGCCTTGGAGGATATTAATGTGGCCTGTGATCCTGGATCAATTAGAGCTCTTAGTGTGAAACAATCGCCTGTGCCAGTTGCGGCTCTGACTAATTCAGTTGGTAGTAAAACTTGTCCTAACTGACTGATCACGAAAGTTTTGGCGGTTTTGATACTACTTCCGGTGGTTGATGCTGCATTATTGCAGTGTAGAAGTGTGTGGTGTCCTCCTTTACACACAACACATGTTTCTGCCTGACAGTTTCTTCCTTGATGCTGGCTTAAACATCGTATGCACAAGTTGGCTGAGTTGACGAGCCTTGCTCGTTCTAATGTTGACATCTTTTTGAATTGCTGGCATTGATTTAAACCATGATGCTCCTTACATCATTCCACCCAACATGTTTTGGTTAACATGGCTGTATTCACTCGTTTCAATGGTGATATATATTGCATGTGTGGTCGTGGTGCTGTTGCTCTATGATTGCCCATGGCTTCCAAAGATTGAAACCTTCTCTCCAGGAATCCAAAGAAATCTTCCAGTTGTGGAATTTCTCTGGGCTTCTCTATAGTTGTCTCGTATATCTTAATGGATTCTGGGTCTAATTTTTTGTTTAAAATGAAACCCACGAATGCCTCGAAGGGCGAATCCATATTTAGCCGCTTTATGTTGTGTAATATTTCTCGCGCCGTATCGTGCAAATTCTCACTGTTTGGGCGGATGGTATCTGAATTGTGGCCAATGACAATAGTGCATTAAACTGATGGTTTGCCAGTAGCCTCACGTTGTTGTACCTTGCTTGGATTATGTTCCTAGCGGTTTGGTAATTGTCACCTGTTGTTGTTAAGTGACTGATAATTTGGGCTGCTCCCTTCTGCAGGTGTGATTTCAGATACGTCATCTTTACCGTATCTGTTAGTTTACTGTTTTGGTGGATCAGCTCAGTGAATATATCGTTGAACGTTTCCCACCGTTCATAATCACCATAAAAGATCGGGATTTCTACCTTAGGCAGTTTCACCTGTGCTGCTGATCCTGCTGTGGCTGTTGTCTGGGGCTGAAACTGTTGTAGTTTGATTATTGCATCTTCTACCCTCTCTTGAAGCTTGGCATAATAATCTTCTCTAAAGTAGTTGGATGTTTGTTCATCTTCTTCCAGCTCTACTAATAATTCTGTGTGTTGGGCTGCGATTTCTCCCATGTCTTTTTCTAATTGTCTCGTTTTGATATTCACATATTCCTTAGATATGTTGCTGGTTTCCAAGGAATAATTTATTGACGCCAATTTCTGATATAAATGCCATATGAGCACGCCTTGCCTCTTGAACAATTTTGTGTTGTTGTTTCCTTCAAACTTTGCTGCTTGAAGGGCCTCGATTAAACTACTCATCAGTGGCTGTTGCTGTTGATTTGCCGCTGAGTGACCTTGTTTAATTTCCCCCTTTTGGGAATCGGTTGATGAGCTTTGTATGGTATCCAACCGAATTGATGGTGTTGTTTTATATGATGCCTCGACAAGTGGGTTTGGTAGTTGTAGGACTTCTTGTCACGTTGTTGGTGTCAATAGCGGTCCGCTATTTAGGCGATACCGCATTTCCTCTATCAGCTTATTGTAAACATCTGTCATGTTTTTTCTTGTTGTGAAGTAAGCGTGATTTTGGTCCAGAGGCGGGACCTTTCCTAGAATTTTGTCATCGATTCCAACGAATTCGTTATAAAGCGTTTTTAGATTCGCTATTCTCTTCTCTAAGTAAGACTTCGTTTTTCTGTCTTCACCGTCTTTTCGATAGTTTCTCTCTAGCTGAACTATCTTTCCACTTGTTACCTCTTGGTATTGAAGTAACTCATCCATCTTGTTGTTGTTTGGTTTACTTGTGGTGGTTTTGATGCTTGTTGTTGCTTAGCTTCTCCTTTGACGGTAAGTTATGTGCCTGTTGTTGCTTGGCTGCTGGTGTCGTCACCCTTGACGACGTTACAGACTGTCTGTCTATATTTCTATTTGCCGGTTGTTTTAGTGGCTCGAGGACCATGTAAAATCATAGACTTTGGTACTTAAATTATAAATTCAAGATAGTCTTGATCTACAGTTAACTAATAGATTACCACGGGTGGGGTCTATTGGTTATCGAGAATAAACAACTTGTTGGTAATATAAGAGTTCCGTATATTGATGATTATTAAGATTACCACTGGTGGGGTCTTAATAATCTTGAGAACAAACACTTTGTTTCAGTTGTAAATTTATTCTGACCGTTTATTTTTAATTTGCTCGTCTTTTTATACAAAATCTCATTCATCCAAATTACACTATTTTACAATAAAAAGAAATAATAAAACAATAATGTTTAGTAAGCATATTAATGAGAAAAGGTGTTGTGTGAAATTATAAAGAAAACAAATTATTAATTTGTTAGGTTCCGGCTTGTAGTGTTGATGAGTTGACATAAAATATTGTGTTGGAAATGGAATAGTTGTAATAGTACAAATATTTCAGAAGGTTTTATAACGTCTACAGAAAAATCGTTTGAATTGCAATTAAACGATTTCGATGGAAAACTAAATGCAGCCAGAGTACTAACGTAACTATACCCAAAAAAATTATCACCACAACTAGTTTCAGAAGTAATACGAATCAACCCAGAAAGTAGTCAACCTGGTTTATTTCGTCCAAAACGGCATCTATTCAAAGAAAACCGGTACAATCCAAGTGCAGTCCCAGTAACCACACCAATTCCAGAACAACTAGAAATCAGCCCAGAAAAAATTTGCCATCCAATAATGAACGGTAGTCAACCTGTTTTATTAGAAAACTACCACAATCCATGTGCAGTTCCAGTAACAACACCAACATCACAATATGTAGCTTCAGTGATTCATAATCAAGGTATGTATATTTTAATTCATTTGCATATAAATAATATAATATTATATTTTTATTAGACAATTTAAATGAACAGCTGTTCGAAAAAGTTGATGAAATAATTAACGAAATAAAAAGATTGGAAAGTAAATTGGACAAAATTCAAAATGATCATGAAATTTATAGGGCTGCGCAGAATAAATTGCCTATTGAAAATTTGGTAATCGTAAAAAAGATTCATTCAGGGCAAGGTAAGTTCATTGGTCCGGACGACGGATCGATTGAAATGGAGACTATCTTTCCGGTGAAAACGATTGAAGAATTAAGTGACGTGGAGCTTCGGTTAGGAGATAAAACGTTTGCGTCAAAAATTGTAAAAATTGTCTCGGTCGAAACCGAGAGGTTTCGTCAATTAGATTGTTTGCTAAAGTATAGAACGTAAAACTAAAATTTCTTGTTGTTCCTAAACAGCCAAAATTACGGTATTTACCTGTACTTTTTCACAGTGTACAATTTTAACAAATAAAAATTAAAATTAATTTATCACTATTTCCTTCATACAGCTTCCATATAGCAAATTTTTGCTATAGGATATACCGATACACAGTTCGCTTTCATCCGCTAGAGCACGCCATATCATTCGTGAATTGCAATAAATACTTCTATCATGCCGACTCGATTAACATATGGCAAATATAATAACATCAATATCTTATGGCCATAATATATCAAGATCATAAATAAAAACCGAATTCCGTGAATACTTTGGATATCGTCGTGAGGGCGTTCTAATGAAAATAGTGATCTTGCATTTTTGCGCAACGAAAACACCACAAACCATTGACCTGAAATATTTATTACAAATGAAGTGATCATCAGGAATCTAATTTTAATATTATAGAGATACTTACTTTGGTTTTCGGTTTTAAAATCATAAATCGTCGAAGATATACAAATGAGTAGATAGATCACACAAATGAACCTAAAAAAATGAAATATTTTCCACTTTAATGTTCGACATGTTCGGTGATGAAATATCCCTAGCTTACATTGTAACTTTTGATCCAAACGAAATTGTATAGCTTGACCTCTGACACATTCCTTTTTCGACTCGAACTTTTACATGAATTCCAATGCCATTTGTAATGTTGGCCGCTAAATCGGTTAAAACTTGTTCAACATCTTTATATGTGCATGAGGTAGGTACACATATTGCCCAGTTAATCGATGATAATCGAGGTAAAATATGTCCTGGCTAAAATTCGAATTCGGAACAATGATTTAATAAAATAAAATAAAAACTTGAAATGAGTTAAATCGTGTTACACGTACATCGTCAAAATTGCTTGTCATCAGATAGTTCGATTGGACCATACGAAGATAATTCGTCAATGTAGTAGTTCCATCAGTAATCTCTGGTTGCAAAGACGCTAGGCAATATTGTGGTTCAATACGTTGTTGGTTATCATCGTATACTGATTGCATGCATTCATCATAATCGCCAAATTGGTTAATATTTCCGCTTAATATTCCAGATGGCATTTTGGCTGAAGAATCATACACTGCACCAAAAAAAAACGGAAATTAGGCGGTAATCAACTTATATTAGTGGTAACATAAATAAGACATTAATTTATCTATTATTTAAAAATTACAGCAAATGAAAACTGTTTGTCTGACTGAATTGTCAAGTGATACATGTCACTTGAATCACAAATTTCGTCCCGTATTATTGGGACTTGCAGATCTTTGTGAATTACATCGTTTTATATGAACTATGGTGCATCTACTATGATGTTTAGAAATTTAGACTGGAACCGCTGAAACCGTTAAAGTTCGAGTTGCTGGTCGCTTCCTAAAGTGGTATACTAGTGGCAGTAGGTGATTTCCTTCTAGAAATGGAGTTAGCGTTATAATTGTATTGCTCCTTAGCACCGTTTGATTTGCTTTTAAATTGTTTAGTTCTGTTTCAAAAGCTTTCTGCTGTGCCACTCTAAGTATTGCTCTTAGCAGGGTCCAATTATAGCGTAACGAACACAGTTATTGGCACCCATAAGAAAATTTTAACTTAACAAAGCTACCAAATGCAACAAGCTACTGAACTAAAAACAACATTTAATTAAATTTCATTAGTAAGATTATTAAATTATCGAAATAAAAAAAAGCTTCCCAAAACTATAGTAATTGGCACGATGACATAACAATTGGCACCCTAAAAAATATAATTATTGGCTCTATACAAGTTTAATTAAATACACGATAAAAAATTTAAAAAAATAAGGAATTTAGCTAGTTAATAAACTATTTTTTTATTTATTTTTATCACAAATAATAAGAAACATAAAAAATTCATTTAGAAATATAATGTTATCACAAGTAGTTTCTACTCAGGTACATAAAAATTCATTTAATCATAAAAATAAAATAAAACATTCAGTTCAAATCATAGCTATAGCTACATAGCTAGCTAGCTACTTGTCTTCAGTCTCTTTCTGAATTTGCCATAGCTAAACATGAGTTGCACGCAAAGCTCGGAAGATAAGAGCATTTTAATTCCTTTAAACATTTAATGTGGTATTCCCTTGTACAATTTGTACACCTGATGCCACAGGCTTCGGAGTTCATATCCCCCGACATAAATTTTGTGCATTCATAACACATTTTCCCACGACATACGAAATTTGTTCCGAGTCAATCCAAATTTTTTTCGGGCGAAAAAAGTTTTCGCACATGAGATGGTGGACTGGATTCTTTTTGAATTTCCGCTACACTTTTTGTTGGTGAACAATATTGTAATAACGCTAAAGCACCGGATGTTACTTGTAGTGTTTTTTTATTCGCTCCGGATAGCTGCTATCGAGAGCCGTCATATGAAAAGTGGCTCCGGATAGCGCTCCGTATAAATAGGTAGAGCCAAATATTTTTTATATCAAGTTTTCACTAAACAATTGAATTAAAAATGATAGTTTGATGTTAAATAAGTTTAGTTTACCAATAAATAGCGCGTCAAATTTAAATTTAGGCGTATAAAAATGATGGCTCTCGATAGCAGCTATCCGGAGCGAATAAAAAAACGCGCTTACTGTGTGCGTTGGTTCGTGTGTCTTTTTGGCTGTTGGCAAAAGTTTTACAATATTGTTTTGGGTTTTTCGTTTGATTATTTTGCCATTTTCTTTAAGTGCTTTCTTCTTAATTCTTTCAGCTTTCCTTTCTTCTTTGAGATATTCGATTTTCCTTTTTTCTTCCTTTCGCCTTTCTTCATCTTCTATCCATAACGAGTTGGTAATGACAAAACTCTTTTTGTTTTTTTGAACTTTGGAACCCTTTCTTAATGGTGTATATGCTTGTGTTGTTGGATTTAGTTTAGTGCAGGAAGGAGTGACAAATTCAAAGTCTTTTTGAATCTTTTCTGGGATATCCATGTTCCCATCAACGGTTAAAATATTTTCTGAAGGCCAGTCAATTTTATCATTAATGACGGTGTACGTTTGAGTAACGGAAATTTGACCTAGTTGAGGAATACCTGTGGATTCGTGGCCATTGAGTATTGTTATGTTTTCAACATCATTTATATTTTCAATTACTTGGTCGCAGTAAACAAATTCATTAGTATTGGCAATATCTATGCCAGTAATGCCTTCTGATGAGAGTGATGGAAAATCCGTCTGCGAACCTTATTTGTTGGCCACATTTCCTTCCACCCTTCTTTTAAATGTATTGAACTTAAGATAGGTATAAATCTTATGTAAAGTTTTAAAATCATCCGACCTATCTTCAATATCTGCAGTGTTATCATATGTTTCCAACATTGCTACTTTTTCGGTTCCTAAAATAGGACAATATTCATGAAAAGCGTCTGTGTCACCTGAATTTTTAATATTTTGAAAATGCGCTACTGACGGTCTACCTAGGCACTTGGACGTATTTATGGCATACTTATTCTAGGGAAAAAGGCCACATGCCTTAAATCCCTTCCGCAAAGTATCGGAAGACACCGATTTTTCCACCACTTCTTTTAATAATGGACCAAATATGTCCCTAGTGAGATTTTTGCTAGGGTTCTTACGCCTCCATTCTAGCACTGAGCTATTCCATGCACTTTTCAGCGGTTTAAAAGCTGCTACGTCCGCTGGCTGTAAAATTCTAGTTGAGTTTGCATACAGAGCAATTAATATAATACCCAATCGGACGCAAAGCCGGCTAACTTGTAAAGTAAGATGAGTGCTGTGTCCATCTACAAAATAAATAATTGGGAATTTTATTTTGTTATCTCGAAGATGCGGATAAAAAACTTTCGAAATATATTCGTAAAATGTTTGTTTAGTCATCCATCCGTTTTCGCTAATTCCATAGCCCCAAGTATCTGGCACCGTGCTTCTGATTTCCTCTCGCACTCGTTTGTATGGGTAAATAATCATTGGTGGAGTCATGATTCCCGATGCTGAGAACGAAAACATGACGGTTAGATTTGATTTTGCCAAACCCCTATCAACTTCGTAGATATTTTTGGACCATTTCGCTGCTAAAACACTTTTTGTTTTAGGGCACAGCATGAAATTTGTTTCATTTCCATTAAATATGCGGCTGGTATCGCTCAAAATTGAAAAATAATCATTCTCCAATAAATAATTTTCTATGGAGTCGAACCATTTGAATATGCCGGTAACTGCGACATTAGCACTGGCAGATGAAACAGGATCTGGTACTCTTAGTGTTATGGAGGGGTATCGCTTTAAGAACGAGTGAAACCAGCCTTTTCCCGGCAAGTTTTCTTCACCAAAAGGATGATCACGATTATTTTCCTCGAGGAAATCCTTAACGGCATGAAGAATATCTTCCTTCCGTTTAGGGAAACCTTTTCGTTGGGATACTTTAACCCAGTCTACGATTGCTAGCTCCTCCGCTTCAGTCAATACTGTTGATGGGCCTGGCCGGATTTTCGTGAATTTGGGGTCCAATCTAAATTGAATCGTTGACCTCGGAATACTATAAATTTTGGCTGCTGATTTTTTTGAAATTTTACCAGCCCTCACCTCACCGAGGACCTTTTGTAGTTGGCACTCGTCATAAGAGTTCTTCTTTCGCTTCATAATTTGTGAAAATTAACGATTTTACTGCATTATTGGCACCCCAAATAAGTACAATTATTGACAGTGCCAATTATTGTAGTACATAAAATTCATTTATCGGCACCCCGTGCCAATAATTAGAATTTAGCATTATGTGGTATCAACTATTGGCACCCATTTTATTTAACTTTTAACACATTTTATTCGAAATATTTATTCTTAAAACTGTAATATAATGCTTTGCCTTATAAACAATCAGTGGTCTAAATATTTCACTTAATTATATAAATAAAAAGAGGCACTTACCAAACCAATGCTCCTTATCAAAATTGACAAAATATTAACCAAAAAAAAATACTGCACAACACGTCATTCCAACTCCGCAATTTTAATGCAACTGAGTTACTATATACAACGGACAATTATAAAATGAGTCGAGAAATACACACAAATAAAAAAAATAATCATTCGACATAACGGGAATTTGATAATTCTAAGAGAATTGTTATTTCACGGGCGGGTGCCAATAGTTGGGTCGAAATATTTGGGTGCCAATAACTGTGTTCGTTACGCTAGGTTTTTTCGTTTTTGATTTTGCATTGGATGGAAATCGTAAACATTTATTCTTGTTTGTTGGACTTTTGTTGTTTTATTGGAAAGCTCGGACTTTTTAGCATTATTGGCCCTTCCCACCAAATTATTTGGGTTAATAATAAAACTGGGTTTAATCCTCGAGATGTTTATTAAGCAGGATTCTCTTTAGAAATCACGAGATGCCATTGGCTAGAATCGGTGTTGCATAGTATTACCGTTATTCTGTTGGCCAAAAAAATTGTATGATCTTGTGACTTTCCTTTTATTCAGCCTAAAACTACTGTGGAATCGCTTCAGAAAAATGTTGATATGTTGTTGTTGATGTTCAGTGCCTGTAACCAGTGTTCTTATACTCAAAACCAGCTGTCTCAAATAATCCATGAACTGTAATTTTTTAATGGCTTGGTTCATATTAATTTTGAAATATTTGTTTTTGGCGAAGCGTCTTTCAGATATTAATATTATATCAATATTTTCCTGAACTAGCATTTACTAGCATTTTGCAAGATTTCCAGAAAACGAAGTAGAACTACTTTCTATGTTGATCGGATCTCTGATAATATTTTGAAACGAGTGTAAAAAAATGTGGGATTACAAATAAATGAGCTAAGTATGTATAGCTTTTGCTATGTTGTTGAAAAAAACGCGGACAACACTAATTTTAACTAACCCTGTTTTTCACAAAGAAAACTATATCTCACTTGCTAGAGAGTTGATAATCCTTAAAATTTAAATAATTTACAATCGGAAAGTGCTCACTTCATTACAGCTAGTTGATATCTAAGAGTAAAAGATAAAATATTTGTAACTTACTGCGAACTGCCCATAGCTCAAGATTTTTTAACGATGTTAAATATGTAGACATATCACTGCGACATTCTTCTGATGCAAATCGACTTTTAGATGCATCAAAGGGTTCGTGCAGCGCCAGCAAACGGGACGATGCGATCCTCAGTATATCTGTAAATATAATAAAAAAATATTAAAAAATGTATGTCAAAATTAAAACTCAAATTAATAATAATGACAGTGAACGAGAAGTGACTGATCGCAGGGTAGTTTTACTACGTACGCAAACTTATTACGAAATGAACTTTCATTTTTTTCAAATTTTTATAATCATATTGTAACCATGAACACTACCGAAAATGGTGACTGGTTTGTATCATATTTTGAACAATTATAAATAAAGCCAATAATTTTAGAACTATGGTGAAAGTACTCACGGATAACCCTGATTCACCAGGAAAACCCCCAAAACTAAAAAAATTAATATAAAAGCAACAGTCACGTGATCAAGTATAATAGCGAATGGTGCAAAAGGAACAACAAATATTTCCATTTCATCCAATACTGTTCGAAAAAATATAACACCTCATCTTTTAGGTATCAGGCGTATATACAACTTTCGTCTCTGGTTATACTCCTTTGTGCCTCTACCCAAACGCCAAAACTCTCTATCAATTTAATCCTCAAACCAGCATATATAAAAATTAGCCAACTGCTCACTATTGCTGGGTTCTATTTAACGTGGCAAAGTACACACAAGTACTTCTGACTGCACGCAGCTACTCTTGCTAAATTTTATGAGTAGTTTGCTTTTAGTGTACAACTAATCCATAATATTTTAATGCAATAATGTTTAAAAACAAAATTTTAATGCAATAAAATAATGTTACGTAATTAATTAATTATTTAAAAAATCACGTTTCAGATATTTTTACAAAAATAAAACACACGCCCTCTTTTAAGCAAAACCAAATATTTCAGCACTTAGCAGAAACATTGTGTAGTAAATGTAGTACATATGTATATGTAGTATGCCCTAACAAAGATGTCACCATATCGACATATTATAGACTTTTTTTTTTTTTTCTATTTATATTTAAGGCTTAACTCCATTCAGCTAGGAGCCATCTTGCCAAGAAAACAATTTTTACAAAATTCCAGTTATAATAATACTATATCGTAATAATAATTAATATTAATATGAATAATAATAATACTAATGATAACTCTTAATAATAATACTAACTTTAGCGATTTACCTCTTTATCCCAATAACTCATTCATACATCCACTCGATTAATTGTTATAAATTCATATATTTCCTTGTACACACATCCCCCTGCTTTCATACAATCAGTCAAACTGGTGGCATTCCTGAGGATACTGAAATTTTCACTACTCCTTCTGTATTTGGTACAGTGCAGCAGGATGTGTTCAATATCCTCGGTTACACCACACGTTTCACATTCATTACTTTCAACCAAATGACGTTTAAACAAACACTCTTTCCAGTTACCATGATTCAATCGTCCTTATCATTCTGGTACTCCCTCGAAGCTCCTTATAAAAAGGAGCTTTTCGGGGAGTTCTACACAATTCACGGTACTTCTTTCCTTTTATTCTACTCAAATTCTCATATTCATTCATCCATTCATTTCACACATTCACCTGAAACATTCGAAGTACATCTCTTGCATCCATCCTGTCATCCATCCTGTCGTTTTAATATTATCACATTCAAGTACCCCTTTTGCAAGCATATCGGCCCTTTCATTCTCCTCGATATTTTTATGGGCTGGAACCCATTGGATGGTTACCTCCACATTAAAATATCGAAGCTATTCAAAAATGTTGTCCACGTACACGTTGCCGTCTCTGCCACCACCATTATTTCTTAATCAATATACCATTCTGGGAGTCGGTCAATACAATTATTTTCCTCCTCCCTTCCTTCGTAACCAACTTAATACCTTCATACATTGCTATTATTTCAGCATTCATTATACAGATGCCTTCATCGATTCGAAGCGATTGTTCCACATTCATTCTTGGCACATATATTCCAACACCCACTCTATTATCACATACGCTAGCATCTGTATAAACGATTTCCTGTTCTCCGTACTGGCTTTTCACTCTCTCAAATATCATTTTTGGTCATAGTTTCATTCATTCCCTTGGTGTATTCCTCCAATTCCATACACAGAGTCAGATTATGAGGTAAGGGGTTCGGACCATTGTTTCCGATGCTCGAAAAAGCATCGATGTTTTCCGATATTACACTGATTCTATATGTTGATTTATATACCCTACCTCTTTGCAATCCTCTCTTAATTTCTTTCAACAAATCATTCTTTCTAATCACCATTCGTACAGTTTCTTTCATTGTGATCCACTGTCTCTTAAAATTGAGAGTTAGCTCACCCATCTCAGAATATATGGTGTGTATTGGGGTTGGAGTTAATCGCACCCAATACCACCCTCGCACATGCATTTTGGAGGATACCAACGCCTTTCGCAACATATTAGTCACTCCAGGGTGAGCGCCCCATTTCGGTTTACTCACCCTTTTGATCACATTTAAACGTTCCTTACAATTATCAGCCAAGTACTTCATATGCCTACTAAAATTCAACCGTCGATCAATCCATACTCCCAAATACCTATACACAGTAACTTGCTCAATACGTCGTTCATTTATTCTTATATCAATCTCTCCGTTATTCATTCTGAAACCCATTATGGCACATTTCACCGGATTCAACTTAGGATTCAAACTGGTCAGATATTCAATAATTTCATTTACTCCTATTTGAGCATTCTGCGCTGCTCGATCAATGCGACGACCCCTGCCAATTACAACAAAATCATCCGCAAATTGTAAGACAACTTTGTCTGTCGCAGTGATCCGATGTACAGCAGCGGTATACAGGTTAAAGAGAGTAGGAGATATTTTGCTCCCTTGGGGTAGTCCAAGTTTTACTACTCCCTCCAACCTATAATTTTGTCCTTTTAAAATAACCTTCCTTTCACACATGAAATCTTTCACCCAATCACAAACTTTCATTGGAAATTTCAAATTGCTCAGAATTTGATGCAATTTCCACGGAACCACATAATCATATGCTCTTTCAACATCCAAAAATACCGCAACTACCTTTTTATTCTCCTTTCTCACTTCCCACACAAACTTCTCAATACATTCAATAGCAGAGTGGCCTTTACGGAAACCGTAGGTTGTTTTTGGCAACGAATTATTCTCATTCATAAAAATTTCAATCCGCTCTTTCAACATTCCATTCAACAACTTAATAAATACATTTAACATACATACATATATCTCGATAATTCGTTGCCATATTCCGATCTCTATCCCTTTTAGGTATAGGCACCACTCTGCATTCCTTCCATTCGTTTGGTATTCTGGACCCCATCCATACCTTGTTGAGTACTTTTAGCAGACTCCTTTTGGGTTCTGTATTCAACATCTGAATCATTCCATAACTTACTCGATTCATTCCTGGGGTGGTTGATTTGGAACCTTCCAGCACTCTCAGGAACTCATCCCATTCAAACATTTTATTCATTTTCCAATTTACCCTCCTATCACTCGCAACATATCTATTTTCAAGAAGGTTATCTTCTACATTTAAAAACATATTCAAAAAATCACTCCCTTTCGTGCGACAATCATTCACCATATTATGGGTTTCTCCACATTTGCCTTTCACTCGGTTAAATTTATCCCATACATTCTTTGTTGTGGTCCAATGTGTCATTTCTGATACATATTCCCTCCAACTTATCCTTCCAGCCTTGCGAATAGCTTTTTTCAATCGTCCATTCATTCTGCCATACATAATTCTATTCTCTGCATTCATATTCCTACCAATGTTCAATCTCCTTGTTCCACCATCCATTTATGCGTATCTCTTTCATATCGACAGTTCTCACACACCTTTCATTCACTCTTTGTATTTCAATATTAAGTTGGCTTTCATTCAGTTCAATTTCTCCGAGAATCTCATTCATTTCTCTTACCCATTTACCTTGATTCATAATCTCACGCTTTCTTTTAAACACTCGATTGTCACCCATGATCAACTGAATCATGAAGTGATCCGAACCCAAATTTTCTTCCTCCACATTCCATGTGACTTGGTAAGCCAACGCGGCAGATACTAAAGATAGATCCAATGCGTTGGCTATACCTCTCAAGTTCGCTAATCTAGTTGGCCTTCCATCATTAAGCATTACCAGGTCGGAATTCCAAATGCAGTCGGCCAACAGATTCCCTCTCACACAGTTTCCCATACACCCCCACATTCGCTCGTGTGCATTCTAATCCCCACATACAATTAATTGACCTTTTCCATTTACCCAGTCAAATAACTTGACAATGTCGGCAGACGCCCGGCCTCTTTCATCAGCATCCAAAGCTTGAGGTATATACACACTCACAAGTACTAGATTTCTGCCCAAATTGGCTGTTTTACCAGCTACTGCTTCCAAAAAAGTGTATTCTGGTAAAGTTATTTGTTGGAGTATGATATTAATGCGAAATGCTATCGATACCCCACCATAACCGTTCGTTCTAGCTTTAGACAGAAATCCATACCCTTTCAAATTAAACGTCTTGCCCATTTTTTCCCATGTTTCACTCACACATAATATATCTATATTTACTCGGCTCAAATAATTCACAAGCCTATCCTTTTTTGTGTATAGGCTGTGTGCATTTATTTGGCCTATAACAATCTGCTCATTCGGTACATTCATTCTACTATTTAACGATCTACTCATACTTACATTCAATTTTGGGATAAATGGTCTCTACTATATATTGCTGTATCTTTTTTACTCATTATTTAATTGTTCGTGCTCCAATATACGTAGCTAGTTCCGCCTGATTTAAAAGTGGTCGCTTCTTTTGTTGAGAATCGCCGCTGGGTGCATCGACCTCCATTGATGGTGTAACTGTATTTGATTGTTGTGTTAAATGTTGTTGTTACGATTGTTGTTTTTGTAATTGTTCTATTTGTTGTTTTAAATATACTGGTTGTAAATTTTGAATTTGTGGTAAGTTTTTAATATGTTGTAGTTGTTGTTGTGTTACCAATAGCACCTGTTTATGTTGTGTTTGTGTTTGTTGTGGCTTGGCTTGTTGTACTCTCATTTGGAGTTGTGGTTGTAGTTCTTGTTCTGTTGTTTGTTTGGTTTCGGTGTTCAGTACTGCATGTTGTTCCTTTGGTAGTTGTGTCCTAGTATTACCTTTTAAGACATCAGCGAAGGATGTTGTCTTGTTTGAGGCTGGTGTTGTATTTGCATACAGTCTGTAGTATTTAGTTTTGGCCTCGTGGAATGTTAAACGATCAACTGTTTTTATTTTTACAATTTCCGCTTCTCTTTGGTAGACTGGGCAGCTTTTGCTGTTACTGAGGTGTCCTTGCCCGCAATTTGTACATTTTATTGTTGTGCATTCCTCTTGGTGAGGCAGTGGATCGCTGCATTTTATACATGTTGAAAATTTGTTTTGGCATCGTTTTTTGGTGTGTCTAAATTTGAGGCATGTCGTACATTTTATTGGGTTTTGAATGTACAATCTGACATTTAATATCAGAAATTCCGCTTTGATATGTTCCGGGACCGCCGGCGTGTTGAATGATAAAATTATTGAGGGTGTGTCTCGTAACTCATTATTTACCCATCTTTTCATTTTCCTAACTTCCACTAGACCTTGTTCCTTTAGTCCTTCGGTAATGTCCTGTTCACTTACATCTTCTAAGTCTCTTGAGAAAATTATTCGCCTCGAGCTGTTCAATGTTGGATGCTCAATTACTTTTATTTCAACTAAACTTCCCAATTTGGTCGCCTTGAGCAATGCGTTTGCAGTTGTCCCGCTTTTGACCAACAATAACAGTTCGCCGGCTCTAGTCCGTTGCGTTTTTACAATGCCTGTTCCTGTTATCATGTCTAAGGCTTTTTGGATGTAAAACGGCGATAGCTTGGATAGATTTTGTTTTTCATCCGCATGCTTCATAATTAAAAATTTTTCGTTTGAGCTGACTTCGCTTTGAGTTCCAGCTTGGAAACCTACTCGTCTGAGACGATAATCTTTGGCCCTTTTTCGTTTATTCATTGGCTGAGTATTGTTTCCAATTTTCATTAGTGGCGAAAACGGATTCTGAGATGCCGCCATCTTTATCGCAGTCTCCTCCAGGGCCGTAGCCCTCACCTTATTATAGATAAATCTACCACTTTTTTTTTTTTTTTTTTTACAAAAACAAAAAATAATTTCAACACAAAATGTTCAAAATGCCTTGTGTATATATCATTTTATACTGTCCCACACTTGGTATATAAATTGTTTATCACACTTATAGCCACTAACTAATTATATTTCCACTAAAAAATGAAAAAATTGTAAAAACTCCAAAAAAAATTTAAAATTTGACAGCTCAATAACACGACTTTTGTCTACGACGTATGAAGGAACCTGCTTATTATAGACATATTGTATATGATAAGATAGACGTGGTATTAAGGTGATAGAGTGGAGTGAAGAAGGTCTGGAGTTCGAATCTAAGCAAATCCAAACGACAAATTTGTTTTTAGATGAAAAATGTTGAATTGGGGATAATCCGAGAAGATTAATCGGGATCGAGATCGCTACAAAAAAAAAATTTGGTATACAATTCGTGGAAACAAAAAAAAATCAAATTTTTGCCTAAAAAAAAAAAATAAAGTTGGAAGTTTGAAGAGTCGAACTCCAAAACTTTCGCACAACACTCCTTCATCTTACCACCCAACCACTCATCTAAATACTGATAAATTTTTTGTTATTTTACCAGGCGAATAGAATTTAAAAAAAACACAATTGTCAGTAACGTGACATTATTTTGTATCAAAACGTGCCTTATTTTTATTTACCAGGGCCCTATTGCACCAACTACTTATCATTACTTATCAACTTATCATAAGTTAGTTTTTTTGAAAATGATAAGTGATAAGTGTTTCACCAAAAATAACAAAATCTCACTCACTTATCAATTTGAAAACTTATCAAATTTTGATAATGATTAGTGATAAGCATTGCACATCAGATTGTCTATAACTTATCAATTGACGAATTATCAAATGTTTATGATAAGTTGTAGTGATCTACCATATACAAAAATACTATGAATGTGATAGTGTTTGCAAAATGTGCTTTCCGCACATTTTATATGTTAAACAATGGTTTTGTACCTATATAGCACAACAGTTAAAAAATGGTTATTCTGTATTTTAATAACAACAACAATTTTGCATGTATATAATAATACATGAAGAGAAACCTTTCTCAATTGAGAGGTCTTATTTCAATGTTTAGAATCAATTGTAAAACTTTTCTTTTGTTGCTTTTAAAATAAATTCTCTTTTCTAACTGTAAATAATTTTTCAGCAGTACTTAAACGTAAACAATTTATTTTCATAACAAATGAGTTAAGAGAATTCCTATTAACAAATAAATTGAATTTAACTACATTTTACAAAAATTGTAATCGTCATGTACAAACCAATGTAGTGTTTTTTTATTCGCTCCGGATAGCTGCTGTCGAAATCCGTCATTTTTCTACGCCTAAATTTAAATTTGACGCGCTATTTATCGGCAAACTATACTTATTTAACATCAAACTATCATTTTTAATTCAATTGTTTAGCAAAAACTTCATATAAAAAATATTTGGCTCTACCTATTTATATAACGGAGCGATATCGGGAGCCACATTTTACATGACGGCTCTCGATAGCAGCTATCCGGAGCGAATAAAAAAACACTACTTAAAACTGATTTTCCACTATTCGTCTCGTCCGCTTATGAGCACGACAGTTGTTTCTTTGCTCTATTGCATCATTCAGATTTCTTCGCATTGGTGGGATAAGCCAATCTTTAAGGGGAAGCACTATCACCTAAAATCACAGCACCGAGGAACGGGCAAAAACAAGACTGAAAATTCCTAAATAGCCTTGTATATAGCAATACTCTGGAGTCATGGACACTACCTGGCCAATTTGAATTTAATGCATAAAAGCTGCGGTCTGGGCCACACACCATCATTACATTCAGTGAATATTTTCCATGTCGATTCGCAAAGTGTTCTTCATTGACCGTAGGTGCATCTCTATTAATCATTGTTCCATCGAAGCAACCAGCTACCTGAGGGTAACCACCTAACTCAAGAAACTTCTATCCTGGATATTCCTAACCAATGCAGTGTTGTTAATAGCTGCTATAGAGGACTCAATGCGCAGTTTCGTTCGCTTCCATGGTGCGAATTTGCTCCGATTTTTAATAATACGTGCTCAATTTGTTCATGTGATAAACGAAAATATTTTATCACTCGCGAGTCCAGAGAATATTTGGTTCTGGCTTTCACTACACGATTTCTTCTTTCGTTTTCATCCTCGAATAATCTTTCGATCCGACGCATTTATTTATAAAAATTATTTTTTCGTTTAATAAATTTCAGTTTTTGTTCACTAAAGTTGATATAATGCTTATATTTGATAGTTTTATATCAATTTTAAAATATCGAAAAACAACTGTCTTACCTCTTATTTTGACTTAATATAATAATTCATTAGAATACAATAAAATAGCGGTATAAATTTTGAAATTAATTTATACTTGAAATACATTCATTTGAATAATAAATAATTTTATTGAAAAATAACAAGAAAAAAAAAACGTTTTTAACAGACTGTCATACCACTAAAATTTGTAGCTCTTATCAATTTTTTTGAGTAGTGAAATTTTTCTTATTGATATTTTTGATAAGTTATCATTAAAGTAGTCGATTATTGATAAGTTAAAACTTTTGGTGCAACAGAACTACGAAAAAATTATCAAAAACCTCGAACTTATCGCTTATCAAAATATTACTTATCATTTATCATTTCGCAAATTGGTGCAACTTAATTTTGATAAGTGAGTGCTTATCACTTATTATAACTCAATTAAATACTTTTCAAATTTTAATTTGGTACAACAAAAAATTATCAAAAATTATGATAAGTTGATAAGTAATAAGTGATAAGTAATTGGTGCAATAGGGCCCAGGTGAGCAGAAATTTAAAAAAAAAAATGTTTTCATCAAAAATCGCAAAAAATTTTTGTCATTTTAACAGGCGAACAGAAATTACAAGAAGGTAGAATTGTCAGCAATATGACTTTATTTTGTATGTTAAAGTGTCACATAACTTGAAGTGGCACGCTTTGATACAAAATAATGTCACGTTGCTGACAATTATGTTGTTTTTTAAATTCTGTTCGCCTGGTAAAATAACAAAAATTTGTATGCGATTTTTCACTAAGTCCGAATTTATCAGTATTTAAACGAAAAACTGAGTGAAAATTAGATATAGATTGAGTGGTTGGGTGGTAAGATGAAGGAGTGTTGTTCGAAAGGTTTGGAGTTCGATTCTCCAAACTTCCAACTTTATTTTTTTTTTTATTTACACAAATTTTATACCAAATTTTTTTTTTGTATCGATCTCGATCCCGATTAATCTTCTCGGATTATCCCCAATTCAAAATTTTTCATCTAAAAACAAATTTTTCGTTTGGCTTTGCTTAGATTCGAACTCCAGAACTTCTTCACTCCACTCTATCACCTTAATACCTCGTTTTTTTTTTGTTTTTTTTTCAATAGATTCTATATTTTGAGCTTTAACATTTACATCATTATTGACAAAAGAATATTACAAGAAATTTCAAGATCTCTTTTACAATTTTGATGGCCTCTGATCTCAATGGATTCTCAGGCCCGATATACATATATTCCTGATTATGAATTTTTTTTATAAGTCTGAATCATTTAATGCTTAACATATAATATTTTAATATTTTTTTTTTTTGTATTGTTGGCATAAAATTTGCTCTATAAAACATTGCCATTTACTTTAAATTATTCAAAAAAAAAATGTGATACTTATTTTATATTTTACATCTGTTGTAACCACCAATATTTTGTTTTTTTGTTCTAATATTGTTGTTGTTCGATCCTTTTAAATGCCGTACTGAATCTCATATAGTTCCCCGGGTTCGAGAATTTTGCTGCGTCAAACCCCTTCTTATTCGGTCTTCTGGCTACATGATAAATTAATGGAATTTGATTTTCGTCTGGGATGTATCCAAGTTGATCTAATAGGATGAATGCCTCTGGCCCTGGAATAGTTTTTGTTAGTATATTATTTTTTAGTATTTTCTCGTCAGTTAAGTATGGGCCGTAGATTAACGAGTTTGTCATGTGGGATGTGGATCTATGGATATGGTTTCGGATTAGATTGATTATATGGATGTCTATTCTATCGGATTTGTATTTATCGTACTGTGTTTGATTGGATATATAGTGGAGATAACTTGTTTCGGCTTTACGGAATGCTCCTCTACAATGTCGTATGCATCTCCGTTCGAATAATCTTAGTTTTTCCATGTAGCTTGGACCCATATTGTACCATGTTAGGCATCCATATGTTAAAATTGGTCTGATTATTGTTTGGTAACAGATTGTTTTAACATTTTCGTTAATGTACTTGGAGTAAAAGATTTTCTGGTTGCTTATGAAGGCCTTTCTGGCTTTATCTATATTTAAATAGCAAAACCGGTCGATGTTTATCCCCAGGTATTTTACCAAGAGTTTTTGTTCAATTACGGTGTTGTTGATTTTTATTGAGATTTCTTTGTTGTGGTTTCTTGTGTCATAATTAGCATGTTGCATGGGTTTTCGAAACAATATGGTTTCACATTTACTTATATTGATTTTGATTCGCCACGTGTGCAAGTAATCGCTGGTAAAATTTATTGAACTTTGAAGATTATTTTGTATGTTGTTTATCTTGGGATTGGTGCTATAAATTATGAGGTCATCTGCGTAAGCAATAGTTTGAATCTGTTCTGAGTTTAAGTTATCACTCGCTATTAAATTTTTGGTGTTGAACAGGATGGGTGCAATAATTGAACCGTGTTGCAAACCGTTGTGTATATTGAATTGTAAGTTGGATGATTCGTTCCCATTTGTGGTTATGAATTTCCCATTGTATAATATTTCGTACAGTATCTCTAATAGTTCCGTTTGAAACTTCATTTTATGTAATTTGTATAAAAGTCCATCCAGCCATACAGATTCAAATGCTTTCTCCAAATCTATCATAATTGCGCCTGTGCATATTTTTGAATTTAGTTTATGGCACACATCCGAAGTAAGTTTGGTAATTGCGTGGATTGTTGAGTGACCATGTCTGAATCCAAATTGGTTGTCCGGGATAAGGCTATTGTTGGTTGTATGAGTTAATATTTTGTTGTAAATGATAACTTCATAGATTTTACTTAGATTGGATAGAAGGCTGATAGGTCTGTAATTTTTCGGATTTAGAGGGTTTTTATTTTTTTTTAAATTGGATAAATTTTAGCGGTTTTCCAGTAATTAGGAAATGACCTATTATTTAGCAGATTGTTAAATAAGGTGCTCAATTCTGAAATTATTTCCTCTGGTAGATGTTTAAGTATGATGTTGGGAATGTTGTCTAGGCCAAAGGATTTTTTTGTATTGATGCAGTTTATGATCCCTCTTAATTCTGTTGGATTAATGAAGTAATTTTGATCTGTAGGGTGCTGCGGTGACATTGCTTGATTGTTTGAATTAAATTCTATTAAGATTGTGTGGTTGGTTTTATCGTGTAGATGTTTATTTTTTAACGGTTGTATGGTTTGTGAAACTATTCTTTCATGTGCTGTTTTCCCCAATTCTGGGTTATGAATCGTGCGCTTTTCAATATGTCCTAATAAGTTTAGGTTTTGTATGTTATTGAAGCAGCTAAAAGTCGCACCTGATTTAGGGAGACTCGTCCAATCCATATTTAATTTGATCATTTGTACTGTGTCGCTTTCTGCGATATCCAGACGATTTATATTCTTTTCCGTTTTCGTTTTAGTGACTCTTTTGATATCGGCGAACATTTTGTGTCCCGGTTTTATGGTTTGTAGTTTGTGTTTCCAGTGCATATTAACTTCTATTTTAATATTTTGGGCTATAAGTTCGTTGATTCTATTAATTTCTGATTTCAAGTTTATTTTTTGTTGGGGTGTTATGGTGCCCTTCCTTTTAAGCTGTTTGATACATGTAATAACTCTACTCTTATGTTTGTATAGTGATTCTATTATTTTGTTTGTGTAACATTCCATGTTGTTTTTCCTTCTGATTTTTGGAGCTATTCTACTTATATTTTGTGTGAATAATTCTGTGATTTGATTAATGTGTGTTTCTAATTGTGTATCATCTAAATTTCGATCGATCGGAATTATATATTTCTGGTCTACTTCTCTTAAGTGTTTCTTGTATAGTTTTAGCAGTCTCTTTTTCCATGTGCTCCAATCTTTATTAACGAAATTAAATCTTGTGTCGTTTACTTCCTTAGGAATAATATTTTCACCAAGTCCTATGTTACTACACTTGATTTCAATGGCTTTGTGATCGCTCTTGTAAAAGTGGGCAGGGATTTGCCCTGCGTCGTTCGTGTGTACGTTGATTCGATTATCCCTTATTGCTAAGTCTAGATAATTTCCTGTTCGTACAAATGTAGGGGCCTCTGCACTATATAATTTTGTCCTGTATGTTATTGCTTTTTCAGCCATCCACTGATTGAGTTTAATTCCTCTGGTATTATTCAGTTTATTACCCCAGTTAATATGTCGTGCATTTAAGACCCCCGCTAGTACGTAGTAGTTTTTGGGGTTAGCAAGGTCTAACATTTCAAATAACTGTGTCCAGTTCTTTTCGAATTGAGCATCAATTGTTGTGTTGTTGTTGCTTGAGCAATATATTGAAATAATATAAAGTTGATCGTGATGTTCTAAATTTAATTTTACTATGGTCGATTCTATTCCGGTGCTGTTTTGTAATTTGTCTATTTTTATGTGTTTGTATTTCAATTTTGTATCTATTAATATTGCGGTACCTCCTCCTTTTTTTGAATTTGGCCTGTCTTGCCTTATTATATTGTACTTTTGGAATTCCAAGTTATGTTTAAAATTCAGTTTGATTTCGTTAAGTAGCATTATATCCGGGTTATGGTTTTTTTAAAATTGTAATAAATTTAATCTTCTCTGTGTACTAACTATGGAATTTACATTTAGCGCTATGATTTTAAGGTTTTTCATAATAATTGATTGATGAGATTTAATATTTGTGCTAGTTGTTCACTTTGCTGTTTAATTGTTTGCTCCATTCTTTCCATTTTGGCGGCCACATTTGGGTGTATTTCGTTGTCGGGTTTGTCGCTATTTTTCAATATGTTGGCAAACGTTCCATTCTCTTGACTGACAAATGTAGTTTTTAATACTGGTATTAATCGTGGTTTGTTTGACCTTTTCTCGGCAATTTTTTGCTTCAGTCGCAGAAGTGTGTTTTGATATATCGGGCATCCTTTGAACGATGCTGGATGACCGGTTTTTTACAATTTATGCAGTAGATTTTATCTATTTCTATTTTAGACTTTATACTACAATCACCAGGGTTATGTTGTTGCGAACATTTCACACATCTGTATATTAGGTTACAATTAGCCGCTGCATGGCCAAATCTTTGGCATTTTCTGCATTGCATTAATTGATCACGTTTTTTAAGCGGTTCCCAAGTTATCCGTTGATAATTTATTGTTCTGATTTTTAATAGGTTTGCCATATTTGTATTGAGCTCTAGATGCACAATATATATATTGGTAGTTTGCTTCCGTTTTTAATTGCCATTTGAGTTTTGAGTTGTGAGATTTTATTTATTTTGACCTCGTCTTGCTCTTCAATTTCCTTTTTTAATTCAATCAAATTCTCCTCCTCTGTTAATCCTTTTAACACCATAATTTTCGGTTTCATGCCGTTAGGCGTGTATGTGAAGAAGCTAGTCTTTGCTTCTGTTAGTTGTTCTTTCACTTTATTGAATTCTTCTAGGCTTTCTAATCTAACTGAATGTTTTTCTTTGCTTACTCTAGTTATTTCGAAGTTATTACTGAATTTTAATTCTTTTACTAACTTTATGGTTTCTTTAACTGCTAGGTCATGTATGTGGATAGGTGGGGGTTTTCCGTTTTTTTGACACCGTGTGTTGCTGTTGTTCTTTATTACTATTTGTTTTCGTTGCTGGCAATAGACGTTCAATATTAAAGTTGTTTCCGGATAAGTTATTACTTGTGTTATGCCCCATGTTTTCATTTTCTGATTGATCCTCTAACTCCATTAATGGTGTGTATCTATTTTGGGTTATAACCGATTCTTCACCTTCGTTGATATTTGCATTATTTGTAATTCCAATTTATACTAAGGTTTCTTCCATTTTCGCTATCCTTGCTCTTAAATGATTGTTTTCCATTTGCAGACGTTTTAATTTGGTTTGATTTCTCTGCTCTGCTGAGATCAGATTAGGGGGCACTTTTAGCTGTCATCGTAACATATTGGGATTTGAAGAGTTGTCAGCCTCTGATAATTTTATTTTTTTCGCGATGGCATCTATTTGCTAGTTTTGTAAATTTGTTTCATTTGTTGTATTCATCTTTGTAAAAATTCCGTTATTTTGTTTATGGTTAAGTCATCGTAATGTTTATAATTACTGCTACTACCAATGTTTTCACTGTTATATGACCACTCGTTTAGCGCCAGCCTGGCCGCTATTCCGGTGTTTTTACCACTATTACTCGCTTAAATTCTAATGTTTTACTTATAAATTCACTGTCTATAATTACAATTGCCACCACACTTTCAATGCACTAATTGTTTGTCTATCACTAATCATTTATATAGTTTATAATTAGTTAATATATTTTTTTTTATAGAACACTACATTTTAATTAAATAACTAAACAACTTTTGAATTTAAATTTTAAATTTATATTTTGATTTGAACTCGGAACACTACACACGATGTGAACTCTACCGCTCTTACCAATCAACTGTCCTTACTACCTCCGCTACCACATCATATGCATGTTAATATAAATTTGTTTGTTTTATGCAATCGTGTAGAGCAAAATAAATGTCTCTATTAGGGCATACGTACTACATTTAGTACAAAGTGTTTCTTATGCAGTTTTCTTGTTATACACAGAATGCAGATACATTTTTCGTTGCTTATTTGCAATTATGTTGGTTTTCGAAATATATTCCTACCTCAAATGTACCTACCATTTTCTTTTCGATACCGCATTAAATTCTCATCCTGTAACCATTGTAAATTATTAAAATACAAAAAACGCACGTTTGCATAAAACAAACAAATTTATATTAACTTGTATATGATGTGGTAGCCAAGGTAGTAAGCAGAATCATTTGTGTTTGAGATTCTGCTTACCTGGTATCAGAAAAATTTGTTTCTAATGAAAATCCTCGATCGAACAAGAAAGAACAAGTTGTTGGCAAAATTCTCAACAAAAAAAATTCAATTCTACCAGGCAAGCAAGAATCGCAGCAGTTATAAATAATTTGAATAAAGGGGGGTTCGTTTCTGTGATAAAACAGAAAGTAGAACACTTTGGGTTTGTTTTATATTTATCTGTATTATCCCAGAAACGAACCCCCCTTTGTTAAAATTATTTATAACCGTTTTTGATTCTGCTCGCCTGGTACAAATTGCTGGGTTCCATTTAACGTGGCAAAGTACACACAAGTACTTCTGACTGCACGCAGCTGCTACTCTTTCTAAATGTTATGAGTAGTTTGCTTTTTGAATATATGGCGACTTCGTTACCAGAATATTTAGTACAACTAATCGGTAAGAAATGGCTGATGAGTTTTCAAATATTAATTTTCCAACTTGCCATGTTGCATGTAAATTTTTTAAATTAATTTTCTGCGTTCCATTTACCATCTACTTCCAAGTACTTATTTGTACTTTGCCACGTCAAATGGAACGCAGCATATATATTAATCCAACCGCAACTTAAGTCCAACTCAACTTCAACTCAACCCGCAAATTGACCCCTGACTTAACCTTCAACTCAACCTCAAACTCAATGGCCAACTCAATATTCAAACCAGCATATATACCAGGTATTTTGGGTCAATTCGTATGGCAGGTACCCGACCCTCTTGACACACAGATTCCAAAAGCTTCACAAATCTCGGCCTTGACCATAGGAACAGATTGGCAAAACAAAATTCTAAATCAAACAATCCGTTCTCGAGATACGAAGGGTACAGACATACAGACATCCAGACAGACGGACGGATATTTTTTTTTTTTTTTTTGCTTTTTTAGACTCAGGGACTTTCAAAACGTCGAGAAAGGTGATTTTGGACCAACCCAATTTTTGATCATTTTTAACAGGATTTCAATACTTTGGTCTTTTTAGATCGAAGTAATAATTATCTGGTTATAATCCGGAAGAACCTTTGTTATTGACCATCCGGAGACCGTCACGTTATTTATGAATAGGCTTCGGTCGTATAATGGGGGGTTATTTGTCTCCCGGATATCCTGCAAAAACTACTGATACTCAGGCATTATAAATCGATCTCCCCTTTTTGTCAAGACCACCAATATAAAAATGATTAGCACATCGGAAATTTATTATAATAATTCTTTCTCAAAAAAAAAATTTAAATAAAAAAAATTTCATTAATTTAACAATTTCTATAATAAAAGCTTTTAGTTTATTAAAAAAAATAAAAACAATTAGCATTAAATTTTCTTATCGGAAAAAAAATATTTAAAGGATTTGAGTGATTTATATATGGACGGCTTCAGGGTAAAAGGGAACAAGTCAATTTTTTAGTTTTTTTTTTTTTGTGTCTACAAGTAGTATTTTTCATTCTTTACAACTGAGTAAAAGGGCTTAAGTCAAATGACCATACGTATGTCTTAAAAAAATGAGCGAAAAATGCAATATGGACAGTAGGTTTTTTTTTGCAGAGTAAAACGGAGTAAGTCTGACTTATTTCTTTTTAGCCAATGCAATATGTATAATAAATATACATATTACCTTGGGTAAAACGAAATAAGTCACACTTGTGCTGTTTAATACCACGTTTACATTATACGTACCTAATAAGTATGTACTTTTTTGCTATTTAATTATTTTTCCGCTGCAGTTCACACTAGTGTTGCGATTTGTAGTGCGAACGCATACTATAAAAGTTTGTTGTTTTGACAGATAGGCTTCTGTATTCAATTCAGTTTATGTGTTGTGAATCTCTTCTCAAACTCTATTAGATTTGTCGGCAAATTATTTGATTAACTCCCGAAATTGCAGTTAGAAACAAAAAAAACGTAATCAATTTTGATTTTGACAACAAATTTACGAAAGACATTAACATATACATAGTTATTATTAGTTAGGGTTCACATCACAACGTAATATACTAATACTTTTTTGATACTTACTTTACCGAAATATCAAAAAAGTATGTGATAAAATATTTAAATATTTAAATTTGAGTTCACATGACGATACTTTTTTGCTACATACTTTTATTCTACTAATGTAAACGTGGTATTAATCGCAAAAATTTAAACAATTATACGTATTGCTTTGGGTAAAAAGAAATAAGTCAGGCCTATTCCGTTTTACTCAGCAAAGGAATAAGCAATTATACATTTTGCATTTGGGTAAAAAGAAATAAGTCTGACTTATTTCTTTTTACCCAATGCAATATGTATAATTGATAATTTTTTTGCGATTAAAACGGAACAAGTCTGACATAAGTCCTTTTTACCCAATCATAACATATTTGATTTCAGTATATCCGTCCTTTGTTTTTACTGTTTATTTATAATAAGTTTGTTTCACACTGTTACAGTTTTAGAAAATCAGTTGTGACTTGATTTTTTAACAAAACCAAACGTGTTATGTTCGTGATACATTACTCAATGAGTGATTAAGTTTTAATTATTATCTCGAAATAATAAAAGGAAATAATAATGGCATTTATTGATCATAATAGCAGAGCTAATAAAATGTTACAATTAACATTAAATAAATTAAATTGTAGTTCAGATTCAGGTAAGTTTAATATTGTTAATTAGAATACATGACTATTATTAAATGAAAGTTGGTGTCCATTATTTTGGTCAGACCCGTTAGATCCGTTAATCTTAATTGAACGAGAACAATCCATTTCGGCAATTTTTGAATACTACACTCTGGGAAATAATTATACTTCCACACACATTATCACAAATATTTCATATAGTCGTACTTCATCCTTCATGTTTGAACACGATTATACTTGTTTCAATGCAACTGCGCAGTAATGCAACAAAAATTTTTTATTTCAGTCGATCAAGTAGTCGATCTGTTCAGTTGAAATTTTGCGTTGAAGGAATTAAGTATACTTCCATTGTGTTCTTTTAAAAGTGAAATAAAAAAAATAAAAATTTATGTATTACAATTGTTGATTTTATATCGAAAACGTATGGATTATATTATTTTTGATATTTTTGGAACTAATACATTTTAATATAGCCCATTGTGCCCAAAATGCCACGTGGTAAATCGTTTAGCAGCGAGGAGATAGGAAAAATATTGGGTTATAAGGATTCAGGTTTATCCAACCGAGCTATTGCTAAAAAAATTAAAAGATCCCACATAGGCGTCGCAAATATATTAAGACAAGGCTCCAACTATGGGTCAACGCGGAGACCAGGTAAACCTTCTTCTATCTCTGATCGAGATAAACGAAGAATAATGCATGAGGCATCCACAAATAACCTAAGCGCAACCGAAATTCGTCAAAAGTTAAATCTCAACATTTGCAGAAGACGCGTTTGTGAAATATTAAACCAATCCAAGAACCTGATCTGGTGCAAAAGTCTAGCCAAACCAAACTTCCAAAAACGCCATAAGCGTATGTTTGCAACAAGACACGTATCCTGGTCAAATGAATGGAACCAAGTAATTTTTAGTGATGAAAAAAATTCACATTAGATGGACCGGATGGATACCATGCATACTGGCATGATATTAGAACAGAAAGGCGGGTTGCTTTGCGCAGAAACTTTCAAGGTGGAAATTTAATGATTTAGGGTGCTTTCAGTTCATTTGGAAAAACCCCCCTTTGTATCGTGTCGAACCGGATGAACTCTGACCTATATATTGATCTACTTGAAGATGTCCTCATTTCGTATATGGATCGATTTCATCAAGAAAGTTTCATTTATTAGCAAGATAACGCTGCCATTCATCGGGCTAACAAGGTACAAAATTGGTTAGTGGAAAAAAATATTGCAACAATGACATGGCCTGCTATAAGTCCAGATCTAAACCCCATCGAAAACTTATGGGGGATAATGGCTCATCGGGTTTATAACCATGGACAACAATTCAACAGCATTGGCAAAAACAAAAGTTCTACAAGTGTGGGGCGAAATCTCAATGGAAGAGATAATAAGTTTAATTAGTTCTATGCCAAATCGTATGGAGGCAGTAATAATAGTAAACGGAGGCCACACAAAGTATTGACAATACTTTTTTCAATTAAGTTAAGTTTTTTTTAATTTAATATGTTCCGAAGATTGTAAGAGAATTCAATCCAGTTTCGAACTGATGAGCTTATGATTATGAAAAAATCAATCCTCTCATCAGGCCGCGGCGACTGGACTGACTATACCACAATTTACATTCTATATATACAGAATGTCCTGTGATTTATGTACTAGCGAATCGTACTAATACAGATAAATTCAATTACAATTTTTTTTTCTTCTTCACGACAATCACATAAGCTGTGAACGCTAATTTTACTTTTTAATTAACATTCAACAAAAATTAAAAAGTTAAGTTTTTTGTTTAATTTTAAGTTTTTTGTAAGTTGGAAGTATAATTATTTCCTATGAATTAAATTTTAATAAATTTTTATTAAATATTTTAAATTATTTTAAAGTTTTTTTTTTACAAAAATTGAAATTCTTTTGTTACAATGGAGTTACTAAAAAAGAATTTGTTAATAAAATGTTATAGTATATTGAAATATTTGAGTTTTTATAAGTGGAAGTATAATTATTTCCCAGAGTGTATTTTGATGAATTTTATGTTTTAGGTCCCGTACCCAAGAAAATTAAGGCTGTTAGTAAATTAAGTTTTTCTCATTTAATAAAAGAACCGGAAGCAACGTCTTCTACTAGAATATTATTTGATTCTGAAATAGCCAACAAAGAATCAGTAATCCTGAAAAACAAATTACAGAAATTCCATTGAACATATTGTGTTATGAGGACGATTTAATTTGTGTACCACAAGAAGAACTACAACATGTTGGAATAAATCCAGAAGAACGTCACGTATGATTAATTTAATTTATGAATACTTTCTCTACTTTAAAGAGTTTTAAAACCTATAACGGTTACTTCATGAAAGTGTGTTACCGTAAAATGGGGTGAATAGAAACAGCGGGGTGAGTAGAAACAAAACTTTAAAAATTAAATAAATAGATTATTTTTCATAATGAATAAAACAAAAAATGTAACGGCTGATTTTTTTAACTTGGTGAAGAGCGCAAAAGTCGAAAAAATAATTTATCTTATTTTGAACACCTGCAGTTTAGGAATAATAGTCATACAAATTAGTAATCATTTTTAGGTCAGAAAAGTACATAAAAAAACTTTAACGGTAATTCATTATTTTTTTGTGTAAAATCAAATAAAATTAAGGTAAGTTGTGAAATTATATCTTATTATTACATTCTAAGTTGAATTTTTAATTAATATTTACCGTTATCCCTTAATTTTTCTTTGTTGTAATTTAATGCCTAGAATTTGAAAGTATGGGGTGAATAGAAACACAACGAGAATCGTGTTTCTATTCACCATACCGAGTGTTTCTTACTTTAAAATTAGTAAATATATTTAATTTTAATGTATATGTTGATTACTATTTGTAATTAGTGTATCACTTTAATATCCGGACAAAGCTGAATGGAATGAACTAAATAATTTGTAAGTATTTATAGTAGCTGGGTATTTTGTAGGATTATCACAATATATTATACTAGGGCATCTATTTCCTATCTGGAATCACTAAAAAAAAAATTAAAAATTATCTACTTCAGGACATTTTTTTTTAAAAATTTAATACCAACTCAAAAAAACATGTCACAAAAATATCAGGACAAGAACTATCGTGTTTGTAAAATGTAACGGAACGAAGCATAAATTTATAAATTTGTAATTTTATCACAAATTTTAGTACTATTGTAAGAAATTTAAAAGTAATGAACTGTATATTAATAGACAAAAAGCCCAAGACTGAACATTTATTTTGCCAAGATTATTTTTAAGTTTGTATAATACAAGTATACCGCACAATTTTGTGATATTGAAACAAAGATTTTATATTATATAGTTTTACTTTATTAAGGCATATTTTATCATTTGTCCTTTACACTATAATATAATTCATCCTAGTACTAAACTGAAATAATTTAATTTTTAAGTTCCTAAACATGATGTACTAAATACATAATAACGTGCAATGTAATTGTTAATGTATTAATGATCAGTATTGTTGCTGTATTTTTAATAAATAGTATGTAATTTTAACAATTTATCTGTTTGGTTTGTAAGACCAAACTTGTTAAAATTAATAAATTTTATAACTAATTCGGTTACCACGGGTGGGGCCAAACTAGTTAGAGACAAAACTACTTATTTGATGGTTAATTTTATTCTGATTTTATTAACGAAATATCTACAGTTTAAATACTTATTCTAAAAGACTTAAAACACTAACAAGAAAAATTTTTATAGTGATAAGCATTTTAAACATTGTTTTTAAATTGTTCGTTTACACCAATTAAACTGCAATTATGCATTATTGCATATACATTTAACTTCATACAATTTTTGTAGTTAAATATATAAACTAATAATAAAGCTCATTGCCCTGTTGAAAACTACGTGAGTTTTAACATATTCCCACGCGCCAGTTGTTATTAGTTGAATGACGTTAATGAAGAGTGGCCTTCATTATACATAAGATTCATCAACCCTTGGTAATGGCGCAGGAGGCCTGCGGTTAGTTGCTTTTTTATGTAATTTTCGTATGATCCAAAAAATTACTACTGCTAGGAAGCTCCAAAACATTATGTGAATCATAGTATAGTGGTGTATATGATGAATGATTGGATCATCAATTAAGACCTCATTTTCTCTCAGCGAAGCTAATTGGTTGTCCAAATCAGATGTCTCAGGAGTGGTTATTAATTCCAAGTTATCAACTTCTAATGTCCTGTTTTTGATAGATGAATTGAGCTGGTTCAGATTTTTAGCCCCATGTATCAGTCCAGTAATTTTAAGAGAATCTCTGTTGATATTGTTGTGGGCTGCACCTACAGCGATTATGAGATGATCTGCGTCTCGTAGCATACATCCTGCATTTATTTCCACCACGCCAGATCCCCGCAAGTTATGAGACTTGATTTTTGAGCCGCATATGACATCTACAGTAGTTTCGTAGGGCACTACATAAATCCACTGGTTTGGAGCGTTTAGCTTAATCCAATGATTAGTTGCCGTTATTGAGCCAATGTTGCAAAAAGCTTCAAGTCTTGGTTTCCGCTGCATGATGGCAATCTCACATTGACTTCTATTGGTCAAGGTGTTGACGATTGGTGAGATTTCGCATAAAAATTGCATTGGTTGCAGTGCTTGACAGTGATTTATTTCTTCTTTTGTCAAAAACGCTACGTGTTCCCGCCTACTGTCCACAGCTAAATATTTTGCTGAGGTAACGATGTAAGATTGAGTGTTGTCATGAATAATGTCTGGAACGGAAATCACCGAAAAGAGAGTATAATCCCATGTGAATGATAGTGGGAGGATGATTTCAATTATTATGGTTCGCTGTGTTACTCGGCTTCGTATGTTCATGCTTTGGTACACGTGGATAAGATCTTGTATATTATGACCTGGTACTGTGATAGAGGCTGGTATATGTTGACGGATTAGTTGCAACTCATCCTCGAGTTGTACCGGCGAAAGTATGGATGGATGTAAATTGCCCTGATGGGCATGATGTATTACGTCCAATAACCCTTGTTGTGTATCTTCTAGGTTGTTTAGTACTAGGGTCAACTCTAACATGGTCACTAACACTGACCTAACTCTTTCCTCGTACGTTTGATATTCTTGTAATTGAAGCATTTCCTGCCGTAGCCGCTGCTGAGTTTTGATTAAGTTGTTTAAAGACGTCATAGTGAGATTTGAATTGTGCCTCACTAGTTTAATGGTGTTGTCAATTACGCTGGTTTGGTTCTTTATCAGCATCAGTAAATGGTTTTCGTTCTTGCTTATTGTTTCGAAGTGGGCCTCGTACTCGTGTGCTTCTCGTTGCGAAAGAAGTCCAAACATATCACTTAGCACGGTTCCTATTGTGTCTCCAAAACCGCGTTTAACCCGTCGTCGTTCCTTGTTGCTTTCTAGCAATAGCATGTTGTCAGAGATTAGGTTGTTAAGACGCCACTGTAGTTGCTCAATGATTATGTTGCAATTTATTCTGGGGAGCTCCTTACAAACCGTCTGTAATTCTGCATGGGCTTGCTTAAAAATTTCGATCTCTTCCCAGTAATTACTCATGTTGTAATGAATTAATATAGTCCACTTCATTGCAACCACTTCCAGCTTACCTAATTCTTCGAAAAATATACCGGTGGATTGGTTGAAAGCTGCTATTTGGATATCAGCTTGGACAAGTCCCAGACAGCCGCAAAGTGACAGCATCGCTAGTATAAAGTAGTTGTTTCTCTTCATATGTTTTACTCGTCTATCGGGTTGTTGTCGTGGCGCCAGGCTGTTATTTTCGTAGGTAATTGAAGTTGTCTTTTTAGGCGTGGTACTAATTGACGGCGAGATGGTTTTTATGGGTAATGAATCCCTTGCTTCATCGTCGATTGGTAATTTACATAGTTTTACAATTGGTCGTTTATACACTGCGTCCTTGCATTTGACAGTTGCGACACGTACGAGGTTGTCCTCTCCAGGATGAGTATACAGAACACGTCCTAGCTTCCATCGAGTGGCGGGTTGTTGATCGTCCTTTATTAATACTAGGTCATTTTCCTTCAAGTTTGGTTGTGCACTCATCCATTTATTTCTTTGGTGTAGTTGGTGAAGATATTCAGAGGACCAACGTTTCCAAAAATCTTGCACAACTTTCTCTACCATGTACCATCTGGATCTTAATCCCATATTGTCGATATCAGCGCATGGTAGTGCTTTGATAGAATCGCCTATTAAAAAGTGCCCTGGAGTTAATGCTGACAAATCGGAAGCATCGTTGGTCAGTGGTGTTATAGGGCGTGAATTAAGGTATGCTTCAATTTGCGTGACAACGGTATAAAGTTCTTCAAAGGTCAATGTTGATTCTCCTATGACTCTTTTGAGGTGAAATTTTACCGATTTGATTCCCGCTTCCCAAATTCCGCCGAAATGAGGAGAGTGTGGTGGTATAAAATGCCAAGTAGTCCCCTCGCTGGCTAGCATAGTTGCTATGTTCGTTGGAAGTTTTGTTAATGCGGTGTGGTAGTTCTTTTTCATTGCGGCATTTGCTCCAACAAAGTAGGTTCCATTGTCGGAGTATATATCTGTACACAAGCCTCGTCTGGAAATGAATCTTTTGTAGGCAGCAATAAAGTCATCGGTTGTTAAGCTGCTTACAAGCTCGATGTGGACAGCTTTCGTCACCATGCAGATAAACAGTGCAATGTATCCTTTGTGCGTCTTATGACCTCTACCTTTGGTTGTTCTTAATAGAATGGGACCGGCATAATCGATTCCCGTTTTGGCAAACGGTCTTCCCGGCCTCACACGAGAAGATGGCAAATTTCCCATTAGCTGGTTAGACTGTTGTTGTTTGTGGCGAAAACAGATAATACATTTATTAATTATCTGTCTTACAGCACGTTTACCGTCGATTACCCAGTATTTATTTCTTAGATGAGATAATGTCAATTGTGTGCCTCCATGTAAGGTACTGATGTGGGCCTCTTCTATGATTCTCTGTGTAACTATGTTATTTTTGTCTAAGATTACTGGGTTTCTGCTGGCACTTGGGAGGATTGAATTCTGTAGTCTTCCACTTGCTCGTAGCAAACCATTTTCGTCTAATGTTGGATTTAGTGATAGGATTTTGCTTTTCTTGTCAATTTCTTTGGCGTGTTTGAGATGGCCGATTTCACTGTGAAAATCTTGTTGTTGTACCATTTTTAAAATTGTTAATTCTGCCATTTGTAGTTCTGAAGCAATTAATTCCTTTTTGTTGTTGGTTTTAAGAATGCTGTTGTTTATAAATCGTTTGCAGTACGCGACTATACGCTTTAGTTGGTTGTAACTCGAGCATCGCTCGAATAGCTCTATAAGCGCGTGATTTTCCTTCCTTATTGTAAGTACTTCATGGATTTTCTGTTTTAATTCTTGTTGTTGATTTGTGCAACTCGGATTGGATAGGCCGATTTCCTTGTACATCATCAGCTGTTGTCGTAGAAATTCTGGGCCTTCCCACCATAATTTATTTTTGGTGAGCGCTAACGGAGTTGTGCCACGTGAAGCTATGTCTGCTGGATTGTCGCATGACTTCACGTGGTGCCATGTTGTTGTTGGTAACATAGTTCTTATTGCTGAAATTCTATTGGCCACGAAAGTTTTAAATTTGTTTGGCTCCCCTGTGATCCAACAAAGAGCAATGGTTGAATCTGACCACGCATAGGTCTCGATGTTGTTGATTTTCAACACTCCTTGTACGTGTTTGAGTAGTTTGGCCAATAATAGAGTTGCATTCAATTCTAACCGAGGGATAGATAACTTTGTTTTTGTTGGAGCTACTCGTGTTTTTGAGATTAGTAATTGTGTTGTAATTATCCCTTTCTCATCTAATGTTCGACAGTATATCGCGGCAGCGTATGCATCTTCTGAGGCGTCAGCAAAACCATGCAGTTGAATTTCGGTTTTGCTTGTTGTATTGATCCATCTTCGTATTGTTATGTTTCTTATTTCCTCTAACTCTTCTTTATATTTAGTCCATTTGGTATTTATTTTTTCAGGTAACGGGTCATCCCATTCTATTCCCGTTGTCCATACTTCTTGCATCATAATTTTTGCTGCTATTGTTATTGGGGACAGCCATCCAACTGGATCAAAGAGTTTAGATGAATCCGATAGTAATGAGCGTTTGGTTGGTCGCTTGCTCGATAGTTGCAATTTCTCGATATCAAATCTAAAGGTGTCTTCTTGTGGATCGTATAGAATGCCTAACGTTTTAATGCAGTCATTTAACTTGATTTGCATATTTCCTTTACCGTGTAGTTCTCTCGGAATATGTTTCAGTAAGTCCTTTGAATTGGAGAACCATTTCCGTAGATTCAGTCCACCTTTCTCCGTGAGCACTTTCAATTCTTGTAGTGCTTGAATTGCTTCTTCCATATTGTCAGAACCTGTTAATAAGTCGTCTACGTAGAAATCTGCCAACATGATTTTTGATGCTGTTGGGTATTCACTGGCTCCTTCGCTTGCGAGTAGTTGTAATGACCTTATTGCCAAGAAACTGGCAGCTGTTGTTCCGTATGTCACCGTTTTTAATTTATATGCCTCCATTGGTTTAGAGGGGTGAGTTCTCCATAATATTCGTTGAAAGTTTTGATCTTGCTCGTTGATCCAGGTTTGGCGATACATTTTTTCTATGTCTGCTGTTATTACGATTTTGTGTTTTCGCCATCGCAATAAAATGTCGGCTAGATCTTCTTGTAATTTCGGACCATTCATCATACAATCGTTTAGTGATGCTCCTGTTGTTGTTTTGGATGAAGCATCAAACACGACTCTTAGCTTGGTGGTGGTGCTGTCGTTCTTGAATACGCCATGATGGGGTATGTAGTAGATGTTACTTGCTTTGCCATCATCAATTTTTTCCTGCACGGGTTCCATATGTTTCAGATTGATATATTCTTGCATGAACTTATGGTATAGTTGTTTAAAATGTGCATCCTTCTTGAAACGTTTTTCAATTTGTATTAGTCTGGCAGCTGCTTTCTTTCTTGATTCTCCTAGCGCTACATGATTATCCTTAAACGGGATTTTCACTATGTATCGGCCGTCCGATCCCTTTTCTACTGTTGACTGGAAGTGTTCTTCGACCTTGATTTCTTCTTCAGTTTTAGTTCTTTCTTCTGGTACTGAGTCATTGTCTATCAATAATTTTAATTGACCCTCAATTATTTTGGTAGATACCATTGTTGTTTTATGCTGTACGCTTCTGTCATTTCTGCTTCCAATGATTATATACCCAAATTCTGTATCTTGGGCCATTGGCTCCAGCTGACCTCCTTTGATTATGTTGTTTTTGATTATTGTTGGGTAATAATCTGCACCAAGGATGAGATCAATTGGCTGTGACTGGTTGAAATGTGGGTCAGCTAGTTGTATTTGTTTGAGATGAATCCAGCTGTCTGTGTTAAAGTCTTCTTCAGGTAGCTGTTGATTGAGTTTGTCGAATATTAAGGCTTCGATGTTTAACTGGAATCCTCCATCAAAGGTTGGTGATATTGTATATTGATGGTGTGTTTGCAAACGCCTGCTGTAGCTCCACCGATTCCAGAGATGGTGACATATGTTTTCTTCTTTTTAAAGTTTAGCAGGTTCGCGGCTCTTGCCGATATTAATGTTGCTTGCGATCCTGGGTCGACTAATACTCTTAGCGTGACGTAATTGTCTGTTCCGGTTTTGGCTCTAACTACCGCAGTTGGTAGTAACACTTGTCCTTGTTGGTTCACCATGAATGTTTTACTACTACTGCTTGAGGCTGCATTATTGCAGTGTAGTAGTGTGTGGTGTGCACCTTTGCACACAACGCATGCTTCTGCTTTGCAGTAGCTGCCTTGGTGTTGGCTTAAACAACTTTTGCATAAGTTTTTAAGGTTTACTAGCCTTGCTCGTTCTAGTGTTGTCATGCCTTTAAAAATTCGGCATTGCTGTAAACTGTGTTGTTCCTTGCATCTTTCTACATAACATGTACTCGCTGCCGTGGCTGTATACACCCGTTTTGGTGGTGGTGTGTACTGCGGCCTCGTGGTTGTTGGCTTCTGATGACCCATAGCTTCGAGGGATTGAAATCTTCTTTCCATGAATTTGAAAATTTCTTCTAGTTGTGGAATTTCTCTCGGTTTCTCAATTGTTGTTTCATATAGTCTGATTGATTCTGGGTCCATTTTTTTACTTAAAATAAAACCCACGAAGGCTTCGAAAGGCGAGCTCATCTTCAGACGATATATGTTGTGCAAAATCTCCTTTGCGGTATCGTGTAGATTCCTCACTGATTGTGCGGATGCTGCTTGCAGTGTTGTTAATGACAATAATGCATTGAATTGGTGGCTTGCAAGTAGTCTCGCATTGTTGTATCTATCTTGGATTATGTCCCAAGCTGCTTTATAATTGTCACCTGTTGTTGATAAGTGACTTATCAGTTGTGCTGCCCCTTTCATTACATGTGTCTTTAAATACTGCATCTTGACCGTGTCAGACAATTTGCTGTTTCGATGAACTAACTCGGTGAACATGTCATTGAATGTTTCCCATCGATCGTATTCACCGTAAAATAGCGGAATTTCTACCTTGGGTAGTCTTATTTGGGATGCTTCAGCTGTCGTTGTTGTTGTCTCGCTTTTATGCTGCTGCAATTTTATGATTGTTACTTCTACTTGGTTTTGAAGCTTCCCAAAATAATCTTCAAAGAAGTAATTTGACGTTTGCTCGTCATCTTCTAGTTCTACTAGGATTGCTGTATGCTGCTCTGATACTACTTCCATTTCTTTCTCCAGTTGCTTAATCTTGAGGTTTATGTACTCCTTGGATATGTTGTCGGTGTCCATTGAGTATTTTATTGATGCCAGATTTTTATACATCTGACGCATCAAGATATCTTGCCTTTTCATTAGCTTGTTGTTGGTCACCTCAATTGTTGGTTTGGAGTTTTCAGCTTTGTTTATAGGCTGCTCTTCATCTGTTTTACTGCCAAATTCATTGCTTGTCAATGTGTTGTTGATTAATGGCTGCATGGGTTTACTTGTTGTTGGTGTGACTGGTGGGAAGTTATTGAGCCGTTGACGCATATCGTCAAGGGCCGTTGTGTACTTGTCAGCAATGGATGTCCTTTTGTTGTAATATTCATGATTGGCATTCAGCTCTGGCTTGAAGTCACGAATCTGGTCATCCACTCTTACGTAGTCGTTATATAACGCCTTTAGAGTTGCTATCCTATGTTCTAGGTATCTTATTGTTTTTCTATCCGCTGGATCTTTACGGTAGTTCCGGTCCAGCTGGATTATTTTTTCACCAGTTTCCTCCTGTTCTTTGATTAATTTCTCCATGTTGTTACTTGGCTGTATTTGTGGTACTATCTGGATATCTGGATTACGTTATCTGGATTTTTATCGTAGCTGGTTAGCTCGTTCGATTTTTATTTTGCCGGTTGTTTTAGTGGCTTCGAAGGACCATGTAATTTTAACAATTTATCTGTTTGGTTTGTAAGACCAAACTTGTTAAAATTAATAAATTTTATAACTAATTCGGTTACCACGGGTGGGGCCAAACTAGTTAGAGACAAAACTACTTATTTGATGGTTAATTTTATTCTGATTTTATTAACGAAATATCTACAGTTTAAATACTTATTCTAAAAGACTTAAAACACTAACAACAAAAATTTTTATAGTGATAAGCATTTTAAACATTGTTTTTAAATTGTTCGTTTACACCAATTAAACTGCAATTATGCATTATTACATTCAATTTCATATAATTTGATCATTTGATAATAGTTCATTTACACCAATTAAATTGTAATTATGCATTATTGCATATACATTTAACTTCATACAATTTTTGTAGTTAAATATATAAACTAATAATAAAGCTCATTGCCCTGTTGAAAACTACGTGAGTTTTAACATAGTACATAATTTTAAATTTATTTTTTATATATGTGTTATAAATACATAGATGTATTTGAATTTGTGCAATTTATTTATAATAAATATTTGTTTATAAGAACAAAAAAAAAATCGTTTTATATTTAAATCTTTGCAAATGCGTTAACAAGCATTTTAAATTTCGCACAGCTGATTTCTATCAAACTTTTTTGCTACTAGGGGATTTTAACGTTTTGACGTTTTGGGACGTTTTCATTGTTCGAAATTTGACGATTTCAATTTATTTTTTGTGGCAACACTGACTATTGATTCTATTCAACATGTTGGAAGGGAAAAATATTACACTCTATATACAATATTAGAAATATGGGAGGTAAAAAAATACAACTTTTGAACAGCGGCAACTAGTAATTTATCATTATGAAAAGGCTCAACGCAGCTATCGAGAAATTGCTAATTTATTGAATATAAGCAAAAGTACAGTTGGGGACATAATCAACCGGTACAAAAATGAGGATCGGATTGAATCAATACCACAACCTGGGCGCCCAAACTGCTAAATGACTATGACAAAAGACAACTTTTACGAGTTGTACGGCAGAATCCCAAAATTAGTGCATCAAAATTACGAACACACATGTATGAAGATCATGGTAAGAAGGTTAGCTGTGAAACAATTAGGCGTGCTATAGGAGAATTTGGGTTTAATGGGAGAGTTGCCAGAAAAAAACCGTTCATCAATAAAATTAATAAAAAGAAACGAAAGCTGTTTGCTTTAGAACACCGAGCTAAGCCGGACGGTTTCTGGAATGATGTCATATTTGCCGATGAAAGCAAGTATAACCTCTTTGGCTCTGATGGCAGGGTTATGGTATGGCGCAAACCAAACGACGAGCTAAATTTAAAAAATTTGCGACAAACAGTAAAACTGGATCACTGTGGATCAGTTATGGTATGGGGCTGTATGTCTGCCGCGGGTGTAGGTGAGTTAGTTTTTGTTGATGGGATAATGGATAGGCTAATGTACCTGAACTTATTAAAAAAAAAACTTGAAGAAAAGTGCTGCAAACTTAGGGATTCTGGACAGTTTTAAGTTCTATCAGGATAATGATCCGAAGCATTCGGCATATGTAGTACAGGAATGGTTACTTTATAACCGTCCAAAAGTTATCAAAACTCCACCACAATCGCCGGACTTAAACCCAATTGAAAATTTGTGGGCTTAACTGGAAATGGAAATTAGGAAACATACCATTACCAGCAAACAACAACTTAAACGGGTCCTTAAGGAGGAATGGAACAAAATTGGGGCTGATTATACCAAAAATGTATTTCTTCAATGCCAAGGCATCTAGGACTAGTTTTGAAAAATAAAGGGTATCACACCAAATATTGAGACTTCAATTATAGGCTTCAATTTATTTATAGTTTGTTTACAATTAACTTTGTCCGGATATTTATGTGACCTTTATTTTAAAGTTGTTATCGAATTTTTTAAAAAAACGTATCCTAAATTATATAATTATTCAATTTTTTTTTAACCAATATAATGGAAAATAATAAGACTGAAATAAAGTATTGAAATAAGTTTAGAAAATAAAGAAATAGTATGAAAAATTTCAAATTACATAGTTTATTTATCTTTGTCCGGATATTAAAGTGATATACTGTATATTATATATTTGGTTTATTAGTTGGTGCAGATCATTAAAATGCCTAGGGAATACAAGTCCAAGAGTGCAAAACCTCACAAAAAGCATGATCCACTGTTACTCAAACAAGCAGTTGATGATGTTAAATATAACAATATGCCATTAAGGAATTCATCGGAGAAGTATGGTATACACTATTCTGTAATATATCGCCATTTAAAAAAAGGAGATACCATAAAACGTCTGGGTGGGCAAACTTGTTTAAGCGAAAGTGAAGAAAAAATTATTGTAAACAGATTGATAATTTGTTCCGAGTGGGGTTATCCCATTAATACAATAACGTTGCGAATGATTATACAAGAATTTTTGAACAGGCAAGGGAAACAAGTGAAGAAATTTAAGGATAATTTACCGGGCAAAGAATTCGTCTACTCGTTTTTGAGACGACACAAGCAAGAACTGTCGTATCGGTTTTGCGAAAACATAAAAAGAAATCGGGCTGCTGTTTTACCAGAAATTATAAATGAATACTTTAATAGATTACAAGGAGAACTTGAGGGTGTACCACCACAAAATATAATAAATTATGACGAGACAAACTTAAGTGATGACCCGGGTAGAAAAAAAGTTATTTGCAAAAGAGGTTGCAAGTATCCCGAGAGGTTAATGAACAGCACCAAATCCTCAATATCGGTTATGTTTAGTGCAGTAGGTGATGGTACAATATTACCTGTGTATATTGTTTACAAGGCTGTACATTTATATCAGTTATGGACGGAAGGAGGGCCTAAAGGAACCAGATACAACCGAACAAAATCAGGATGGTTTGATAGATATTGTTTCGAAGATTGGCTTGTATCAATTGCCATCCCTTATTTAAAAAAGCAACCAGGCAAACGAATATTGATTGGAGATAACTTGAGCTCACATTTAACAGTCGAGGCCATCAAGTTGTGCAATGAAAATGAAATTCACATGGTGTTTCTTGCATCAAATTCCACACATTTAACTCAACCTCTGGATGTTGCATTTTTCCATCCATTAAAAGTATCTTGGCGGAAAATTTTCGAGAAATGGAAAAGTGGACCTGGCAGTCGCGAGGTGGCTTTGCCCAAGGATAACATCCCTCGACTGCTCAACGAATTGATGACCATGATTGTTGACCAGTGATACAATAATATCAAATCAAGCTTTAGAAAGTGTGGGATCGTCCCTCTTGATAGAACGCTAGTATTAGAGAGGTTACCTTCAGCCCCGGACACCACGGTCCAAACAGATAGTTTGGATGCAAGTTTTGTTGAACATCTTAAGAAAATCAGATACGAGGAAACCGCAACAGCTATTCGGAAAAAGAGGAGTAGAATTCAAGTTGTTCCTGACAAAAGCGTCGTGACAACTGAGTCAAACAGCTCTGAGTGTTCGGGCCAAATGAGCCTCCACGACACATATTCTTCAATAAATATAATGGAAAATGATTCAATTGATGAAGATGATGAACGGGTGACTTCCATTGGAACTGGAAAGCAAACCTACCCAAATCCAATTAAAAAGGAAGAAATAAGGCCAGGAGATTGGCTAGTAGTTAATTTTTATGTAAATAACCATAATCCTGGAACTTCGTCTTCTAATAAAAAATCATATATTGGATTAGTAAAATCAATCATCGATGATAATTTTGAAGGTGAGTTTTATCGGCCGAGGATAACTAAATATTTTCCTGGACTTATTTTTGGGTTGGCGGACGTGCCAGACATTGCTGAGTTCGACTTTGGACAAGTGGTTGGTAAACTTAATCCACCCGTAGAGTGCAGAAGAGGACTCAAAAAATTTGATATTAAAATTTAGAAAGATTTTTAATTATGTTTTTTTGTTTTTTAGTTTAATGAACTATTATACAAATAAAGTTTGAAATTATTTTTTATCGTTAAAAAAAAATGTTTTTTCTTATCATAACCAATGTTTCTGATAACCGACGAACTATCGGAAAAGGAACTATGACTGTTTCTTTTCACCCCAATGGTAGGTGAATAGAAACAGTGGCGTTTTATAAAAAAAACGGCCATATTGATCTTTAACAAACCAAACTAATTTAGGAAGGGTTAACTAGACCAATACCCACATTTTAAAATAATTTGGATTACTAAAACATGTATCCTCTTAAAAGTACATGCCTGCAAACTTAAAAAGTGTTTCTATTCGCCCCATTTTTCGGTACTTTTTTTTTAGGAAATAATAACTCTTATAGATGTCAATAACAATGAATCTACTAAACACGCCTTAATTAAACGTCATTCGATACAGGATAACATAGAAGTAATTCACTTGGATGAAATTAATATTTGTAGTATTGAACAAAATATTATTTATGAATTTCAAGAAGACAATGTTTTTGAAAAACAAAATGCTGATGAATGCAAGGTAAAAAGGCCTTATATAATGTTGTTAAATCTACCAATACTAATTTTGATAATTTTTTTCGGATGATTTAAGAATGATGACATCGAACCTGGCAGCGATGATGAAAAGGATCTCAACTATGAACCCCCTACTTCACCATCTACAGAAAAGGAATCGGATGGCAATGTAGATGTGGTACCTAACGATGTTATCGTTATATTATATCCACTAGCACTGGAGTTGGTGGAAAAGGGCGATCAAGAAAAATACGACTTGAGAGGAAGACTAAACGTAATTTAGGCGAAGAGTATATAACAGAAAGTGGTAAATTGATAAAAGCGAGAGCGTACCGTAGAGTATCAAACTACCGAATGGCATGCGCTTTGAAAGTGAGTGAACAAGTGCAATCGGATTTATTTGCTTCATATTGGAAAATGCAATCACACGACAGAAGGGCAGCATGTCTTTCAGGTATGATAACCTTTAAATTAAAATTAAATAAACAAAAGAAAAAATTATAACGGTTTTTTTTGAGAAAAACTCGATTTTATAAAAAACAAATATTTTTTTTTTACTTTAAATCACCATAGCACTCAAACGGATGCAGATACAAGATAACCAATAAAACCTTAATAATAGCCTATATGATTACCAACCAAATAAGACTAAGTTGGTTGCTCTCCGATAAATATTTTGGAAGTAACAGTTTAATATTTGGGTGTACTTTTTTCTGAACCAAATTTTTTAAACACCCTGTATCTCAAAGGATATCAAAAATGGATCCCCTCTTCACATACGATTTGTTTCACAGAATGAACCAAGAAATCACCCCATGACGGATCAGCATCCCAAACCCGGACACCCTGTATTACTATGTAAAGTCTACAATTATATTTTCAAATGATTTGTTTGATTTAGTTATTCATTTCTTGTGTCTCTAGTTTATAAGTAGATTTCGTAACACCTTTTAATTAATAACCTTATAATGTGACCTTATAAACCTTTTAAACAAGTTTGTCTATAAAAAGCAAAGTTCGAACGCAACACACACACACACACACACACACACACACACATTTACCAGCAATATTGCCTTCTGCTAATTCTCCATTGAATTGTCATTTTGCGACTAAAATCAAAGTTCTGATCTATATTTATTCACAATACACCGAGTGACAGATATCACTTTGAAAATCACATTCCCTACATCTCAACCAAAAAAAAAATAAACATACACTTATTTTATAAAAATTTTGACACAATTACCTTCACAATTATGATTTGTATTATTGCACTGATTGGTTTGTGTAAAACATGAATTGGAATTAACATTTACTAAAACAATAATTGAAACTATTAATAGTGTTTGCTTAAAGCTCTTCATTTCAATTAATCTTTATAAATTTTGGTTTCACTTTGTTTAATATTTTTAAATTATTTTTTCTTAGCGCTCAATAAAAATTCTATCAACTAATCGCATTAGCAGATAAATAAAAACTGTTATAAAGGTAGCTTATCCAAACTACCCGAGTAACAAAATAGTTTTCGATAAATTAGCTTGACAATCTAAAAATTTCAAAATGTTTCTGTTAGTGTTAATTCCGTTTTCATTAGTTTTGGAAATGAGATGGTAGTAATTAATTAACACCGTGGGCTTGGTTGTTTATTTTCGATAAATCAAAAAGGTCTTGTACAAAGCAAGTTTGCTGAATAGATTTATGTGAAGGTAATACCAGTTTCTTTATAATTTCATTAAATTCAATTAATTTTAGAGTATTATGAAATAGGTATAATGTTCCCTAATGAAAGAAATATTTAATGCTGATTCGTTGAATGCTATAAATGGTTATTTATTAGCCGATTTTTTTTTTCAAATTTTAATGAGACGTTTTAACTGGATTTAGACAATGTATTATTGGGTAATCTAAGAAAATATAACGACAGTAATTCAAAATAAACTGTAATGAGTGTACGATTTACAAATTCAACAACAAAATTTATATTTATGGCAGCTTAAATCTAACTTGGAGGATCTTTAGGTAGCAACATTAACTTCAACAAAGCTTATTTAAGTATGTGAACTACATCTGAATATCGAACTACTTTCAACAAATATTTAAAATTTATGAAACCTCTCAACAATTTAAAAAAAAGAAAAAATGATTTAATAGCTAAGCTTAACAACCCATTAAACGTGGCTTAAGCAACACATGCAAGACAAATTCAAAACTTGGTACAGTAGAAAACCCAAGACAATCAAAAGACAACACCACAAAGAGTCTTCAAAGAAATGTTATTGATAACATGTATACAAGATGTCCGGTAATATATCTCATGGTCTTCTTAAGTAACATGTCTGGATGTTGTCTTTTGTAACATGTTTGGTCTTCGTGTTAGGTAACATCTCTTGTTTTCCTTATTAATAACAGGTTTTGGGTATGTCTTTAACAACATTTATGGTGACCGTCTTACGTAACATGTTTGAAGGTCGTTGGCGGGTGACGATGCTCGAAGATTGAATAATTTTATCACCGCCAATTACTTATTTCTTTATTTTATTAAAAACTCAATATTTTTATGTTTCAAATTAATTTATGTAATTTTGTTTTTATATGGTTTTATCAATTTTTATTGTTGTTTGGTTTGGTCAATGCAAAAATCCAATTTTTTATTTAGGCAAAATGACTGACCAATTTACTACAATGTTCGAAGTACAACAATATAAAGAGAGAAAAAAAAATTATTTTATTGACGATTGTAAAAGTAGAGAAAGCGCCTCTCGAGGAAAAAAGTTCAAATGAGGCAACTGCTAAAATGACATTTCTCATAAATGCGACGAAAGGAAATTTTGCAATCCGGTAGTTAAAAATTGTTTTTATAATCCGAAATATGAATTATTTACAATTATTAGCAATCTGGTAAGTAAAAATTGTGTTTACAGTTCAAAATTGGAATTCTTTACAACAATTTCGAACGTCAAATTAGCAGCTACCTCAGTTTAAAAATTTTCAACTAAGTGGAATCTGTGATGCTCCAATCGTCAATAAGCAAAATTTTCGTAATTAGTACTAAACTTAACCAAAAACGATTGACGCGACGTCCAACGCAAGAAGAATGAACTTCTTCGAACTCATGGATGCAACCAAGAACTTTCGAATTCGAAGACGTCCATTTTTCATAATGGCGTTGTGTTTACATTTTGAAACGTCAAACTAAAAATTAACAATAATAATAGCAACGTAATAATAATAATGTAATCATAATATAATACGAATATAATATAATATAATATACTATATAATACTAATATAATAATAATATAATAATAATCTAATAATAATATAATATAATACCGAATAATATTTGTAAATGTTTATGTATTTAGGTAATCTTAAAATTGGCGTTAACATACCCGCGGCCTTAAAGTCCGAGTACTTTAAAACAAAGATTACGTTTGAATTAAAGACGCCAGTATGTTACCCTTTCATTGATTACTAAATTAAATTAAAATAAAATATTCAAATTATCCCTAATCGGAAAGAAGCGTGTTTGAATTGAAGTCTCGATTGGATGAATTTACAGTGTTAGGCATCGTCAGGTATTGGCAAAACACTGACTCGATTTGCTGCCCGTTTGAAAACTGATTGCGCAGTTTTGACCGCGACGACTCGCACGATACCGTCCTTGCCTGGATGGATTTCTGTGATGCGCCCGAGGTGCCATTTCAGTGGCGGCGCATATTCATCGTGCAGAAGCACTAACTTTCCGACTTGGAGCGGTTGATGACCAGTTTGCCACTTAGTACGACGTTGAAGATCAATCAAATATTCACCTTTCCATCGATTCCAGAAAACTTGTAATTGTCGTTGGATCAGTTGATATCTCGACAATTTGGGTACACGTAAATTAACCAATGATGGTTCCGTCAGTGCAGTTAATGGTGATCCGATAAGAAAATGACCAGGCGACAAGGCATTTAGGTCGGATGGATCACTGGACATGTATGTTAGCGGACGAGAATTTAAGATCGCTTCGATCTGCGCCGTTAATGTATATAATTCTTCCATTGTGTATGACGATGCTCCCGCTACTCGTTTCATATGGTGTTTAGCGCTTTTAATGGCCGATTCCCATAATCCTCCAAAGTGTGGTGATCGTGGTGGTATTGTGAGCCATTCAATTCGATGTGAGGTGCAATATTGATGTGTCTTGTCCTGAAATGATTGTGATAAAAAAAGATCGGCAAGTTCTTTAAGTTCGGAACGAGCCCCAACAAAATTGGAAGCGTTGTCTGAGTAAATTTTATCGCACATTCCACGACGTGCGACGAAACGACGAAGACAGGCGATGAATGATTCTGTTGTTAGAGCCATTACTATCTCGAGGTGAATGGCCTTCGTTTGTAAAACATACGAATAAACATATGTAGGTTTTCATATTTATTTTTGATCTGACAGCTGGTTTGATAATGAATGGCCCGCAAAAATCAATTCCTACAATTATAAAGGGTCGCATTGATGCCGTTACTCGATCAGTTGGTAAGTCACCCATGATTTGGCTTTTTGTGTGAGGACGAGTATGGAAACATCTGATGCACTGGTTAACGACCGTCCTGCATAGGTTGCGTCCCCCGATTATCCAAAACCTTGCACGAAGATTAAATAAAAGGGTTTGTGGTCCAACATGTAGTAACCGAATATGTTCATATCGCACAGTCAGCTTGGTTAGTATATGGTTTCCCAGAAGTAACATCGGGTGTTTTTGGCTATACGATATCGGGGCATTACTGAGGCGCCCACCGACTCTTAGTATAGTATACCAGCATTATCTAAAAATGGAGATAGAGAGCGTAACGAACTTTTATGTGATAATTGTTGATTGGCTTTGAGATATTTTATGTCGTCCGGAAAATCACGTAATTGAACTAAGCTTACCAATATGTTCAATGCGTCATCAATCTCACTGGGTTGCAAAAATATCGACGACTGTACTTCACGGTGAGATTTGTTTTTCGCATTGTTAAAAAACCGACGTATATAAGCTACAACACGTAGCAATGTAACAAGTGATTGAAACCTGTTGAAAATGTCTTGCTCACAGGGATTCGTTTTGTTGAGCACAGATATCGAAGACATGCGTGTTTCTAGATCTGTCAGAGCTGGACTGAGTAGATAATTTGAAGACTTCGGCCATTCTTGTTCTAACTGATATAAATATTCTGGGCCATTCCACCAAAATGTTGCTTCGCCAAACTCCGATGGCATTAAACCTTAGGAGATGCAGTCGGCAGGGTTTACTGATGACTTCACATAATACCAGTCCGTAGCAGACGTGTATTCTTGGATTCGGGTGAGTCGATTGGCCACAAACGTAGTAAATTGCTAGGGGCGTGCTCGGATTCGATGTAACGTGATTTCAGAATCTGACCATAAATAAATTGCGTCGAATGATATGTAAAGTATCTTTAGCAATTTGTGGGTCATCTCGGCTAACAGAAGCGCTGCACACAGCTCTAATCGAGGAATCGTTTGTTTCTTCAATGGTGCCACCCTTGATTTAGCACACAGTAGTTTTACCTGATGACAATCTGAGCTATTGGTCACTCGAATGTAAAATACGCACCCGAATGCTCGTTCTGAGGCATCACCGAAACCATGGAGCTCTACTCGTTTGACATCCTGTGTGAGTATAAATCTTGGCACTGTTATTTTTTGTAGTTGAATGAGCTCACCCTTGTAGTTGATCCATTGGAATCGGGTCATTCCACCCAATATGCTGAAGAGACGGAATCGGGTCATTCCACCCAATATGCTGAAGAGAGAACATGTTCCTTTTCGAGCAATATATAGATACGGATAGTTTGTCCAATTTTGTTTCGAAGTTGTCAGTTGCAGTATTCCATGATAAACCCAATATCAACGTAACTGGCGAAGTTGTTGGACTTTCTGAAGATAGTGATGATTCATTCGAGTAGAATTTGCGAAGGTCGAATCCTCCTAACTTCAGTAACTCAATCACTTCGTTTTCAGTTTTAAGGCCTCACTGATAGTTGGTGCTCCCGTTAGAATATCGTCGACGTAGAAATCACTGGCTGCTACCTTTGAGGCTGCTGGAAATTGGTCGTACTCGTCTATGGTTAATTGGTTGAGCGTTCGTGTCGCTAAAAAAGGTACACTTGCTGTACCATACGTAACGGTTCGTAATTTGAACATCTGCAATGGGTCCGACTGTTGATCCCGCCACCAAATTCGCTGTAGATCTTGTTGATCGTCTTGTACATAACATTTTCGCAATGTCGCCACAAAATGCATAATTATGTTTCCGAAACCGAAGAACTATAGCGAATAGAGTGTCTTGAATTGTCGGTCCGACCATTAAACAGTCGTTCAATGATAATCCTGACGATGTTTTTGAAGATGCGTTGAAGACGACTCTCAGCTTGGTTGTGGTGCTCGTATCTTTGAGCACGTAATGATGTGGCAAATAATAATTTTTTGACTCGTTGATATCCGTTACTGGGACCATATGACCTAAGTCGATGTATTCGGCCATAAAGTTTCGATACTGTTAATAGAGTTCTTCCTTGATGCGAAGACGTTTCTCGAGTGATAGGAATTGACGACGAGCTGACAAGTATGATGACCCTAAATCAACTAGATTAGGTTTGACAGGTAATGCCACTGCGTATCGTCCATCTGGTGCTCTCTTCACAGTATTACGATAATGTTCCTCGCATTTTTTCTCTTCCGATGAATAGGTATTTTTAACGATAATGGTCTCCAACTCCCAGAACTGCTTCAGTTGTGTCTCGAGAGTTTCAATGCTACACAACGTAGTGTGATGATTGATTGGGTTGATCTTGCTAGAATTGTTCATAGCCTTACCGCAAACGACGTAACCTAATGTGGACTCATGAAATGGTGGTGCTTGCATATTACAGTAGACTGACCTGAAAATAGTTGATTATATATCTCAACTCCCAATAATAAGTTGATGCGGTTGGGTATATAGAAATATGAATCAGCCAATTGTATCTCCGACGGTAATGTAATGGGTTCGAAGTTTAGGCATACTGCCGGTAGATCGTGCGTAATCTTGGGAAGGATATAAAATTCTAATTCTACAACATAATCTGAAACTCGCGACGAAATAGTGAGATAAATTTTGTGCTTGATGACTGATTCCCTTTCGCCAATGCCCGTAATTGATTTCATGGTTGGATGTCTTTTAGCCCTTAAAGCATTGCATGCATCCGTTGTAATGAAATTTAGATGAGATCCACTATCAAGTAACGCTCGAAGTTTTACTTGGGTACCATTGGCAGTCGCAGCGTTGACGAGTGCTGTGCCGATCATTATGACTCCCTGGCTTGATGATGCTTTGGATGGGTTTGGTGAAGTTGGATTCAACATGCTGGTCATAGACGTCGATGTAATTTGATCTGCCTTGTTAACGGGGTTTGTTGTTGAAGCACTCGTTTTCCTTGTTGAATCATTAGTTGATGAGCAGACTCTGTCTGAATTTGCGACTTCTGCTTCTTTGGATGAATAACGATTTGGAAAATGGAGCAACACATGATGCTTCAATGAACACAATGTACAAGATTCCTTTATGCAGTCTCGTACACAATGGTTCTCCATGAGACAGTTGACGCACAGCCTATTGTCTTTGATGAATTGGAACCGCATTCTTGCCTTCAAATTCTCACCTTTAAAAGCTGGAGAGTGTGTTATGGCATGTGATCCTGTGCAATAAGCACACTTGGTGTTACTTGGCACTAATGCATGTGATTTAAAATTTCTCGACGATGCTTTCCTTGACTCTGTAGTTGACCATGATGCAGATGATGGATTGCTGAAATTTAAAGCTTGAAGTAACTGGACACGGGTCCTAAGTATAGTTATAAATTCAGCGAACGCAATGATCTTGGTTAAGCTTGAACCTTTGGTAACCGCGATGCGCGATGAATTATCCAATTTCTAAATTAAATGATGGATCAACATAAGATCCCATTCGTTCACTTTCACCTTTAATGATTTCAGCGCATTGTAGTGCTTCACTATTGTATCGATGAATGTTTGCAATGGTTTGTATGAATTCTCAGTCGGACCTCTCACCTCGTAGAGCTCTCGCATATGAAATCTTTGAATAGAGAGTTCATTGTTGTATTTATCGCAAATTGCTTTCCAGGCGATTTCATAGTTTTCCGCCGTAACCGGGATATGTTCAATTACACTATATGCTGACCCTGCACGAATTTGACTACTTAGATAGACAAACTTGATAGTAGATTCGATATTTTTAGTGTGGATCAAATCAGTAAATATATCCCGGAACGCTAACCACTCTGATTCCTTGCCATTAAACAAAGGCAGGCTCAGTTCAGGCAACCGAATTCCCATGGATACTGAATTATTAGACGAAGCCTCATGGGTCGATGAATTTTGCAATGTGGCTGAAATGTCTTCGAACTTTTTTAACTTGTATATTTTATTTATCAAAGTGGATTCTAAAACGCCGTAATCATCTTCAAATGTGTCACGATCAACTGCAGTGGACTCATCGATGGCCTCTATTTTTAATTGAACCGAATTGTACTTATCATAATCCAACTGAATTCTACGCAAAAATAATCTAATAATAATGTAATAATAATATAATATAATACCGAATAATATTTGTAAATGTTTATGTATTTAGGTAATTTAGGCGTTAACAGTCGTCTTAAGTAACATGTTTGGAGGTTGTCTTACGTAACGTGTTTAATGTTCGTTATTAGTAACGCATTATCGCACAGTTGTCTCAGGGAAACGTCTAGCAAATGTCTCGTTAATTAAAAAGAACAACTTAATAACTTTTTGTTTTAATTTTTAAATTTTTATTTTTATTTGTTTTTAATTTTTGGAAACATTTTGTATTAAGTAGTTTTTTGTAAAGAGTAAGTAGAAATTAACAACAGAGAGTCTGATTTGAAGAGAGTAAGAAGATAATGTTATTACAGTTCTACTGTATTTTCTATTTGTTGTTGTTGTTATTTTATTTTTTGAAAATAAATGTTCACGAGACGTCTCGGTATTATATGGTTTTTGCTAATTGTAGATTGTTTGTCCACACGCACGTTTATGACACTTCACTTTTACAATAATACACTAGCTGAGTAATATTTTGTGGAACTGTAAATGCTGCTACTAGTGCACGATTACACATTTTAAATATTAATTTGTATTAATAATTAAGTTATTAAATTTTTAACTTTATTTTATTTTGTATTTCGCAACCAAAAATTTCTTTTATGTAAATGTTTACAACAACATCTTTCACTATAGATGTTGATCACGCGGCGGACGTACTTGTAATCATAAAAAAATATTTTATTTTTGATTACCGCAATTGTAACAAAAATTTGTAACCGATAGTGTTGTTGTTTGGCTAATTACTTCGGCTAAAGATAAATCAGTTAGTGTTGATGATGCAGCGATGGAAAAAATTGTATTTTAAATTATGCGGTGCATGACAAGTCACCACAATTTATTTGTCAGAAAAGGTATATAAGAAGACTCCAGTATCTTAGCAAATTGAATTGGTAAAAGCGTTTTTAATTTGTGGCTAAGTCCTTGAAGGCTCAGAGCTAAGCTCGCCTTTTCGACTAAGGTTAACAAATTCCTACCGTGAGGTATACCAATTTTCGTTTTTTTTCTTCTCTTTTTAATATAAGTGGCTAAGGCCAAATCTATTGTCCATTCATGCTAGACAAATAATCCATTCTTCTGCTTGTCAATTTATCCCAATACGCAGCGTAACAAGGTCTCCCTCGATCTCGCACGAAAACCACGACCAATTTTACGTCCCACTGCAGCAAGCAGGAAAAGAACTGCTGTTGGTGTAGAGATAAGGAGCCAATTTGTTAGGTCGGTTGGGCTGAAGCGACTCAGCTTGACATTACACTGGGTATATATTTGATTCTAAATGCTACATTTATAAGATTGGTGAGCTTCACCAGAGCTTTCCTTGGCAGTTCTTTTAAGATTTCTGCTGTAGTAAGATCGTAACCAGGAGCTTTTTTTGTATTCATATTAGCTTTTATCTCACGCATGACTTCTTTTGGTGTTGGCGGTAGGATTTCTTAACTTTCTTGCACAGCTTTTCCAGTTATTATCTGGTCTTCCAACGTTTGGTCGGCAGGTGGCTGTCATATTTTTTCGAGGTATTCAGCAAATTCTCGAACTTTGTCTTCATTATTCCTAGCCCATTTCTCACCTTCTGCTTCTTCTCGCTCTTCTTTTTTCTGCTAGGTGTTCCCTAATTTCCATAGGTTAGTTGTTTCCCTATGAAGACTTATATATAGAAATTCCTGTGTTGGCCACACTTTCATTTTTTATATGAAAATAAAGCGAATTTATGATACTAACATGGGTGTACATTGCGTTATGAACTATTTGTTGTGCCAAGCTGCATAAAGTTCTGGAATATGGCCAAGTATGATGGAACTTGTCTGTTTCTAAACCGATTATGATGAAATTTGACAGGTGCATTGGAAATGGGATTCTAAAATGATATTTGGATGAAGTTCTGGAATATGGCCAAACATAATGGAACTTCCCTATTTCTCTACCAATTATGATGAAATTAGGCTTGTGATTTTTGGATGAAGTTCTGGAATATGGCCAAGTATAATGGAACTTGTCTATTTCTCAACCGCTTATAATGAAATTTTTTATGTGCGTTTGAAATGGGATTTTAAAACGATTTTTGGAAGAAGTTCTGACATAATGACCAAGAATGATGGCACTTGCCTATTTCTCAACCGATTATGATGAAATTTGACAAGTGCATTGGAAATGGGATGGGATTCTAAACTGATTTTTGGGTGAAGTTCTGGAATATGGCCAAGTATATAATGGAACTTGCCTATTTCTCAACTAATTATGGTTGAAATTCGGTTTGTGATGTCCTTAAAGGACATCAACAAATTATTTTATAATCCTATATGCTGAATTTCATCATAACCTGTTAAGATGTGGCCAAATTCCTTTCTAATTGGGTTTATCGACTCCCTTTCGTATTAGCCTAATTCCAGAATTTCTTCCAAAAGATATTTTAGAATTCCATTTCCATCGTACATGCTGAATTTCATCATAATCGGTTATTAACTTTTTCCCAGTCCTGCATATAATATATGATCCACATACCGTTTAACCGAGACACCCCTACAGTATATGTTATAAGTATATTAAATGAGATTATGTATCACGTATAATGTGACTCTCAGGACAGGCAAAAGGGTTAAATTACAATGTTCCTTCCTAATTGGGCTTATTCCAGAACTTCTTCCCAAAATCTTCTTAAAATCGCGTTTCCGAATTGGCTATTTTCCAGAACTTCATCCAAAAATCATTTTAGAATCCCATTTCCATCGTTAAAGTCGAATTTCTTCACAGTTGGTCTAGAAATAGCCAAGTTCCTTTCTAATTAGCTATATTCCAGAACTTCATCTAAAAATCATTTGAAGATCCCATTTCCATCATACAAGTCGAATTTCGTCAAAATCGTTCAAGAAATAGCCAAGTTCCATCCTACTTGGCCATATTCCAGAACTTCATCTAATCGTTCAAGTAGAATTTCATCATAATCGGTTGAGAAATAGACAAGTTCCATACTACTTGGCCATATTCCAGAATCTTATCTAGGACAAGTCCCACTCCCCTGTATTGCTACCCCGACCCGTCTTCAATTTTTGATCCATCTGCAAACCATTCCATTGACCCTCGCTCAAATGATTGTGCCCCTATACTCCAAATATTCTAGTCAGGTAGCCTAACACAGAATGGTTTATGGAGATCCAGTTTAACTGGCTATGGTAGGGTATGTCTGAAATTCCTTAAGGATTTCCAGATGACCCACCATATTGCTTGGTTTGATATTTCCTTCCGCCTGCATTTTCAGGGCCATAATTGAGTCAGTCCTAGGAGTGCCTCCACCGTAGCGGTTGGACATGTTTTCATTGAGCCCATAATACACCGATGCAGGCTATACGCTGAACCTTATTGAATAAAGTTTCCCTGCTTTCCTTGCAGAAAGCCCTGGTGGCTCTATTTTAAACTTTCAATTAATGGTGTTTCCAGTACATTTTTTGAACTAGGATGGCCCCTCGATATTTAACCTCTTTGGAAAAAGGAACAATAGTACCGTCTAACAAAGTAGCTATAAGCGAGAGCTTTTTCCTCTTCAAAAAAGGGACAATGACAGTTTTGTTTTGATTGACACTGAGTCCTTCTTGGTCACATCGCTGTCATAATAAAGCCTGTGCATTTTGCTTGGAAACCATTAGCGAAACAAGAAAAACCATGCACTAAAGGAGAGACATTTAAACCTTTAGCCAGACATGATTTTGGCTGGCTTAGGCAACACACAAAACAAAAAACAAAAATAAACTTATGAAAGGAATTTTAAATATATATATATAAAAAAGCATCACCACGTACCTGTTATAAATTAGCCACTTACTGATTATTTATCTGCTAATCCTTTCCTAAATTCTTTTCGTTTCCCAATTTATGCAAATCAAAAAACAAAAATTTAACGTGTCACTGATCACACAGAACCACTAAAAATTTTTAATTGACTTAATTAGGAAAAGCACACAAGTACGAATTGATACAAATATTTAGAGATCACAAATAAAACACTTCACAACAATTTTGAATCTATAATCTTGTTGTTGCAAAACGTGTATGACCAAACAGAAACTTGGAAATTATTTTCTGTTGTAAGACGAGTACTTGGAATTTGCCTTGTCTGGCATATACATATTGCAGTTAACAATAGAAATTCAATTATATTGCTATATGTACGAAGGGAAATGACCTGATTGTGATTAGTGATTATTAATCCGGCTTTGGGTGTATGTGTATTGGTAACGATGGCATGAGAAAATAGCCATCCGTTACAAAGAGAAGATGAAAATGGCAGTTCCTAAAATGGTATTCTTGAAATCCGGATTTCGAAAATTTTCGCAACGGAACGTTACTAAAATTTTCGGATGGTGTTAAGAATCATAACCTAAAAATAAGAGAGAACAAACAAAGAATCATTTTGATCATACTAGTATATGTAATTAGCTTTATACTTATCTGATAATTTTGTCCATTAGAAGTTTGCTTTTTCTCTTGTATTTTGGCATCTGTAAATGTGAAACCAATATATTTAATCTGAAAATTTGTATTATATCGAGTCATTGAACTTACCATACACCAATTAATTTGTTTACTTTTATTATTTTCAATTTTGACACTTCATGATTATAGACAAAATATTATACTAGGTATGTTGTTATAAGTCGAAGAAATTTTGTACTAAAATTATTTATGGTTTAACCATATTGTATTACGTAGTTAAACTATTTTAAACAGATGTCACTTACATATTATATAAATTGCAATTGAGAATTTATTTCTGTGAATTGTTTTATATAAAGTAAAAATAGATTATTCTAGCAGTGACTCTCGTGAGATAAACAACAAAACCTATAAGTGAAAATAAATAATAAAACTAAAATATACCGTGAAATTTATTAACATTACTACCGCATTACCTGGATTATCTGCATACCCTACCGAACTTTTGACGCCGCTTTCTACCTGGACTACGATTTGATACCGCAACAAAACATATTTGAATTGGCTTTCAACCGGATTTTTGAGATTATAACGCAGCTACGCGGTCATTTAAGGTGATACAGCGATCACAGCAAAACATCTAAACATTGTGGGATTAGAGGAATTGGGTCTTGAAGACGTAAAAGATACCTACCCAATCTCGTGGCTTTACAGATGGTTTTTTCGTTTCTTATTCCATTTCATAATGAAATCATTTAGATTTTTGTTTTAATTATATTCATTCAATAATTCTGTGGTCACAAGGCGTAACCGCTTAAGTCAAATTTGATAATTTTTCTAAAGACGTAGAAAAAGTTGAATAATACATAAATTCATTTTCGTTTATGCCGACTAAAGCTACTACGGCTTGCGACCACAGCATTTGGCCACAAGGCTTTAAAACTTAAGTCAATCATTTAGTGAAGTTAGAAAAGAGCTAGAAAACGTTACACACTGAAAATTATTTTTCTCTTAAGTCGACTTAAGCGGTTATGCCTTGTGACCATAGAATTTTTGTTGATAGTCAAAAATAATATGTATTTAAATTTCGCTAAATATTTATTATTTTAATTTTATAATTAATAAAAACAATTTCTATTACAAATTATTAAACATTTTTAATTAAATGGCATGTTCGAAATGCCATCCAACCTCTTGTAAACAAACCAAAGCTCTTCTGATCACACTTGTTCTTGTCCGATGCAATTGTTCACGGTTTCCTCTTTTTTCTGCTGCAGCAGTAAGATCAGGGGACCTTGGCGGCCAGGCTACATGACCTCCTCTACCGATCCACCGTGTATAATTTTCATTCAAATAATCCTATCTAATTACAGCTGCATCCGCCTTCTTCTCAACATCGACACTTCTTCCATGAGCAAAGACAACGTTTCTAAAAATACGTGTTGATCAAGTTTGGTAGCACGTAAGAACCGATAAGTTGATCATGGATCATTCCCGCCCATACATTTATTGAAAATTGGCTCTGGAAAGTATTCTCTCTTATGACGTGTGGGTTTTCGACGGTCCGAACATGGAGGTTTCTATAATTTATTATACCCGCCCTGGTGAAACTTGCTTCATCTGTCTACAATATTCTCCTTATAAAATTGACATTACTTCTTTGCTGTGTAATTATCCAGTTACAAAAAACTGATCTGGCACGATGGTCCACATCTCCTAGATGTTGAGCACGACGGAAGTGATAAGGATTAAGGTCTTGTTTTTTAAGGATTCTGCATACGCTTATCCTCGATATGCCTAGTCTTATCGACAGGCGACTGATACTTGTCGTAGGGTCAGCGCGTATTAATCGTAATAGTTCCTCTTCCACAGGTATGTTAAAATTCACGTTTGACTCGTGTTGTTGTTGGAATAATCCTTGTTTGACGAAAATATTGATGTATTGCAATGAACGTCCTATACCCAAGTACTGGCCTGCTGGATATCGATGCCTGTATTTTTCGACAGTTGCGCGTGCATTTCCATTACAGAACACGTTTAAAAAATGCATGCATATCGGCTACATGAGAAGGTGGTAGATCACGTGAACGTGTTATTGTAATGATTAAGCGTTTACTTAACAAAAACTGTCCTTTTAATTATCACACTAAATTAAAATTGTTAAAACACAGAACACTGAGAATTCATAGTTTCACACGATCGGTTAGCGAACAACTGAACTATTTATTATTACTTACCAAATTGAGTTTTCGATCATTAACCAATAAAGTGAGAGTGCAAATTAACCAATAAAGTAACTCATGAGCTTCCAAAAACCGCAAACAGAATTAAAATCGACCCCATAACTTTGGAGATATGATGAAAAATGTGAAAAGGGGTCACCAGCATTACACAAACATTTGAAAACGTAATAACTGGCAAAGTTTTACAGTTAGACCCCCACTTTAAAGGATTTTTTGCGATAATTTTACTTAAATATTCCGAATTTTCTGGCCGGTCCCTTTCCAACGAAACAGATTGTATTTTACTTAAAATTATATTATCAATAAAAATTTTCATTTAAATTGAAAATAAAGACAACACAAAATTCCATATGATTTTGTTTACGTTCTACAGGAAAATAAAAATCTTTGTCCACGACTAACGTATAATATACTCATCAATATTCACTGCTAGTTTATCTAGTGGTCCGTTCTTCCATTATTCACTACTACCAAATAAAAATTTCATTTTTGAAATTTTATCTAGTAGCCTCTTGCTATTTTCATTATTATTAAATTGAGACGTCAAAATGTCGACGTAAATTATTTTAGGTTTATTTAAAGGATTTGATAATAAAATACAATTTTTTATCGGTCGCGGACAAGTATCGTATTCTACTCGCATATAATGACTGTTATTGACTCAGATGATTTACGACGTTGAGAGTTTACGGTAAACTTCATCTTCGTGAATAACAGCTATCATTATTTGCTCGTTGAATAATAATATAATATTATTCCCATAACTAACACTACGGGATATTAGGCCGGTTCCAGCGCAGTTTTTTGATCAAGATGGCGGCCGTCGAGAATTCGGTACGGATTTGGAAAATAGATCATTTACGATAGAGATGGCAGCATTCAAGGGTGTGGTGAAAGTGGTGTACTCTGGTGGTGAGTAGTAGTATTTTATATGTAGTGGTGGTTTGTATATTTTTGATGAACTCTATTTATTAAATGTGATTTTAATTCAGAATATTTTTCTGTAGATGTCTCTCTATATTTTCCTGCGTTGAAGTAGAATTTTAGTATTAATTTATTGTGTTGGTTGGTGTGTGTGTGTGTAAGATCAAGTGTATTAGTGATAAAACATGCATAATTTCAACAAGAAAAATTATTGGTGTCATCGACGAGAATCGAACTCGAGACTGCTGCATGCTAAGAAACTGTCTTAACCATCATTACTACGAGCGAGAATGTAAAACTTTAACTATTTATGGTTTTAAAAAAAAAAATTCCGCATATTCAGCGAAATAAAAAATTACAATAATCGATTACAAACTCTACACGCTTTAAAAAAAATTTTGTATACGATAATAATTTTTTATTAATTGAAATAAAATAGTTAAAGTTATAATAATATTTTTTTTTTAATTTAACCTTGGCATTTAAAAGAAAACCAGTAGAATTCGCTTATAATGAACGGTCATGGGACAAATAATTTTGTTCATTATAAACGTGTGTTCATTTTAACCGTAAATACTTGGTTTGTGCATTCGAAACTAACTTACATATGTAACTTATGTAACTGTGATTTCCAAAAATTTACGAAAGTTAAAAAAAATACATAGACACCAGAAAAAAATTCAAAATATTTCCCTATTTCCGTTACATTGTTTCTAGCAATCTAGTATATGTATGCACTATACACGAATCCATACACACATTACATTAAAAAAAAAATATGTACGCAAAATTATGTGTGTGAATATGAATGAATAGACCAAAATATAATTAAAAAAACGAAACAAATAATGATCGATGTTCATTATAACAGTAGATTTTTGTACTTAACAGGTATTGTACATTATAAGTTTATAAACGAAGTTCATTATATGTAGTGGAAACAAGAAAAATTGATTATGTTAATTTAAGGGACTGTAAAAATCGTTCATACTAACCGTGTGTTCATTATAAGAAGGGTTTGTTATAAACGAATTCTACTGTAGTACAATGAAACCGTAAAATGTAATCAGCGTAAAATAAGAAAAAAATTACTTAAATGAAATTGGATGGTGCAAAGATGTAACGAGGTAAGTCTATTTGTATAACTATCAACCTGTTATATGTGTATAAAAAATGAAACGAAAATAAGCAATCTTCATATTCTAGAAACTCGATGCATTTCTTGACTACGGCATTTTGAGATCCTTTTAAGGATACGGCATTTTGAGATCCTCAAAGTTAAAATTCGATCGATTTGAAAAATCAACCCAAATCATGTTTAACTGATTTAATTACCAAAGCAAATAAAAGTGAACACTCCAAAAACTTTTGTCGGTTGTTACTTTTAGAAAGAGCGAAAACGCAGAAGTGGCCCGAAACATTTAAAATACATGCGGAAAACAATTATTACCGGTCCCCGAAATCATATAATTTTTTGAGGAACAGGTTGAATTTCGATTTACCATCTAAATCTTCGCTTATACGGTGGCAACCAATAAAACATTTTTCCCAGGTTCAAATAATGTACAAATTTTAAACAAATTAAAAGAAAAAATCGGCACTTTAGATATTTTCGATAAACAATGCAGTTTAGTTTTTGATGAAATTAAGATTCGCAATGATTTGAAATATAATTCAATCCGAGATTGTGTAGACGGATATGTTGAGTTGGGCAACGATTGCAGAGAAGCTAAGATTGGTAGCTATATTTGTGTTTTCATGGTTCGCGGTATTATTCGAAACTGGAAAAACATTTTATGCTATTACGTCTCTGAGAATGCCATTTAATCAAATACATTAACTAATTTAGTAGAGATCAACTTGAAATTGTGTAATTCCTTTTGTCTAACGGTTAAAGCTGTTACATATGACCAAGGATCGAACAATCGAAAAGCTCTGAATAATTTGTGAACTAATAATAATAATCCAATTTTAAGCGATGTTAGCTCTTTTCAAATTGTAGGTATATTTAATCCCCCGTATTTATTTAAATGTTTCCGAAATTGTATGCTGAAATCTGACCTCGAAACACCTGATGGTATTGTGAGCTGGCAAGTTGTTCGTGAGCCGTATACATTAGAACAATCGTCCTCCACTCGAATGTGCCCTAAGTTAAGTGGTAAACACGTGAATCCAGGCCATTTCGATAAGATGAAAATTAAACTATCCACCCAAGTATTTAGCCGGACCGTGGTAGCTGGAATAAAAACAGCATTTGAGTTAAATAAATTCTCTGATTCTGTCAAAAATAAAGTACCTGCCACCTTGATTCTTTTTGATAATTTTGACAAATTGTTTGATTGTTTAAATTCAAAATGTTTATATGCTGCAAATAAATTTAAATTTGCTCTAACAGTCGAGGAAAGCTTTTGCATATTCAAATTCCTGAACGAAATGTTGATTTACATGCAAAACATAAAACTAGTCAACGAAAAGAAAGTTTATTAATTTGATGGAATGGTGCAAACGATTCGCGGAATTCTTTTCCTCCTTAAGTCATTTTCACAAGATAATATTCATTTTAAATATTCCGTCCAAGAGTTTAGTTACACAGTCGCTAAATTGTTATCAATTAAATATATTACACCGTTCACGACACTTTCAAATTGTGAAGAAGATACAGATGCAACCTTATTGGACGTTATTCGCGAGGAAAAGCAAAATGAGCTATCTTTAATAGATACTGGAGAACCTCAATCAAGTACCACCGAACTTTGCATATTTAATGACCAAACCAATGAAAGTGATAGCGACGATCATTTAATTGTAATCGAGATCGAAGAGGAATTAACTGATTTAGGCTCTTCGTTTTGTCAAACTAATACCAACTCAGATCCATCAACTAGGTATTTTACAGGATATCTAGTAAACAAAATATTTAAAAAATTTAATTGTGCTGTCTGTGTCTTAACACTTTTAAAAGAAAATGATTACCTAGAATGTACTTCTGAGTTGTTAATAAAACACAAAAATTACATGACGGACTGCTTTGGCAAGCTTCAAGCACCGTCTCAATCATTTTTTGAGCTATGTCGAAGGCAAATATCAATCTTTGACAACTTTTTTAAAGCGCATGTAGTCGGATTGAAATGTAAAATATTAAATATTTTACTAAATGAAGAGAGCGATAAAGAGTTTTGCGATAATAATCATTCCTGTTATAATCTTCGTGTGGCTTTACTAAATCTAATGATAATTATTCTAATCAGAAAGAATTGTAAGTGGCAAGTCGAACAAGCTAAATTAAATAACATGAAAACACGAACAAATAAAAGACAATGGAGAACTATATTGGACTAAACTCGCCCTCCCGATTAAAATAATAACGCCACACTTCTCTAAAGAAATAAATTTAAATGTGATCCGCTTTCGATCATTTACCACTCAGTCGACCACTGTAGATGTAAATCCGATCGTTTAACAGCCAGCCAGTCACAACGAGCATGTCAGTCATCTTTGTGAATTTATTAATTACTGATAAATTCAACAGTAGGTTCACTTCTAATAGTTTACGAGTTATTCAGTCACAATCAGCAAGTCAGTCATTTTTTTAAATTTATTCATTACATATTTTCAATTGTAGATCCACTTTCGATCGTTTATCAGTCCATCAGCGCCTCTTTGGATTTACTTATTACTGATAAATTCAATTGCAGATTTGCTTTCGATCATTACCAGTCAAACAAGCATAACCACCTAGTCATCTCTTTGAATTTATTCATTACAGATAAAGATAAAATTGAATTGCAGATCCACTTTCGATCGTTTATCAGTCAGCCATCTCTTTAAATTTATTATTACTGATAAACTCAACTATAGATCTACTTCAGATCGTTTACCAGCCAATCGTTCATAACGGGCCAGTCAATCATTTCTTTGAATTAATTCATTACTGATAAATTCAACGGTAGGTTCATTTTCAATAGTTTACGAACCATTTAGTCACAATCAACAAGCCAGTCATCTCTTTGAATTTATTCATTACATAAATTGAATTGTAGATCCACTTTCGATAATTTACCAGTGAATCAGCGTCTCTTTGAACTTATTTATTACTGATAAATTCAACTGTAGATCTACTTTCGACAGTTTATCAGCCAATCAGGTACAACTAGTCAGTCAGTCAAACATCTCTTTGAATTTATTCATTACAGAAAAAATTAGATTCTCAATACTTCCTCTCACTATCTTTCAGTTACTCCAGTCAGTCATTTTGATGAATCTTATCATTAAAGTACATAGGCATATGTACAATGTACATATAAAATCATCATAAACAAATTTGCTACTTTTCTAAAGTATTACATTTTTGAAATCTGAATATATTCATTACAGAACAACAACAAAAATACAATAAGTAACTTGGTTAACAGACGGGGTATGAATATTTTTGCATGAACATAAACTAAAAATAAAAACATTATTTATTTGAATTAATTATATTATGTACAATAAAAAATTAAAAATTTAAAGTTTACTGCAACTTTAACTTTAACGTCACCAATATATAAATAATAACAATAAATAAAATTGTGCACTTACGCATATTCGTATAACTTGAAACTTCTATACACTGACAATTATTGTATTATTGATTGTATATATGTATACATATATAATACTTTGTGTGCGCACGGGGACGTATTAAATAAAAAATTAAAAAAAATTTTGGTTGGATTGTTGGTTTTGATACTATTCTTTTCTAACACAATTCAATAAAGCATTTTTTTTTTCTTTTTTTTATCCATTTACTGGCTATGTTCTTCATTCTAGTTTCTATATGCATAAACATACATACACACAAATTCAAATTTAGGTATGGTAGTAATACGTCATGCGACGATCAACGATTTTAATTTTTTTACCGCTGATTATTTTGAGCGCCAGTTATATTCTTACTCTCTCTAGTATATTCCTTATACTTTCTGATAGAGTTCATCAAAGATACAAACCACCACAAATATAGAGAGAAATCTACAGAAAAATATATAAATAGAGTTCATCAAAGATACAAACTACATTAAAAATTAGTACTTATACTAACCACCAGTACACCACTTTCACCACACCTTTGAATGCTGCCATCTATCGTAAATGCTCTATTTTCCAAATTCCTAACCGAATTCTCGACGGCCGCCATCTTGATCAAAAAACTGCGCTGGAACCGGCCTAATATCCCTACTATTAGGCCATCTCACCTTGCTGGGTGTGAAGATTTTCCCAGAGAGACTACCTCACTTGAAAGGTCATATGGGCTTCCACCACTATTGAATCCGGAAAGTGGATATCTAATACCACCTCTAAATGAACCTCCCATTTTACTTCTGAAGAAGTTCTAAACCATTTGAGTGAGTCCTGGATAGAACTTTCTAAAGACGAGCTGCTTTGCGGTCCAGCTCTCACAGATGTTTCGTCTGGTTTGAGATTATATTCCGTCAAGGCCATCTTATACTCGCCCATTCACCGGTGCGTTTAGCCTTCTAATTTCTCGCCGCTGCAAGTCGAATCTGATGTGCAAGCAATGCGATAAGGAGACCTCTTGAGACACATGCCAAATTGCTAAAATGCGGACTAGCAAGCGTCAAATCTAGGACCTCTTGCCTAATCGCATTTAGAAAAGTAAGTTTCCTTAACCTGTTGACTGACAACATCTACATTATTAGTAATGAGAAACTCACCCATGTTATTGACGTCCATATTGCATAGCATTATATCAGGTAGGCCAGCCCATTGCGCTTACAATGAGCTGTGAGCCGCCTAACTTAAAGTGGCGGTGTCTTCTCTGAGTCTCCAGGAAAGTAGGCGGAGGCCATTATAGCATACTGTTTGCTTCTCAACCACAGAACCTCCATTATCACTGCAGCCAACTCCCTGGGATGAACTCTGAAATGGGAATAAAATTAATTTGCGAGCTGCCTAAAATGGCCGCTCTTGGACTCTCAGTTCCGTTATGATAAATCAACTTACTCACTTGATTTGGTATACCTCTAATTTGGTTACCTGTCACCCATGGCTCTTGGGTGACCTAGGACGCCTTTGCATGATGCAGGTTTATCTGCAGGCAGGCGATGTGTGCTTTCATTTTTTCGATGGCCTCCTCCGAACGCCCGAATTAGCCTCTTTTATCGCACCACCGTCACCGTTCAAGTTATTATTACCGGCAGATGGCCGGCATTATCGGCTTAGCGCCTCCGTCTCACCAATGGCCTGGGGGACCTCTTGCAGGGCCGTCCCACGTGCAACCCTTGACCCCTTCTTCTCTCATATTCGCCTGCTCTTCACCTGTCTCTTTGAGAGGGCCGTCATCCTTTAGTGGCCGAATTTAGCCACCACTTTGGTCCCGCCAACAGAAACCGGTTTGGCCCACCCTGGCCACCCTTGGGATGTAGTTAGATAATCACAAACTCAAAGTTGACTTTAAAGCCAACTCGCTTGAGCTTCTCGACTGAAGAGTGGTCCATGGAGAAGGTGGAAAAGGCTGAAGAGCCTTTCACCTCTCTCCTGATCACTCTCCAGCCAATCGCCTGCATGTCCTCAAGGCAATTCAGCACTATTAGGGAAGGTACCAAACAAAATATTAGGTCGATTTCCCGCCTCAAACACGATGAGCTGTGCACTCTACCATGGCTTAATAGTGGCTATGGCACTCCTGAGCCACTATACAGTGACTCGGCCAGCGCAGGTCACTATCAGCCATCAAGGCCGAAGCTGGCTGCCAAGGAACTTAGATTTAAAGCTCCTTGGCATCTTGCTCCAGCACCTTGTCTAAGCTACCCTCCTGGAAAGGCTTCAGCTGCTCTCCAGTGAGGAGAACCTCAGGAAAACCAGAGGGTGGGATTCCAATGGTCTCCGAATCTGCCTGAACTCCAGACCGGACTGCAGAGCCCGAGGCCACCGGGACAAATTTCTCCACTTGGCCTTTTTAAGTGCCGATGGAGTACCGTCATCAGAGCGCTCTATTTTAGACGGTCGGGCCTCAGTAAGAGCACCAGTCTCTTTCCGTAGTCGCATCGCTAGAAGCTTAGTCTAGCAACCGGGCGTTTTACCTTAGCAAGGAGCCTCTTATGCTTTTACAATTTAGATGTCAAAAGAGGTGCAGAATTTGATGGCTTACTCACGAGGTTTTTCCCCATAAACCTTAAAAAGTTTCCGTTATCCAACCAATTTTCAAATCGGAAAAAAGGAAAGAGATTGAAAAGTATTGCTATCCCCTCCAAGCGACCGATTTGATTTGTTATGATAGATTCCGGCCCATTCGTAAAAGAAAGTCGTATAGTGTAAATACCCCCATTTTTTTGTAGTGCTTTGCACTAAACAATTTTATCCAATACATAATTTAAATGATTGTAGTGTTACTAAGTAAATTAATTTGTGAATAATTGATTGCAACAATGAGTATTTGTCGGTGATCGATACATTAGCTTTATTACGATGAAAAATATGCTTTGTTGGCGAGAATTCGACACTAATAATTGATGATACGATTATAACGAGAACGTTTAATCAGCTCACCGAATTTAAAAGCACACCCCAATAAGTTATGCGTTAATCTAATAAATTACAAACTAATCGAATATTTAAATCGAGAAAGTGTCGACACAATTTTATAAAATACACCGATTAATAAAATGTTGGGCAATATAAAATACTTAATTAGATTAATTGATTTTTATTTCTTGGCAATGGGTGTCCAACCACTAGCAGCATCAATAACCACTAGTTCGGTGAAAATCAAAAAGCTAACCATAATCAATATTTTAATGATTACCATGTCAATGTCGTCCATTTTAAGTATTTTATTAGTGAACCATTCGGATTTACTTTTTTTTAAACAACAAATAAAATATGGGATAGCCAATATAGCATTTAGCATAAATCATAAATTAATTTTATTGCAGGTGGTAGTGGTGATTTTTGTCAAAATTAGAAAAACCGATCAACACCTACGTTTGTATGGTACAAATTTTAAATTTATATTACTCACATTTAAATTTGAATGTTCCAATTTATCGGACCACTATCGAAAAACTCGAAATTTAATATTGACCAATTTACTAGAAATTCTATATGACATAAATAGTATGTGCTTGTGTTTTGTGTTACATGTAAATTCGCCAGCGTTACAAAATGATCGTGGTACAATTTATAATATTTTGGTACTGATTTATACGTACTTTCCATTTTTTTATATAAACGCAAATATAACCATGTACTCTTGTGTCAATCGTATGCATATTTTTTGTTTGGTGAATTTAAATCGTGTGTTGGAAACCAAAATTAAAAATTTTAATAAAATAAAAGTGTTAGCTGGCACACGTTATCTAGAGGAATGTAAACAGCTTAATGATTTCATGTTAAGAGCTTCATATTTGCATTGCAAAATGAGTCGAACGATTAGGCAATGGATGGACTTTAATACACTTCCAGTAATCATATATTTTATGGATACATTTTGTACACTTGCATTTAGGGTAGTCTATAAGACTGGTAAAATTCACAACAGCATTCCTAAATTTACGAATTATTTTAGCCTTTCTACATTTATACAATGAGCATCACGATGAAAAATGATGTAACGGAAAAATTCGACTTCTTCAAATTGGCTCTTTCACTTCAGATAATCTTAATGAAACTGATCGATTCGACTTTGGTATTGTCCAGCTGTCAACACTTAACTGATAACGTAAATTAAATTGATAAATATAATTCCCAAAATATGAAATATAATCCTTCTGTTTTTTTAATAAGTAGTTTGAAGATACCGGTACAATATTACATAAAATTGATCTCAACATGATTGATGGGCGGCTTAAAGATAGTGTAAGGCTATTTATTTAGAGTTTACTTATAAAAATTTGGTGGACTAAAACTTTATCTCTTTCAGATAAAATTATTTTCTTTACAGATATTGCAAGATCCTTTAAAGTTAACACCATTAGGGTTATTTTCAATGGATTTTGGCCTATGGTTCACCGTAAGCTGAAGACTCTCAATCAATTTAGCATCAATCGGTAATCTTAATTTTGTTTTTAGATTTTATCATCATCAGTTGCTTACTTCATAATATTGGTACAATTTCAAATTGAAATTAATTAATACAAATTAAAATCCGTTTATGTTAATTAAATAAATAAATAGATGTTATTTTAAATAGAATTATGTAAGTTTTATTTTTACTGTAGAGAAATGGGAGTCATACAAAGTGATCGAATTTCTTGCCTCACTTTACCAAGTAACGTAAATGTTGAAATTCCGCTCGCTGCATTCAAACTCTTGTGTTATAACTAGGTAGACAGCTGTTAACACTTCAGCATCGCCATATTAGTATGGTGATGGGAGTTATTACCGGACACTGTGTCATAGGTGAGCATGCGCGGAAACTAGGAGTCTCCTCTAATGATTACTGTAAAAGCTGTGAAGATGTAGAAACTGTACTCCATCTACTGCGTTAAGCTGGTGGAAATTTCTAGGAGCTCCTCTCCTCAGTGACCTGGGGGATCTTAATGGGATGAACGTCAAGTGCATTCAACGCTACATTGTAAGCTCTGGATGGTTCAGTAGGTAGAGCAGAGAAAATTGTATTTGCCAATTAATCGTCAGAATCGCCCTTTCAAGAGTCCAAATGTGCGTTCAATTGTCATCCTTGCTGAAGAATGTGCTTTATTGTAAATGTTTTGGGCAGAAGTTAAATTTCCAATTCCAGTGTCTTTAAACGGTGTCATTAGATATGACTTAAGACCATACCGAAGGTCACCTAAATCATTATTAGTGTCTTTAATATGCAAAATTTATATACCGTTCGAAATTTTTAAAAATAAATTGGAACGTCGGAAAAGACATGAATCGTGGATTGAATCTGTCTCACCCGCGTAACAATCCACAAAACAACAACGCTCGTCACATACGGCTTGAAGTAAAATTGAATGGAATTTCTTCCTATATTGTTATAGACAAACCTTAAAGGTGGTTATAATTGTTTAATATCAAACTAATTTTATTATTTATTTGTAATTCATTTTTAAATATTTTTTGTTAAAATACGGAACCGAACTGGTTTTTCAACATGTTTCATTTTTATATAGATTCCTTGTTTATATGTATTAGTTCATCTTGATCTTACATAAAAGGTACAATCCATCAAACATTTATGAATATTATCAAACAATAGATTAAATTACATAAATCAATAATTACATTACATATGTACAACACAATTGTGAATTTAGCAGGGTTAAACAACACTATTTATATAGGAGTTTGAATATTCCTTTGGTGCAGGGATAGGGACATGGGATCCGTCGATGCAACCAATTATTCCTAAAAATAACTATAATTTAGTTGTTAACCTACTCTAATTACTGCGTATATCGTAAAATGAACACTAACCGGGGTATTTAGTTTTCCTGAGAAAATAATCAGCTGTTTCTCGGGCTCTATCCGGGGATGGCCAAGTAATAACTTTTTTTTTTTTCAAAATTTATTTTAAATTTTTTTTATATAAATCAAATATTGCATGCCAACAGATATTTATGGAAACCACAAATCTATCTGATACGGATCTATAACATGATAAGCATTAAATATTTAAAAGAAACAATGCTTAAAATTCAACATTTTACCGGAAACATTCGGTGTTAGCCAAATACCATAAAGCCATTCAAATTTGGTTCTCAAATAAAATCCGTGGATGACCCCGCGAAACATCTACATATTTGCTTTCTATATCGATAAAGTGTTTTGGTATAACAAATCGAACGTGTTGGGTGTCGCGGTGAGGAATTTTGAAAATAAAAATAAAACTCACACGACACTTAATTTGTTGAACTTAAGTTTTTACTATTAATTTGATTTACCAACTTTATTTATTAATTAATTACAATAAAACAAGTTTAATTTGAATTAGGTATAGTAGTGATTGTATTGATGGAATAAAACGTATCGCTTTTTTAATTTTATTCTAAAGGTACCGCGATCAATTTTACGATTTGCCGCTTAATTACTCCTTTGGTTGTTTTAATAGTTGCTACTCGAACACATCCGTCCAGCATGTAACTCCACAATACGCCCCAGTAACCAGCTGCCCTTCGGAATGTTGTCGATCAATGGCCAATTTTTTTGTTGTTGTTTTCCATTTTAACCTTTGATTTAAACTTGTTAGATAATCTTTTGACCACACTTTCTGTTGGAATAATTATCTAAAATGTAATTTATTTTATTTAATTTCACGATAATTTTATGTATACAAATTATACGGTTTAATTTGCTAATTGTCACTAAGTTCATTCAAGTTAAATTATTCTGTTTGTAGTGTAACTTAGCCTTTATATTTTTTATATATACTTTACAACCTGTCAATGTATCTTTATCGCATTTTTTTTTTCAAGTCTCATTGAATAAAAAAACGTGAATTGTAATGCTGCGTGCCTGCTTACAATTTTCTACAAAATTTCTACAATACTTTCCAAAAGCCTTAGACATGATTTTGGATATTCTGCCACTTCGATAATTTTGATGTCTTCAAATGCATTAGATTTGGTTCCGGTATTGCTGTAAGAGGTTAACCAATTAAAAATACCCAGGTGTTATGACATTTGGCATAGTGGTCGTGAATTGAGAACAGCCTCAATTTGCGTCATTAACGTAGTGAGCTCTTCAAATGTTAGCGGTGTCGTCCCAGCGACTCTTCTTAGATGCTGTTTTGCTGATTTCACATAAGCTACCCATAATCCCCCAAAGTGTGGTGCACTGGCAGGATAAAAGTTCAACTTGATTCTCAGCGAAGATAAAAATTGTGATACTAGATTAAAATGTTTTTCTGATTTGTAAAATTAAATAATTCGTCAAGTTCGCGTTTACTGCCAAAAAATTTACTGCCGTTATCAGAAAAAATTTCAACAGGCAAACCCTCTTCGGGATACAAATCTTTGTAATGCAGCTATGAACGTCTCGTTGATCATATCGTTCACGATCTCAATATGTACCGCCTTAACAGACATAGAAACAAACAAGGCAATATATCCTTCTTTAGTTTTACAGGGAGCTCTGCCTGTTCTTTCTTTTATATATATTGGACCTGCGTAATCAACCAAAGTGCTTAAAAATGGTCGACACGATGATACCCGAGCCTTTGGTATGTCTTAAGCACTTCACGTCATGTTTCGACACCCTGCAATTTTCTGCAATTATGAAATATTTTCGAATAACGTAGCACAAATATCAATTTGAACATGAGCATGAACGCAGTCATAATTCTTCTTCCGCTCGTCGATGCATAGTTTATTCGATTGCCCAGAATCATTTGGCAATTGTTCATTATTTTTCCCTAACCAATTAGGACCATTCCACCATAGTTCATTTTGTACTAAATTAGAAGGAGCTACTCCACGAGATCCTAGGTCAACTCGATTTTCTCTCGATGGCACATACATCCAGTGTTTTCCTGGAATTGTCTCTATTATTTCTGAAACCCGATTCAGAAATAATAGTGACCCCGAGTCACAAAACATTTCCATTTTCTAGGATCGCCCGATAGCCAAGCTAATACTATCCGGGAATCTGTCCACGCGAAAACGTCACCAACCGACACGACACAACTGCACCATATAATTCTAGCCTGGGTAATGAAACTTGCTTAATTGGATCAACTCTGGTTTTTGCAGCAATTAATCGAGTAGTAAAGATTCCCATTTTTTCGGTCCGCAGGTAAGCAACAACGGAATACGCCAATTTTGATGCGTCCTAAAATATATGGATTTGAGCATTTATATTATTCGTGCAACGGTCTTGGAATTGAAACTACGCCAGCTCCGGTAAATACGTTCGAAGTTTGATCCAGTTTCCCGCATGTCCTTTGGGAGTTCGTCATCCCAGTCAATTTTTCGAAGCCATTATTGTTGAAATAACAACTTAATTGAAATCGTTATTGGAGAAATCCATTAAAGAGGGTCAAATATTCGCGATGGGTTTAATAGCAATGACCTTTTTGTGCATTTAATATCTAGATCGAGAGAAACTTTGAAGGTGAATGTATCTCGGACTGGGTTCTAGAATAGCCCAATGTCTTTAAACTAGCAGTATCTTCCAATTCTAGATTGCTCGTATCACGTAATTTAATCGATATATGACTGTGTAATTCCTCGCTATTTGAATGCTATTTTCGCATCTCGAATCGCCCTTCAGCGAGTAACTTTGACATGTCGTTGAATATGGTTATTGCCTGCTGCACATCTTCGCATCCAATCAGCCGGTAATCAACATAATAATCTCTTTTTAGTATTGCCGCCGCTTCAGGATATTTCTCTTTGTAATCATCCGCTAATTGGCGCAAAGTTCTGATCGCTAGAAAAGGTGCGCTTGATGTACCATAGGTCACGGTATTTAATCGATAGTGTTTGCACAGCTTTAATTAATTTACTTCTCCATAATATCTTCTGGAAGTCACAATCTTCAGAATGCAATTTAACCTGATGGACTCCGTTGTGTCTGCGAAAACAGAAGTAAAATTGACAAAAGCTCCTCCTGAATCGTTGGACCCACCAACAAAACATAGTTAAGAGAAACACCTGAAATTGTCTTACATAAACCGTCGAACACTACACGTAATTTCGTAGTTGTACTGGTTTTCTTTACATACAGCGTGATGATATAGGTATACATGCTTAAGGCGCAAGGCATGCAAATATCTGGTTTTTGGTAGAATTTCCTTTCCATTACTGTAAAGCGTTTGGCCGCGCAGTATAACGAAGCACCAAGGATATCTGTAGATTCTTTGAACGGTAATCTAACTATGTAACGGCCATTGCAATCTCTTGTTGTTCATTTGACGTAGTGATCGTCGCAATGTGTTCAGCTTCGGTCAGTTTGACATTTGGTTGCATTTCTTCAAGTTCCCAAAATCTTTGTAAAAGCTGCAGCTCTACATCATTATTAGCAACAGATACATGAAAGCTGGTAATATGGTTATCATTATTTTCCTGACAGTGCGTACATGATCCAATTCTGGTGAAAAAATGTACACCACGAAGTTAGCAAAATAGTAAAATTTTTTGTTAAAATTGGTTACCCTGGTGAACTTTTTATTCTAGTTGGAAATAATTCAACTCATATAGCTAACTTCGTGGTGTACATTTTTTCACCAGAAATGTATAGCATGTACGCAGCTTGAAAGTGCCCTCCAATAATCCAACCAAATCTTGTGTTTCGTGCAAACAAGTGGATTTCGATATTGATTTTCTCTGGTATCATGATATTCAGAAATACGTCGTTCCCAAGAATGATGTCAATTTCTTCAGGAATATTGAAAGATGGATCCGCCAAGTTAATTGTGTCTAGAATGGGTCATTTGCTTTTGTCAAATGCTAACTGACAGAAGGCATGTTGTTAGCTTTGGAAGAATTATCTGGAATACATACATATTTAATTCAACAGCACCTTCTGTATAACCAGCTTGCTTTGCACCAAGACCATTCAAAATTACAGAAGCTCATACTCTCTTAATACCAATTCTATGAACACAGCTTACACTTATTAACGATGATTTTTAACCAATATCCAATAATGGCCGAATTACAACCGATAAACCGTTGGTAACTGACACTTTAACTGAAACTGTTGACAATATTGCTCGTGATGGACTAAACGTAGTACCAGCGTTGGAACACGACGTGCGATTTGTAGCATTGAAATTTGAGTACGAATTCGAAATTTCTCAACTTTGTCCGCGTTTTGGGTAAGAGTTGTTTCCTGTCTGATTATTTTCACTTTGTCGGTGTTGATTGTTGAAGCCGTTGTCTTGTTAATGGACGATTGTTGTGCTGTAGTGGTATATGTAACCATGGGTTGATTTTCCGTTGAAAACCCTTCGATTTGATGTAGAGTAGACGGATTTTCGTTGATAAGAAAGAGGGTATTATGGTCACCTCCATAATGGTAACATGTTAGCTTTATTCCGCATGTCTCAATACTGTGACTTGAACTCATACATCTTTGAAATAGCTGTTTCTGGTGAACAAAATTTTTTCCTGCAATAGCTTTTAATTTCTTAAATTGAAAGCATTGAAATAGCGGGTGTCGCTTGTTACGCATTGCAGTGGTTGATGTGATAATTGAAAGTCTAATCCGAACAAATCATCTAAGTAAAATCGAAAAGGAAATGCTAATAAAAGCAATCCACGAACATCAGGATGTACTGTTGAAACAAAATGAGAAACTTTCATCAACAACAGTAATCGAACATAAGATATTAACAACAGATGAAAACTCAGTTTACACAAAAACATACAGATACCCACACCATTACAAACAGGATGTGACTGACCAAATTCAAGAATTACTGGATAGCGGAATTATACGGAATTCAAACAGCCCGTATTCATCTCCAATTTGGGTAGTGCCAAAAAAAGCAGGTGCCTCAGGAACCCAAAAAGTAAGAGTCGTTATCGACTATAGGAAATTGCACGAAAAAACAATAAACGATAAATTTCCAATCCCTCAAATTGAGGAGATTCTTGACAGTCTCGGGAAATCTGTGTATTTATCAACACTTGACCTAAAATCTGGATTTCATCAAATCCCGATGGACAAAAAATACCAAGCAAAAACGGCATTTTCCACAGATAAGGGCCACTTTGAATTTACTCGTATGCCCCTTTGGGTTAAAAAATGGCCCAGCAACTTTTCAACGTGCAATGAATCACGTATTAAACGGCTTAGTGGGAGAAGTTTGCTATGTATATCTAGACGATATCATAATTGTGGGTTGTAACCTGGAAAAACACATTGAAAATCTTTGCAAGGTTTAAAACGTCTTGCATAATTCAACCTAAAAATACAACTGGACAAATGTGAGTTTCTAAACAGAGAAACGGAATTCCTCTGACACCTTATCACTTAGGATGGGGTAAAACCAAATCCCGATAAAGTCCAAAAAATCATTGAATGTCCATTACCGAGGACACAGAAGCAAGTCAAACATCGGACTTGCAGGTTATTATAGACGCTTCATTAGGGATTATTCAAAAATTACGAAACCAATGACCAAATTTTTTAAAAAAGAGAAAGACGTCGATGTACGAGATCCTGACTATATAAAAGTGTTCGAAACACTAAAAGAAATATTGTCCACAGACCAAATATTGGCCTATCCGGACTTTTCGAAACAATTTATACTAACAACCGACGCATCAGACTATGCTCTTAGTGCAGTATTGTCTCAAATACAAGATAACATAGAAAAGCCGATTGGTTTTGCATCAAGGACCCTAAATTCCACCGAAACCAATTACGCGACTAAAGAGAAAGAAGCGTTAGCTATTATATGGGCCGTAAAGAAATACAATCCATACCTATACGGTAATAAATTTACACTTGTGACCGACCAAAAGCCACTTACTTTCATTAAAACTTCAGAGAAAAACTCCAAAATTCTAAGATGGCGGTTAGAGTTAGAAAACTTTGACTATGACATCGTCTATAAAGAAGGAAAAACTAATGTTGTCGCGGACGCATTAAGCAGAATACCCAACATCGATAAAAAGACGGAAATAAACTTCAATGAGAATAACATCACTTCACGTGAATATGACAGAAATAGACAGAATTCGAACGATGAAGACGATTCTATGCAGAATCACACGTCAAGTGATTCCGACACAATTCATTCAGCCTTCGGATGAATATTTTCTAAATTTTTCTGAACGACCTGTAAATTATTATAGGAATCAGATAATTTTCCGAATTTCGATAATTGACACTATCATCTCGGAGGAAATATTTCCCAACGTACACAGAATTGTTAAAGACAATTTTAGTAGAGAAGATATAACTCATTACTTAGAACCTATCACAATAATAAAAAAACCGCGATACTCGCACCTGAAATCCTGTACGGAAAAATTCAACAATCAAATAGAGAAAAATTTTCACAAAATGGTCACTTCGTCGTACTCGTTAGTAAAATAGTAGAAGATGTAACTAATGAGGATAGGCAGGATACTTTAATCATAAAAGAGCACGATAGAGCACATAGAGGAATTAAAGAAGTAGAGAACTAAATTAAACGATCCTATTATTTCCCAAACATGATAAAGAAAATCAAGAGTTGCATTAATTGTTGTAATAATTGCAATATTCATAAATACGATAGGAAGCCTTACAATATCAAATTGTCCCCAAGACCAAGTACGAAAAAACCTCTGGAAAGGAGACATATCGATATATTCATAGTTAATAAGACTAATTTTTTGTCTGTAATAGACGCCTTTTCAAAACATCTCCAAATGATACTTATCGATACAAAAAATTTAAAAAGCCGCAAATTATAAAGCCGAACATGTCTTTCAAAATGCGGTCACTTTTCTTTCCATCCATTTAGTTTCATTTTATAATATTTCTTTTCTTGTAATGGTTGTTATATTGTTTTGTGTGTTACCTAACTAAAATGTTTTGCAGATAAAAAAAAAAAAATAAATAAAAATAATAATAATTTATTTAGTATAATTTTATTACTTATTTATATATTAATTAAATTTTCAACCTATTTTTTATGATTAACATTATAATTATAATACGCTATATGGTTTAAAATATGCGACTGCACTACGGTTCTGTGAACTGACGCAGGCATTGCATTTAAAAAAAAAAAAAAAAAAAAAAAAAAAAATTATAGATAAAAGAAATTTATTATAATCTATGTAATTAAGTATAACGAAAAATTGTAATATCTATAATGTAGTAATAAAGTAAAAAAAAAAAAAAAAAAAACGATATCAGAAGTGCGATAACAAAATATTTCACTATTTTTGGAATACCTAACCAAATTATCTCAGACTAAGAAATTACATTTAAATCAATACAGTTCAAGGAATATTTAAGTAATTTAAACATTAAACTAGAATACGCTTCCACATCAGAATCAAATGGACAGGTTGAAAAAAACCATTCCACCATAATTGAAATGTATAACACAAATAAACATAAAATTCCAAATAGTAATACCCGAACCATTGTAGAACTCGTACCCAATCAACATTTTACTCCGAGTTGGAATTTTCGGTGCAATTTTCGCATGGAAAAAAATAATTAAAATCCGAACTTCATTATATACACAAATACATGTCGATATACATGCATATAGGATAACTAAGAGGATTTAGTATCATTTTCAAAACTACGTTTCGGTGATATACACGTAACTAATAAAACAACTCATAGTGTCAATTGTTTTTATTGTGTGATTATCATAATTTAATTGATTAATTTCCAAGTAAATATACACTTAGTTTTAAGTTGAATTATATATAAATAGTAAAATATAATAGTGTAGTATAATAATTTTGATTTGTTATTTTACAAAATGGAAGTGATTCCCATAGAAAATAAAATATTTAAGAATATTAAGTTATCCTATAATAAAACAATTTTTTGTAATTATACTTACAATTACATTCCAATTAAATATTTTTTGCCATTACATTTGTAATTAAAATTAGAATTACGATCGAATTTCATTACGATTTTCGAATATGTATTTTATTTTCTATTGGAATTACCCATTTATCTAGTGTTTGAACTTATGTTATTGTACATACCCAACAGACATTTCGCACGGAAATCCGTGTGAAAATCAGTACGAATAAATATATGAATATCCCTTCTCTTACTTTTAATTTTTATTTTTAGTTCGGATTTACGATTTTTGGTAATAAATAAACCCAAATATGTTTAAAAAAATTAATAAGGAAGTGAATAGTCTATTATCATTTGCTGATAGTTCGAAAGCTAAAAAAATAACTAAGAGACATATAAAAGAATCAAATGATGATTATGTGCCAGCTACCAGTATTAAAATAAAACATGTTGCTGAAAATAGTGTTTCATCAGAATACTGCGAATCTATTTCAGATCATCCTGACGAAAATTATATGTTGACAAGCTCTGGTGTTGATGAATCAGAAGCGGAAAGTGAAAGTGATATAAATAGTTGCAATTTACAGAGTGATTTGGCGGAATGGTGCATAAAGTACAATGCAACAAACGACGCAATGAATGCTTTGTTGGCGTTATTAAGAAATTATCATCCGTCATTACCAAAAGTTTTTAAAAGAATTTGTGAATGAAGTAAAAAATATTACATCGAATGGAATTCAACATAACAATATTTTATATAAAGTTGTTTTAAGAGCATTTATTTGTGATGCCCCTGCCAGATCGTTGATGTTGCATGTGAAAGGACACAGCGGATATTACGGTTGCACGAAATGCCATGTGAAAGGAACTTATATAAACCGAAGAGTAGTTTTTGCTGAAATAAACAATCCTTTAAGAACTGATATTGAATTTCGGAACAGAATTGATTTAACGCACCATAGGAAAATGGAGGAAATTGAATTGGAGAAAATTGATGTTGGATGTGTGGATCAGTTTCCAATAGACTACATGCACTGCGTCCTGCTTGGAGTAATGCGGCAGACTTTGCGATACTGGACCATTGTTAGGAAAGAAACATTCTCACTGTCTAGGTGGCAAATTGAAGAAATTGACAACAGAATGCTAAACATTAAACAGTGCATACCAAAGGAATTTGCAAGAAAGCCTCGATCGTTGAGAGAATTAGATAGGTGGAAGGCAACCGAATTACGATTATTTTTGTGTTACACAGGAGTCTTCTGTTTGGAAGGAATAGTAAACCAAACTTTGTACAACCATTTCTTGTTATTGTTTTGCGCAATTAGAATATTGTCCGATGATAAAGAATGCATTAGCAACAATGAATGTGCGTCTAAAATGCTTCAAAAATATGTAAAAGAGTTTCCTAAACATTATGGTGAACAATCGGTATCATACAATGTCCACCTTAATTCATATTTCTCAAGATGTTTTAAAATTCGGTAATGTGAACAACTACAGCGCATTTAAATTTGAAAACCACATGCAACATTTGAAACGACTAATAAAGAAAAAATCACACCCTTTACAGCAATTAAAAAATCGGCTATTTGAAGCTGAATCGCACATCATTAAAACTTACGACATTAAACCTTTTGCTACACTACAATACGAATTGCATGGAACAAGTTCATACCGCGAGGTATTATTTAAAAATAATACATTTTCAATTCTACCACCAAACAACTTCTGTTGTATTAATAACAGAATATTTCAAATTCGTAATATAAAAAAAAAAATTGTGATGTACTGGTAGCTGGACACTTTTTAGTAAACGTAAATAATCTATTTACAACGCCAATAGCATCTTCGAATTTAAATATATACTGCACTTCCGATGAAATTTTTGATGAAGCAATAGAGGAATTTGAAGTCAATCTAATTCAATATAAAATTATTTCACTAAATAATAGTTCGTATATAATTTATTTACCCTTATTGCATTAAATTCTCTTTTTTTTATCCCGACAGCAATATGGCAAAAAATTCAGATTCCGAATGTATCTTCAAATTTATAACAACAGGTACTTATATGTTTTTGTTTTATTTTTATAAGTTCATTTTTACAAAACAATTATTCCCTAAAAGAGCGGTACATTTAAGAGATCAGCACCAGAAGACGATAAAAATACAAGTATGATTTTAGATATGGTTGGTTTAAAAAAATACTTTGAAATTTTCTTTATTTTTTAGCGGATGGCCCTTCACAAAGAATCAACTCTACAATCAATGATACATTTTGCTCGTCAGACGAAGAATTCGGATACCAAAATTTTTTAAAAATAAAGAAGATTATGCCTACTACTTCTACCGAAACAAATAATAAATTTGAACAATCTCCTGAACAGCTACTAGATTGTTCAAATACGGAAAACATATGCCCAGAAAGTATTTTAATTTTAAAAGTATATAATTACCGTTAAGTTTTTTAATGTGGTTTCTTTTTAGCAAAAGAACTCAATGTAGAGGAAAGAATCCAAAACATTGAAAATGATGTCAAAACCGTGAAGGATATGTGCAAGGAAATAAAAATCACGCAACGAACAATATTGAGGGAGCTAGTTATGTTGAAACATCAAACTCGTGATAAAAGTAAAACAAGCGAAATTAAAAATCTCCCTATCGACATTCCCTGCAAAACAGTCTTGCAATTCCAAGATTTAGAATCGAAATCCAAAGAGAGTGAGGCAATAGAAAAACAATTAGTAAAAACTATTGACAAGCTTAGCTAAAATTATAGATTATAATTATTTCATAATAATTATAGGTCAGCATATTTGACTCCCAAATGAATCACGATATGAGCAAGTTTTTAAAGACGAACCTACAAAACCTCTTAATAGACGAAGTCGCTACAAAGTTCTCGTGGTTTGGTCAGCATGGGAATATTGCAGTTAAGAACTATTTAATTTTAAAACTTTTAATAGGTACGAGTACCAGAAAACCTAGTACCTTAACATTCAAACTAACTTGTATTTTTGTTTTACAGACTCAACACAAAAAAAAATTTCCGAGCACATCGCGTGATGAAGTGGTAACCTTTGTCAAAAAGTGGTTCCAACTTGCGAAAGATCGGCAAAGGAAACGGTCAAAGGCAGAATGTAAACGATCAGATATAAAATAATAAAAAATATCATTATAAGATAGTTTATTTTATTTTATTAAAAAACAATTTTTAATTAAAATACTTTCTTATTATTATTTGAATTGAATTATACGCAATAAAAATTAAATAAAGTTGCAAGAGAAAAAAATACTGTTTTCTTCCAGAAAGTAGTTGGGTTATCTTTGAAAAAAGTTGACAAATATTCTTACAGTACGGATTAAGGTTTTCCTACAAAAAGGAGTAGATAGATCTTACAGAACTGAGTAGGACTTTTATACTCAAAGAAGTAAGGTTATCTCACAGAAACTTAATTTAAAATGAGTATATTATGTTCACAGAAAGAAGTACTATATTTACACGGAAATTATCTTCCAAATTCCGATTATTCTCTCACTAATACATTGAAACACTCGGAAAAAATTGTCCATTCTCTTGGGCACAACGCACAGCTTTCTATATGAAAATCGATGTGGAATCTGCGTTCCGTGTGCTTTATTCGTACTGATTTTCACACGGATTTCCGTGCGAAATGTCTATTGGGTAGTAGCACTTTATAATAACTCGATACATTCCACAACCGGATTTACTCCCATTGAAATCATTTTTAATCAATCGGATATTGTAAATCCAGGAGAAATAAACCATAAAGTGAAAATAATTGTTAAATAAGTAAACAATAAATTAGAAAAATTCATAAATGTGATGAAAAATCAAAATGCAACTAAAGAAGAACCCCCTGAATTATTTGATCAACAATCAATATTTGTAAAACCTAATATTAGAACCAAAACTCAACGAAGAGGTTAAAATCTTAAAATCTTTTCATTTCAGAAATGTTATTCACACACTTGTTCATATTTATTTTTGTAATATTTTGTAAATGTAAACGTAAAACACAAAAATTAGAAATAAGGAACTTGCACCAAGATCCTCTTTTATTGCTAAAAATTAATAATTGTAAAATTCAGACAGGGGTAATAAAAATAATTCACCCAATAAATCTCACTAACCTAGAAAATACTATAGATACTATTAACAATATTGTAACCCATAGAGTAGAAGACAAGTTGGAACTATACACGATAATTAAACAAAAATGTAAACACACGACACAGAAGATGGGACACTCTGGGCACAGCTTGGAAATGGTTAGTAGGAAATCCAGACGCTCAGGACCTACGTATGATCAATATCACGATGAACGAACTTATAAACAAAAACAACCACCAATTTCAAATAAACGATTAAATCGATAAGAGAATCCAGTTATTAACAGACACCATAAACAAAGTTGTAGTCAATACTTCAATCGCCAACCAAATTGTACTGACTGAACTGGAATTGCTCACAATAATAATAATAATAAACATTGATACACTCAATTCAATACTTGGAGATAATCAAGACGCAATCATCAGAACTAAAGTCTCGCTGCCCAGCAACAAAATAATTTCTTTGCAGGTAGTCTCTATCAAAAATATACTAGCTGACCAAGGTGTTGAAATATCACTACCGGATGAAGCCCTAACATTCATCACACCAAAAATTGCAGTAAACGAAGATACACTGCTATATATCCTAGAAGTACCGAAACTGGACGAATACAACTCAACAATAATGACGATTCCTCCAGTGGTAGTCAATGGCAGCATTATCCAGAACTATCCACAATATCTAATCAAATCAAAATCCAGATTGTTTAAAACCAACAATCACAACAATTTCGACCAAAAACATGCCGAAATAAAAGAATTCAAAGATGATTGCATTAAACCTCTTATAATGCGAAGCCAAGCTAAATGCAATGTTACACCAGAAACCAATACAACAGTACAATTCATATCAGAGGATAAGTTATTGATAAATAACGCAAAAAACGCAGAACTATCATCTAACTGTGGACCAGATAACCGGAAATTAACAGGAAACTTTGTCATAACATTCTGGAAATGTACAGTTAAAGTCAACCTTGAACAATTCCAGTCATACGAGTGGAAAAGCACGGATGAAGTAATTCAAGGAGCACTTCACAATCTTCAAGTTACGCGCCATATAATAACAACAGGAAATGGTTGAATAATGTTTATCTAAAGCAAATCACCCACCAAGCTTGGATATGGACGCTTTCCGGAGGAATATCATTCTCCACTATTTGCATTATCATATTAATCCTATACATTTGTATCCACAGTAACAAAACAACAGTACAAATAAATAACCCAAATGGAACTGTTCCAAAGGCCACATCTGTACAGCAGAATAACCATAGTACATCATATCAAGACCTATTTAGAAAAGTAGGTGTTGGATCAAAGGACGAGGACGCCCTTTCTCCACCCCTGGGAGGAGTTATAGTTACATAGTTACATAGGATATATCATAAATTCATAAGAGATAACGAATGTAGAACACACAACATCAGCATAACGTGACGATCAACGACAATATGAATCATGAGAAATGCAGATTCATCAAATCGTATTAATAATTTTCCACTTGCTTAGCTTGTAATTAGATTACTATAAGAAAATAGATAAATAGAACTAAGATAGAATAATTAAGTTAGTCTTAAATGAATAATTAACCTTCACTCGTATAGGGGTCAATCTGACCCCATAGATATCTTCATGTACATATTTCATAGGGAAAGTAAATAAAAATTCTTTATTTTCTACAAATATACATTCAAGATTCAAAACATATTAAAAAAAATTAACAGTTGAATTCGCTGAAAATCACATTTTAATTAGTCAAATTTATGTTTTAATCAGATGCGTAATCTGATGCCACTTCCTCTTCATCCGAAACCATTTTCCGTTTTTTATGCATTCTATCCATATGATTTGGGACAAAATGGCTCATTACAAAAATGACATCTTGTTATGGTTTTCATATCAGATGATTTATGGCTCTGGTAACATCTTCGTCGTTTGCTAACTGTCTTAACCGTCACTTCTTCGCCTGTTGATTCAAGTCGGTGAAGTTAGCCCGAAAAAATATCAGCCCGAATTTTTGGTTCGTTTCTCGGATAAAATGTAGCTATCCCGAAAAAGTGTAAATTTTTTGTAAAAAGTGTAGGCTCATCCCGAAAAAAATATTATAATTAAAATGTATCTAACACGAAAAACAAAACAAGTTTAATCGAAATGAAAATTAATAAATTTCTTAAAAAATATTTGTAATAAAAAAAATTAATTTCTATAAGAGTAAAGCCATTCAACATATACTACAAATTTTCATAGCTATACTAATGTACGGTTCTGTTGGTAGTGTATTCCATTTACTATGAAGAAACCTTAAGTTATATACTGCCAATAATAGATACAATGCTTAAAGATTTTGTATTTGGGAAGATAGGCCATGATGCTAGTTAAGAGGTAGTCAGCATCCCACGGTCAAATCATGGGAATAAACATATGATTTAAAAAAATTTTGGTTTTTAGTATAGCGCATGTGATACGGAGAAATCTTAAATTATAAACAACCAATACTAGCAGAAACTTAAATTCTGTGTGGCGATACTAGAGATAAATACCACTAACGGTATATACCACCTGATAGGTGTTGGATATGTTAAGGAACCATGTATAGGCCATATTCATATCATGGAGATAAGGCATATAATTTTCAGTACACATAATACGACATTTCATACACTGCATCCAGTTGAAACTAAATTCTGTGGCGATACTAGAGATAAATACCATTAACGGTATATACCACCTGATAGGTCTTTGATATGCTAATGAACCATAAATAGACCATATCCATATCATGGAGATAAGACATATAATTTTCAGTACACATAAAACGACATTTCATACACTGCATCCAGTTGAAACTAAATTCTGTGGCGATACTAGAGATAAATACCATTAACGGTATATACCACCTGATAGGTCTTTGATATGCTAATGAACCATAAATAGACCATATCCATATCATGGAGATAAGACATATAATTTTCAGTACACATAATACGCCTTTTCGTACACTGCATCCAGTTGAAACTTAAATTCTGTGTGGCGATACTAGAGATAAATACCACTAACGGTATATACCACCTGATAGGTCTTGGATATGTCAATGAACCATAAATAGGCCATATCCATATCATGGAGATATGACATATAATTTTCGGTACACATAATACGCCTTTTCGTACACTGCATCCAGTTAAAACTTAAATATCCAGTTGAAACTCAAATTCTGTGGCGACAATTCTGTTCCCATAAGGCTTACGCCTATTCAATTAGGGAAGTCTTGCATTTACTAATGAAATATGAAAATTCTATGTTCATATCAGAAATATAATATTTAAATTGTTAAAAACTAACATTATTCCTTTAAAAATTATCTTTTTGCATTTTTCTTAACGAAAACATTTCCAACGGAGCCTCTTTTCGGAGAAGTAGTTTGTAATAAAGATTTGGCTATACCAAGTAAATATAATGTTATATAATGTTAAATATGTTGTTGCTTCTCATTATATTCGTACATATTGTCATTTTTCGTCGAGTTTTATATTACACAGCGATATTTATCGTTGTGTTTGTTTCTCTTTTATTTTATACTCATTCATCTTTTGTTCGTTTCGGCACATTATTGTGATGGGTGCGAAACGATACAACAATAGAAATAAAAGACATAGTCTTAATGCCGGAACTCTCCAAAGTGCTATGAGATCATTGTCACTTTCAATGTGTAAATTGACCAAATCTGATAAAAAGCAGATGAAATCTCTATGTAAAGAACTTCGTGTTATAAATAACAAAAAAAATCGATTGTTTATGTACATATAACATTTGGAATTCTAAATTGAGCTACAAATTAGAAGTATCTGAACATTTTAATGATGAGATATATCCTAGAAATTCTTTTATATCAGGAACAACTACTGAGGATGTAGATTCAATAATACCACCGATATATGAAAGTAAGTAAGACACTAATAATGGGGTTCTCTTTAAAAATAGAGAAAAATTCAATTCTTGTTTAATTAATAATTTTACTGTTGAAAATAGCCAAAATGGGAACGATATACCATCTATCAAACTATTAAATAGTAATATTGACAAGGTTTTACGTGCTAATAGTTCGAGACTCTCCGAACCTATAAAAATACTTGCCATTGAAATTTTAAAGCCGCCATACAAGATAATTAATTTACCATTGTCTAAGCTTGTGATTCCTAACCAGGATATTAATGCTGACGCGAAAGTTAATGATCCTACGGTTAATTTAAATTTAAACAATTTAGATATTCCTGATACAGATATACCAATTCCGAATTCTGAGTTGTGTAATAGTCAAAGAAGTGGCGTTGTTTTGCCTGTAGAACATTCGGATGACAGTCAGGAAGAATTTGAAGCGATGCATGACAAATTTTCAAAACCTAAAAAAAATGCTTCCAAATTCAACGCACCAAAACCTAAAATTTATGACACAAAAATTAAGAACGAATTTAATTTTATGCAGCTCTAGTCATAATTTGTAGAGGATAATTTAAAAAAATGGCCTATTTTCAACACCGTCGTAGTTGATTTTTCATATGCTGAGATTCATTCGGAACTTGATGCATTTAATCGAATGAATTTAATAGAGTATCTAAATACGAGTTATATGTGGGCAAGTAATATTAAATCCATAAAGCATCCAGAGCAAGCAGTTAAAATACACTTGTGCCGTTCACACATCTCCCACACAATGGCCAAAGATGTAAATAAGTTTTATGCTAAATTTCCAGAAAATTTGTCAAAGTGGTTTTGGCTTCTTTGATTATTGCCAATAATTATGAGAACATTAAAGAAATCTGGAAAAAATTTGTAATTCTAATACTATCCAAACATATCACCATTGAAGTCAAAGAAGCTTTTGACCATTTAATCGGATTGATTGCTTCAAATAATGTAGAATTAAAATTAAATTTCAATGAAATTAGTAAACCTGACGAACGTGACAAAGACTTAGCTCGAAATGAGTTTTATACTCCACTCTATAAGCAGAGCCCTTTTTATAAAGATTTGTACGAAATAAGCATGAATGTTAATTTATGTTTATCTGGAGAAAATACTGGTTTGGCCTTAAATAATTTGTATAACACCGATTTCCATGATACATTTTTAAAGAAATATGCCGCTTTATTACCATTGTTTACTGGGATTCTGCGTAATGGAAATCGATTAAGCAATGGCCATGTGGAAACTTACTTTGCAGTTTTAAAAAGAAGGTTTTCATCGACAAGTCGCACCTTTGAAGTTGGCAGAATGCCATTGAAGGTTGGTCGCTTTGTACGCGAATTGAACTCTAGAAACCAAACGGTCTGCAAAGAGATATTCTATGCTATACCAAAATTTTCGATTAAACAAATAGAAAGCCCAATCCAATTGTCACCCAAAAGCAGTAACCATAGCTTATTAGATATACAAAATAGTAAATCTATTTGGAAACGAAAGAGCCCATATTCTTCACCAGTAAACAAAAAGAAAAGACCGGCGAGCAGTTTTGATTTCAATTTTGTAAATTCCTTTTCACTATCTTCTAATACTGAACAAAATATCACGGCTATAGGAACATTAAGCCAAAATTTAAATACACCGAAAAGTCACAAATTAACAAGACCTAAAGCAATATTCAAACCACAAGCAAAATTACAGATGCCTTTAATTAGAAACGCCACCCATACTTGTAGCTTTTATAAAAATACGTGTGCTCTAGATTCGACATATCAAGCGATCGGTTTATCAATGGATAAAGACGAAATTTTTTAAAAAATCTGAAAGGCGGCCGAACTAAATCATTATTAGAAGCACTATTAAGAAATGATTTAGCTAAACTGTACCAAATACGAAAAGAAATTTTGGTAGAACTGTCAGGATTTAATTCCGATTGCACCACAGAATTATACAACGTCTGCAAGAGTGTCTTTAAAAATTTGCCAAGCTTAACAGTAACATTAGAATGTTCGAACAAGAATTGTTTATTCAAAGAGGAAGAAAACCGGCCAATGATTTATTTGAATGTTGAAAAATATCAGACACTATAGGAGTTTCCAATATTGAATCATGTTTCCAAGAAATACCACTCAAAACATGTAAACAGTGTTTTCAAACAATGGGTCCTACACTAAAATCTTTTGGACAGATATTGTGTATAGACACTGAAACAATCAATGGTGCTACTGCACAACTGTCGGAAGTACAGAACACTATCAAGCTTGGAGATAATAAATATGAAGTAACGTCTGTTATATGTTTTGTTCACGAAGGTTCAATTCTTAAATACTCAAAACCATCCGAAGGTCATTATATATGTTATGGCAGAATAGATCAAAAATGGCAAAAGTACGATGACCTGAGCACGTATATACCTACAATACGCAACCCTAGTTCAGTAAAAATTAAACCTCAAATAATTATGTATCGAAAAATATAAATTATTATGATATTTTAACCAGAATTTTAGTCATATGTGTACATAGTATTTTACAAAACGGAAAAACTATTCTATTAATACACTGCGCCAATTAAAAAACGGAACAGAAATTTTCTTCGAAAAAATACCCAAATTTGAACGCTTAAATCTTGGTGAAATAACACCTTTCAAAAAAAAATGTTTGTTTCTAGTTGAAGGAAATTTTGTTTTATTTTCGATACTGGAAACCGTTTTATTTTATTTTGTTTTATTATGACTTTTTTGAGTAAAACAAAAGGTGTCTAAAACAAAAAAAAAATTGCTGCTGCTTGAAACTGTAAACGAACTTGCTCGATATTTCATTCAAAAATCCAAATGGCCATTTTATAGAGAATTTAGAAACCTTGCAAAATGGTACTAGGAAAATTTCTGGGCGGCAAATTTCTCTTCGAGTTATTGAAGTTTTAGAGAAAACGTATCAAAAAGCGTATACACGTTAACAAGGACATTTTTTTATCTTGTACACTAAGCACTCTACTATAAAATTTTGAGCCACCAATTGATGATTTCATGTTATTTTTGAAATTTATATGTCTTATCTCCATGAGATGGATATGGCCTATTTATGGTTTATTAGCATATCCAAGACCTATCAGGTGGTATATACCGTTAGTGGTATTTATCTCTAGTATCGCCACACAGAATTTAAGTTTCTGCTAGTATTGGTTATTTATAATTTAAGATTTCTCCGTATCACATGCGGCATACTAAAAACAAAAATTTTTAAAAATCATATGTTTATTCCCATGATTTGACCGTGGGATGCTGACTACCTCTTAACTAGCATCATGGCCTATCTTCCCAAATACAAAATCTTTAAGCATTGTATCTATTATTGGCAGTATATAACTTAAGGTTTCTTCACAGTAAATGGAATACACTACCAACAGAACAGTACATTAGTATAGCTATGAAAATTTGTAGTATATGTTGAATGGCTTTACTCTTATAGAAATTAATTTTTTTTATTACAAATATTTTTTAAGAAATTTATTAATTTTCATTTCGATTAAACTTGTTTTGTTTTTCGTGTTAGATACATTTTAATTATAATATTTTTTTCGGGATGAGCCTACACTTTTTACAAAAAATTTACACTTTTTCGGGATAGCTACATTTTATCCGAGAAACGAACCAAAAATTCGGGCTGATATTTCGGGCTAACTTCACCGACTTTGTTGATTCCCGCCTTATTGGTAATGCTTTATAACCTATTAAGTCGATTCCTGTCCTTATTTTTATTTAACTTTCGAGTGTTATAGTGCCGCTCCAATACGTTGGCCTGCACTAACGGATGCTTTCCGAGTTTCATAAAAATTGGCGGTTGGCGCTTTTATACAAAACGTAAAGGCTGCAACATCATTGAGGTCAGTAAGGTTAAAAAAATAGCACCATCGGCCATCGTTGAGTTTTCCTTTTGCATGAACAGGTTCTCACTAATTTATAGAAGGTGCCCCCCTTTTGTTGCGTTATAATCCAAAATTTAATTCGTTATATTAGACTCACGGTCTACTCCGTTATTGTTGTGTAAAGTTGATAATAGCAAAACGTTTTTATTTGGTTTAGGAAAAAAACCCACAAGTGTTTAGTTGATATCAAAACAGAATTTTGAAGGTTTTAGTTCTCGTGTTTTTAATTCCACCTTACTACTAAACTCTTTGGGAAGATCGGTTTTATTTCATCTAATTGTACCAATTATTGTATTTATTTTTTCTGCAAAAGTTAATCGGCTAAAGAACAACTAGTGGAAAAGTTGTCCATGGTAATTATTATTTCTTATGCTACCTTGGTTGCCTACCAACATCTACTTCTGCGTTCAAGGGGTAAGAATTGTTTGCGTTGCATAGCCAGAATATTTTAATTCTAATATTTTAATTCTAACCTTCTCTGGCTTCGAAGGTACCAATATACTGTCGGAAAGAATATCTCCCTTGACCTAATGCCAATTTTTGATCAATGATTAAATTTCATGACGGTTTATGAGGTCCTCGAATGTTTGCCAAGGACATATACCTTATATATTGGAATGCTGCCAATCTATCGATTTTAGCCGCTTCTGTCTTAGACAGCTATAGTAACTGAGTGGTTTGATTTAATTCTGTTTAAACCGTCAAGCCTTCTCTTTCTCGCAGTAGGAGGAAGTTGCGTGTTTTGGTTACAATCGGAGGTTTCAAGCTCCACTTTCCGATAGTTTTTTTTATTTTGGGCATAGTACCACATACCAGTGTTTGTTTCTTTATCCTCAACAGTCGCATTTTCAACATTTTGTTATTCATTTCCTCGACCGTCAGCGACAAGTTGAAAATGTTAATCGTTATCAAAATTTATCGGTTCAGCATGCTCATCCTCATCGTAGTTACAAATGTTTATCGGCGCCATCGGAAATTCCACATCAACAGTGTCGTTTGCTATTTCTGCTCCATCTGATATCTTAGGAGTAGAAACTCTATCGAGAAGTCCAAGGGACTCTTGGCTGCTCTGTCTTTTCCGCACCATAATAACAATATCTATAACCAGGATAAGCTATTTTTACTACTAAGCACCTTGAATTACAAACAAAAACTAAACCAGAAATATCGTACAACGATCATTCGAAATATCGGTAACGGTAAAATAATACAAAAGTAAAATGAGGAAAAATATCAGGAATAGATATGTACATATACAAACAAAGACGGATAGTGTCGAAAAATAGTATTCGTGGCACAGTTTGTGACACGTTTTGACACGAGTTCTTGACAGTCTTTCAAAACCTTTCTTTTCGACATTTTTTACAGAACTTTTTGACAACGAAAAAAACTGAAAAATGTCCAATTTTAGCTTCATTAACGTTCAGAACTGTTTCAACCCGTTAGAACAGTTTTTAAATTAACCGGTATATTTTAATAATGTACTCACGAAACAATAAGAATATTTTATTTCCTCTCTTTTTCCAATATCACACGCACAGTTTTTGACACTTTCCGACAGTTTTTGACAGTTGTTGACATTTTTCGACAGTTTTTGGTCATAATTTAAGGTTCTTCACCCATTTTTGATAAAATTTTCGAAAACTCAGATTTTTTAGCATTTTTATGTATAATACACATACAAAAAGTGAATATCAAAGCAGTTTCTCTATCAGTCTCACTTGCTAATTTTCTGAAAAATTGCACAAACATCACAGACATATACAATACATTCATAGATATAAAAAGTAAATAATTTTTTGATTTATATAGAAAATAGTGCATGGAAGTAACTTGGGGTCATTTTGACCCCAGTACACAGAAATGCGCTTGGTTTATTTCAGACTATGGTAATTACAAAATTTACAAGTAATTTGGGCCGGATTTTCATTGTATTGCGTGTCTGAGATATTAGTTGAGGCTATCTTATACGGCATGGGCCATTTAAATAATAAGAAACGTATTTTTTTTTAATTTTAAAATCGACCGGAGTCAATTTGACCCCAATACACAGAGAGAAGGTTAAAAGTGTAACTTGAAATTAATAAAAATAAAGATAAAAGACATAAAAATTACTTAAGAATTTTTATTTTTTAATATTATGTGAACACCGTATCCATAATTATATATTTTTTCTCTCACTCTGGACGTGTTCAATCGGGCAAAAATGATAAAAAATATCATGATATTTTATCCCACCCTAACTTCATTTTGTAATATTGTACGTCAAACCCGATTGAACAACCAAAATTGATAAAAAATGATAAATTGATTTTAAATGTTACATTTGGTTTTAAATCGCTTTGTAAAATTCAATAAACTCATTTTGTCGTCAGGTTTTTAATTAAATGTTATATATTTTAATTATTTCTTTTTTATAAACTATTTTGATATTGAAACTATTTGGTTTTTATCCAAATATTGGAGACACAAATAATTTTAGTTTGAGTTTCGTTGTGTTTGTGTTCTCAGACGAAACTTCCAAATATAAATTATTATTTATGTTTAAATACTGACCGTGACTGTGTAAATATCATATAACTGTGTAAATATCATATAAATATCTTAAAAAAGCAAATCCAATTTAATTTAAGTACCGAAAATATCATAAAGAAAATTAATTCAAAATTGACAGCTGGAACCAAGAAAAAAGTTGGTTTTTGTGTGTGATAAATGAGTGCGTTTAATGCCAAAAATGATAAAAAATATCATGATATTTTTTATCATTTTTGCCCGATTGAACACTAGGTCTGTTTGTCTTTCCTAGTCACTGGAAAAGTGGGAAAAAAGTGAGTATCACACAGCCATAAGGCACCTTCAGACCTTAGCCAAAACATTAATATTTTTTTTTCTTAATTTTCCTTTAATTTGTGGTTTCTTTTTTTCTTTTTTATTGTTGTTATTATTATTATTATTTTTTTTTTTTAAGAATACAATCTTTATGTAAACATAGCAGTATTTGTGAGGCAGCATGTAACTGGGTTTCCAACCTGTTTGCTGCCCAATAGATAAAATAAATAAATATGATTCGTTCGGAATATTCCGGGGTCACGTGAACAATGAATAAATGAAAACACTTTAAAGCAAAAACATGAATTTGAAATCTAAAGTAAATCAATCGAAAAGATTTTAAAAATATCAAGTTACCCTAGTTTATTTTGTTTATCAATTTATGTCTTGGCAAAATAAATTGATAAAAAAAATAATCTACGGTAACTTGATAATTTTAAAATCAATCGTATTGTTTTCCTTTTAACTTGAACTCATTTTCTTGTGTGTTTAATAAAACAATTCTTAAAGTTTATTAATTTGTTTTATTTTATATAAAATGGGCCAGTTGTTTTTCTAGGCTGTATTGATTCGTTTTGCGGCCTGAAATCAGTCAGGTAAACATTAAATTTCTGTATGGCATGAAATATAAATAATTTATCCACTTTTGATATATAATAGCCCGATAACTATGCTGATTTCAAATAAAGAAAATGTAAAATAACCCATTGTTATTGTATAACCCACGCTGCTAGGGGCAACGTGAATTATATTTGGTAGAACAAAATGTTGAGTAGTCATTGGAAATATATTCGTAGTCAAATTGAATGAAAAACTATATTCCAAAAATTAGTTAAATTAAAGTACACCATGACAATTTAAAGAACGGTCACTATGATAAAATGTATTTCAAAATTCAATGATCCACTGTGAAAACACAAAATGGAACTATTTCTTATTAATTTACGAAATTTATTTCAACAAAAGTGGATAAAACGTTGTATGGCACTCGTGAGCAAAGAGATATTATCCACTCGGAATAATGTCCCACTCGGCTATCGCCTCGTGGGACAAACTTATCCCTCATGGATAATATCTCGTTTTGCTCACTAGTACCATAAATAACTATTGTTATTAGGAACATAATTTTGATCAGAAACTATGACTAAACAGTCAAGTATTCGGAACGCATAGATTAATGCAATTTATTGAAATTCTAAACTTTTTGATTAAATTTTTAAGTATTTTAGTTTTTATTTTTGACTGTTCCTTAAATTTTTCAAGAATTTAAATCGTTTATTTCCATTGGTTTTAAATTTTTTTAAATAAGTACTGAGTACCACCGGTTTACCGCTTTCTCAGCAGTAATTCTTGCCAACTCTGTTGCCAAAGCTGTTTTTCAATCAACGTTGCGGTAAGAAACGTTAAACATGTCGTACATACTCGTTCCTGAGATTTTGCGGAAAGGTGGCAATTTTTGGATAATATGCAGCAATCAATTTCAGCTACATTAACCTATTAGCTAAATTGCGATTTGGCCTATATGGGGATAGATGAGCTTAATAATGCTTAATTAAATCGCTGATATCAACTAGCCATAATAGTTATTATTTTTACAAATAACAAAATTCAAGTTCAAAAAGTATTTTTATTACTTAATTGTATTGCGGGTATTTACATTTCTGTAATTACATTTCTATTGTTATACGTAGACCACTCGAAGTTTTTGTAAATAAAAATAATTTATGTCATTTTCCGTTCTTATCACAATCGCAACAAAACATTTTACAACAATAAAATTACAAAGTAAATTGAATGGATAAACTATATTTAAAAAATGCTACCAGACACTACTAACTTCCAGTGATAACAGAATTTTATTTTATTTTCGATATAAAATATCAACTATCACTGCATTTTAGTATTAGTTTTAATTTAAAATCTGTGGCCTAAACAATCTCCCCATAGCACAATGAAAAGATACGTTTTGCTTCTATTAGTAACGGTTCAAGTGTCCGTCAACTGTATGAATAATTATGCTCGATACGACAATTATCAGTTGTATAGCTTAAGTTTTGGGACGGACGAGCATGTGAAAATTGTGAATGACATTGAAAAATCTAGTGATAGTTATAAAGTTCTTGTAAAAACATTGGATAGTGCCAAAGTGATGGTGCCTCCTCATAAATTTGGTGAATTTCGTGATTTATTGGCGGAGCACGACTTTCAATTTGTATTATTAAGTGAGAATATACAAAAGGAAATTAATGCGGAAAAAAGTCGAATGAGAACGGTTCAGGCCGAATTCAATTGGTACGAATATCATAGATTGGATATTATTTACAAATGGATGGAAAATTTAGCATCAAGTCATCCTGACATTTTAACATTGATTACAGTTGGAAAAACTTTTGAGGGCCGTCAAATTAAAGGTATAAAACTTTCGTACAAAACGGGAAATCCTGTTGTGATTTTAGAAGGTGGAATACATGCTAGGGAATGGATTGCGCCCGCTGTTGTCACATACATTTTAAATGAGTTCATTTATAGCAAAGATGAACTAGTGCGATTGACAGCGGAAAGTTATGATTGGCATATAATTCCGGTGGCCAATCCAGACGGTTATGAATTCACGCATACTGGTGATCGATTTTGGCGCAAAACACGCAGTAAAACTGCTACATCATCGTGCCGCGGTGCAGATCCAAATCGTAATTGGGATGATCATTGGGGTGAAGTGGGATCCAGTTCGAATCCATGTTCTGATAGCTTTATGGGTACCAAAGCATTTTCTGAAGTTGAAACTAAATCAATGGCCGACTATTTTACAACCATTCAAGATAAAGTAACATCATACATTGCATTTCATTCTTATTCACAGTTGATTTTGTTCCCATACGGTTATACTACCGCGCATGCCTCCAATCATGATCATTTACAACAAATAGGAGATAAAGCCGCTCAAGCATTAGTTAAACGGTATGGAACTGTATACAAGGTTGGAAATATTATTAATACGATAAATTATCCTACAAGCGGTACAAGCATGGAATGGGCATATCATATTTTGAGTGCCAAAATAGCCTTCACTTATGAGTTACGTCCAAATAGTACCACATTTCCGTTGTTTGGTTTTATTTTACCGCCAGATCAAATAATTCCAACTGGTGAAGAAACTTTAGATTCGCTTGTTGCTCTATTCTGTGAAGCAAAAAACCTGGGGTATCCTTAAATAAAAATATTCGAATACTTGTAATAACAATAAAATTTAATTGAATTATTTAATTGGTAAATTGTTTATTTCCAAGCGAATCAATTTCAACAAGTTCTCAGATTTCGTTCAAGTTCGGACAATTTCGGGATATTGACAATTTCATCGAAATGGGATCGTCATCTAGCTGTTTGTGAATATTTATTTTTCAGATGTTTAAAAAAAAATTATTTTTGGGACGAAGTCCCATCATTAAATGTTTTATATCCAAGCCATTTTGAAAGTTAGGAATGGTACTGCCTGCTATTTCGCTATGAGTTGCTTTAGTGCTTAAACAAACGAATATATAAACATAACTTTTAACTGGCTGTTGTCCTCATCTCTGCGTTACATGAGTTTTGAATGGACCTCAATAATCTATACTTTCAACTTTGTCTAAAACATTTGATACATTTATGAGTTATGGATTTGACTAAATCTTTACATCTGATAATCCAGAATCATCGACGAACTAAACTCATCAACAAACTGTACCTCTCGTGATGATGGAACCGATGCAAATCTAGTATGATTAGTTTGGTTAACACTGTGTTCGGAAGAATGATTGGATGTTTTACTTTGAATGGTGCTCTTTCTCCTACTCTAATTAGACCAGTGTCATCTATTAATGGGTTCAATGATAATAACTTGCGATGAGCTCATTACTAAAGTATAGTTCTTGCAGATAGAGGAACAATGTATTTTCTGCCGTAATAAGTTCCTCTCGAAATATTTCCTCGGAAGGTTATCTTTTTTCATAATTTTGCTTTGATGTTATTTATGTATTTTAATACCACTGTAAAAACCTTAAAAGCTGTGGACGCATTGGAAATTTTTTCGCAAAACTCTTCTTAGTGCTAGTAATAAAGCTGATTGAATTATTTTGTCTCCTTTCTTTAGTAAGCAGTGTGTTGGACTTCATAGGTTCTTGTATCCATTGCGGCCCCTTCCACCATAAGTCGTGTGCTGATAAGGTTTCTATTTACACATAAACCTCATCGAGCTAAATCGGCGGGATTTTCTTTCGAATCGAAGGCACATGTCTCCATTGGTTTCGTTGATATTTGGTCAAAATCTCGCTCGTTCGACTTCCCACAAAGGTCGTCCACTTCCTTGGGTGATCAAATAGCCAATCTAGCACATTTTGCGAATCACTCCAAAGCACAGTGTCTTTTATGGCTAATGATTCTTTAACTAAATTTGTTACCTGAGTCAATAACAGTGCTCTCATCAGTTCTCATCTTGGTATGGTTAGTTGTTTTACTGGAGCTACAAGCGTTTTTACTGCGATTAGTGTTGAAGTACTGCAATTATCTTCTCCTGCGACTCCATACATCACTACCGCATACGCTTCCAAAAATTATATTTCTCTCCGTATAGATCCACTTAGGTATTTTAATAATATTTGTCTTTCTGAGTTCACTGCCCAATCTATATTTTCTGCCCACAAACTTTAAAATAAAATTTTTATTCCGACAGTGACTAGAGTAACCACTCTAATGGATCAAATATTTTGCTTGCAGTTGAGAGCAGTGCCCTTTTGATCGTAGATCTTGTTATGTATGTTAAGTTATTAAGTTAATGGTATGATCCTCGTATAAATGAAATTACCTTTATTTCTATTATGGTTAAGAGTTATAGTATAAATTATGTAATAAATAAATATTGTATTTAGAGGGAGTGTTGAACAAGCCATGATTAAAGAGAGATCATAAGAGTAGCATTGGAAGGTCGTCTTTTATTTATTAATTACACATAAGCGAATGTAACAAATGGCGACGAGGAAAATAAATCAAAGTACTTAAACAGTGAGTAGAAAAAGTTAAGTGAACGGTAGAAAGTAACTATTTAAAGTGAGTGGGAAAAAGCATAGGATTAGGTCAAATCTGTTGTGAAGTGTCCAGTGCAAATAAATAATTAAAAATAATCATCTTAGGTAACCTAAATCCGTATATGCTCGGAGATGATTTCAACGAATATGTTGAACGTATGGAACAATTTTTCTTATTGAACGATATTATCGAAGAAAAAAAGTGGCATTTGTTCTTACATTTTTCGGTGCCGAAACTTATTCGGTGCTTAAAAAGCTCATTGTTCCTTATGAACCGTCAAAAAAAGGTTATAAAGAACTTATTAATATTTTGAGGAATCATTTTTCACCGGAAGTAAGCAAGAAGATCAAAAACAAGGTCAATCCAAACAGGAATACATTGTACAGTTAAAAGCCTTGGCGCAAACGTGCAAGTTTGGTGCATTTTTAAAAGAAGCTTTGCGAGATCGTTTAGTTTTTGGGTTGAGAGATAATTATTTAAGGGCCCATCTACTTAAAGAAAAGAGTATTACTTTTGAAAAATCTGCTGAAATAGCCATAAGTTGGGAAATGGCGGAATGCGAAAAACCGTTACAACAATTAGCGGCTATTGAAAACAAAAACGGTAACCAACAAACCAGAAGAGGTGGAAATCGAATTCGGTCGCGTGGTAGAGGTCAACAAAGAGGTGGAAATAGGAACGTCCAAAGTCGCTGTTTTCGATGCAATCGTCAGCATAATCCACAAAATTGTCCTGTTAGGACGTGGGAATGTTTTTCTTGTGGTAAAATTGGCCATACAGCAAACATGTGTTTTCAACGGAATGAAAGATCGAGATCATCATCAAGGTCGTCTTGCGGAAAGAATATGTCACCACGCAGTTCGAATTTGCAACGTAATTTAACACATCAAGCTGTTAAGGAATTCAACGAGGAGCTTAATAATTTAAGTTTGAAAAAAATAAATTATGTGGATGGAAATAATATAAATGCATTGCAACCAATTACCAGCTCAATAAATAATCCGTTATGGGTTACAATCAAAATGGAAGGGCAGCTTATACAAATGGAGGTGGACACCGGTGCCTGTGCAACTGTGATGACTTTAGATAAGTTTAAAACAATTTTTAGTAATTTAAATTATGAAAATGTAACTCACAGATTTTCTTCTGTTACAGGTGAAATAATCAATGTTGTTGGAAAGAGAAGAATGCAAGTTGAAATTGGTGATGGTAAAGTTCAGTGGTTGGATCTAATTACTATAGAACCGCTGAAAGTCAGTGGGCCGCTCATGGGTCGTACTTGGTGGGATATTTTATTTTCAGCTTGGAGGATTACTTTTAAATTTAATTATAGTCAACAAATTGATCGGGTGAGTCAAAATTTTTCTGAAAATACGGTGTATATACAAGATATCCAGAAAAGGTTTCCCAACGTATTTCCTGGTTCGGGTGGAACCATTAGACATTTTAGTGGAGAAATTTGTCTGAAGGCTGGTGCGACACCAATTTTCCATAAAGCTTACACGATTCCTTTTCACATAAAAGATGCTGTTTCTGATGAAATAGAGAGACTTGTTGTAGAGGAGATATTAATTCCAGTTCAGGGTATTGATTGTAAGGTTACCATTAATAGGATCGTTGAAACCGAACACTACCCGCTACCTAGGATAGATGATACATTAGCAAGTTTGTCGAAATCAATTATTTTTTGTGTAATTGGTTTGAGCGGGGCATACCAACAATTAGTCGTAACAGAAAATTCGAGGAAACATTTAACTATAAACACACACCGGGATTTATTTCAATTTACTCGATTACCATTTGGTGTTAAGAGTGCTCCCGCAATTTTCCAGTCCATTATGGATCAAATTTTAGTATATCATGTCGTATGTTATTTAGATGATATTATGATTGGAGAAAATACCATTGAGCAATGCAGGCATACGTTGAATTTAGTTTTGGAACGGTTGAGTAAATACAACGTAAAAATTAATGGCCAAAAGTGTAAATTTTTCAAGAATTCCGTAATTTTTTTAGGTCACAACATTGGGCTGAGAGTATAAGCCCCAATATTGATAAAGTAACAGCAATCGTTAAAGCTCCAGCACCAAAAAATCTTTAGGAATTGCAATGATTTTTTGGTCTTCTAAACTATTATGGCCGATTCATTCTAAATTTATGTGCAGAACTACATGATTTATACAAACTGTTGAGTAAAGAAACAAAATATATATGGACTGATGCCTGTGAAAATACGTTTCAGAGATGTAAAAGTTTGTTATTAAGCAATAAATTGCTAGAATTGTATGACCCCTCAAAACCGATTATAGTTGCAACTGATGCCAGTCCGTATGGCGTTGGCGCGGTATTATCACATTTAATTAATGGAATAGAAAAACCAGTTTGATTTACTTCTAGCACTCTTTCTCCAGCAGAAAAAAGTTATTCTCAGCTTCACCGAGAAGCTCTGGCTGTGATTTTCGCAGTGAAGAAATTTAATAAATATATTTACGGTCATAAGTTTATTTTGGTTACTGACTCACAAGCACTAAAGGAATTGTTTAGTCCTAAAAAAGAAACATCGAACGCAGCAGCGTCCCGATTACAAAGATGGGCGGTAATTCTTTCGACATATGATTATGAATTGCATCATCGACCGGGAAAAAATAATGCAAACGCTGATGCTTTATCAAGGCTTCCAATTGCTGCAGATACTACTGTTGATACAGATACCATTAATTTTCTGACAACAGCAAATATTTCAGAGAATATAGGGTTACGTACGGAAAATTTTGCTAGGTTCACACAGGAAGATATTATTTTATCGAAAGTCTTTAATTATGTCAAGGATGGTTGGCCAAATAATAGTGAAGTAAACCTCGAGTATTATTTTAAATTAAGGAACTCTTTAAGTATTCAGGATGGATGTTTGTTTTACGGAAATAGATTAGTGGTCCCAAACGAAGCGATATCGCATATTTTGAATTTACTGCACAGTAACCATGAAGGGATTGTGAGAATGAAAATATTGGGTAGAAGCGTTTTCTGGTGGAGAACTGTGAACGGTGATATCGAAAGTAAAATTAGAAATTGTTTGGTAGGTAACAGTGCACTTAATGTGAAGAAAGAAGTAGTGACGTCTAAATGGTCGGTTTCGTATTATCCTTTTGAAAGAATTCATTTAGATTTGTTCCATTGGCAAAATGAAAATTTTTTAATCTTAGTAGATTCTTACAGTAAATTTATTGATGTAAAATTAGTGAAAAAATATGATTCTTCAGAAGTTATTAGCCAGATGAAATCAATCTTTAAATATTTCGGTCTGCCGAAATCTATTTGCACTGATAATGGACCGCCTTTCAATTCGTATGTTTTTCGCCAATTTGGTGAAACAAATGATATTACAATTTTAAAATCTCCTCCTTACCACCCACAGTCTAATGGTTTAGCAGAACGAGCTGTACAGACCATAAAAACATATCTTAAAAAATATCTTGTAGATACTGGTTTTCAGAAAATGTTAACAGTAAAACGGTTAAATCAACTATTACTTGCGTATAACAATACGCCATCCACTGGCACTAATACATCACCAAACAATTTATTATTTGCGTTTAAACCGAGAACGTTGATTAATTCACTCAATCCGAAGATATCGATGGAAAACTGTGAGAGGCAGAAACAAAAATTAGAAAATCCAAAGAAAACAGTAAGATTCAATTTCGGTATAAATCAGGAGGGGAACTATGATAAAAAGGGGAAAGAAAGTATAAAAGAATTTGTAAAAGAAGATGCAATCATGTATCGAAATCATTTTTGGGAATATTTGAAGTGGATACCGGGCAGAGTTTTAAAATCTATTGAAAATCATATGTACTTAATAAATGTACAAAACATAGTCAGATACGTGCATAACAATCAAATTCGTAAATCTACTATGTAGGGTAAATATCATCCACCACTTGAAATAATACCCTGGGGTAATAAAAGAAAGCGGGGTAATAGTGAAACTGATAGCGACGATGATTGTGTTTTTTCAAGAAGGTCTAGTAGAAACAGGAAAATACCTTGTCGGTTTCAATATACAAAATTTTCAGATCCTTGTTATTAAAAATAAAATTATTATTGTAAGTAAATGTTTAATGTAATTTTTTTGTTGAATATGTTATAATAATTTTCCATATTGTTATTATTTATTTATATATTAAAAATTAACTTATTGTAGAGAAAATAAAATAAAAAAGGGGAAAATATTATGTATGTTAAGTTATTAAGTTAATGGTATGATCCTCGTATAAATGAAATTACCTTTATTTCTATTATGGTTAAGAGTTATAGTATAAATTATGTAATAAATAAATATTGTATTTAGAGGGAGTGTTGAACAAGCCATGATTAAAGAGAGATCATAAGAGTATCATTGGAAGGTCGTCTTTTATTTATTAATTACACATAAGCGAATGTAACAGATCTTCTTTCTAATGTTTCGGTGGTAATAATAAATTCATCCTTTGTTGAATTCCACGTTAGCCCTAGGATATTATTGAGGTAATCATCTTTGGAAACTATGGAAATTTGATCAGAATCTGCCCCAAATTGCTTGAACGTATTTTGTGTTTCACTGCTGTTGGACTGTAACTTTCGTAAACTGAATTCAGAGTATTGTAAACTGCTTAATATAAGGCTCGTCGTTCTTTGTAATGTTTTTATGTCGCTTGCCCCAGTCATCAAGTCATCGACGTATTTGTCATTTTTTATAGCGTTTGATATTTCAGGATAATTACTTTGAATTTCATTTCCTACCTGACCCTGGTTGCTAAGAATGCCACTGGAGCAGTGCCGTATGGTACCGTCTTATGATGGACGCTTATAAGATATTGATTACTGAGCTGGTATCAGAGAGTTGAATTCATCATCTGAATTGATGCTCAAAGGTCGGGAATTTAAAAGTTCTTCAATTTGAATATGTAATGTTGAAAGCTCTTCATAGGTAAGTAATTTGTTTTAAATAATATTTGACACTTTTAACATTGGATTCCCAGATACCGCCGAAATGGCATGAAAGTGGTGGTATAAAATGCCAGTCGATTTCTTCCTGATGCAAACTTTGTTCAATATACTTTGCTTGTTTACTAAAGAGCTCCTTTAAGAAATTATTACATCCAACAAAATTTTGTAGCATTGTCGGAATGCATATCCGAAGGAATTCAACGCCATCCAGTGAGTCTTTTAAGTACAGCTAAAAATTCTTGACTTTATAAATCGGTTCAAATCATCAAGATGAATTGCCTTAATCGATAAACAGATGATTAGCACGATATATCCTTTGGAAGTTTGGCGATACCGTTCTTTTCGTAGCTTTAAATGTATCGGTCCGGCAAAATCTACGCCGCTATGAAGAAATGGCCGGGAAGCTTGAATTTGGGAAGCTGGCAAATCGCCCATAAACTAATTTGTATTATGCCTTTTGTATCTAAAACAAGTTAGACATCTGTGTACAGTCGGTGTATATTGATGAATACGGTAGTATGATAGGGTGTTTAGTCTCTGTACGTAAAAGTGAATGGCGTAACCTTCCTCCGACTCAAAGTATTTCTCCATTGAGGAATGGATCAAGGGCGGATAATTGTGATTTGGATGTTATCTGATGGTTAGGTTGATATCGTCTAGTTTATTCACTAACAAATATATTACCCATATATCCCTTTTTTCTGCTTGTTCGCCTAGAGCACTTAGATCTCGAATTGCTTCATCGGCTGACTCGCAAATTTTTGTAACTTTTAACGCAGAAGGCCTTGAAGTTGATGGTTGGTTCATAAACCAGTTAATGTAAGAAAAGGCTATTTTATCTTGTTTATTGTACCGAAAATTTAATTTTTCCCATGCTTCGTCGTAGGTCTCGTTAGAAAGAATCAATCCATCGATGATCCATTGATGATCTCAAACGATATTCCCCTTCGTGTCAACAAACTCTTGAGCGCTGCAACGAAGGCTTCGCTCATTAGATGTCCTCCCAAAACAAAATGGGCTGCTTTGGCAATTAGGCACAAAAAAGACAAATATTTGCATTATACGTTTGTTGTCCTCCTTTTCTAAAGTGAATCAATAATTGCCTAGTGAAATCGATCGTTGTCTTCGAAAATGAATGCACTAACTTGACTCGTGCTGGTGGCACATTTCCCATATTGTGACTATCTTGTTTAGCTTGGTAGCGTCTGCGTACGACACACTTTCTGACTATTTTGCTTACACTGTCTCTAACGGTCGACCTATATCGTTGACGAAGGGTGGGCAGCCACAATGACGGTCTGGCGTGGTGATAACTGTTGATGCTTCCTTTCCGTGTAATGGAGGCGAGTTCTTCTGAGCACAATTTTGGGTGCTAGAATTTGAAAATTGTATGGAATGCTTTTGCCAATTCCTCTGGATTTAAAGTAATTCCTTGAAATGTTTGTGTTTTGTACGGCTTAGACTTGAGCTTAATAATGCACAGAATCATACACGTGAACACTCATTGAGGGTTAAAAGATGAGGAATACTTGGTAGATCGTTCTTCGTATTGGTACTCATAATTGCATTCTTGTAATAATCAACGCTCTTCTTCTGATGATACAATGCTTCTGTTTGCTAGGATTACCCCTTCTGAGTGTATGTCTTCTTTCATCGATTGAAATTTTGAAGAAATTATGCGCCTCTGTCAATACGAGGGCGAATCAAAATGTCTTGCAATATCATATGAAAAAAAAAGAGTGAGTGAGACAGCAATATTTTTATTTTTCGACATAATCTCCTTTAAGGTTTATACAATTGTTACATCGTACATTTGTACTTGTCTAAGCCCTCTAAAAAAAAGTTTTCTTTTGCTCCATAAAATATTCATTTACAACAGACTGTACTTCAGAATCACTGGGAAATTTCCGGGCCCTTAATTTTTTTTTTTCAATTTGAAAAACAGAAAGTAGTCACTCGGTGCCAAGTCTGGACTGGTTGGTGGATGCGGAATTTCTACGAAGCCGCAGTCCTTTAATGCAGCTTGAGCAACTTTAGCCTTGTGCACTGGTGCATTGTCGTGAAGAAGTAAGGTTTTTTTTCTAACTTTCTTTGGCCGTTTTTCCCGGATCGCTTTTTTTCAATTTTCGCAAAACCTCTGCGTAATCTATGCCTGTGATTATGGTTTTCGGTGGCATATAATCAATCATCAATATCCCTTCACCATCCCAAAAAATTGTTGCCAAAACCTTACCAGCAGACGGTTGAGTTTTGAATTTCTTTGGTGGTGGTTCACCACGTTTAATCCATTGCATCGATTCTTGTTTGGATTCCGGATCCCAATGTGAATCCATGTTTCATCGCCTATTATTATGTTATCCAAGAAGTTTTCTGGATCTTATTTATACATTTCTAAAATCGCCTTAGAACACGAATTTTCTTTTGTTGTGCAGTCAACAAACGGGAACCCATCGCGCACTTACTTTTGACATGTGAAAGTGGTCATGTAATATGGTATAAGTGGTACCATATGAAAGGGAAAGTCTCCACGCTAACCTCGAAACAGAAATACGGCGGTCCTCTAATACAATTGATTCTGCCAAAAGTATGTTTTCTTGGCTAATAGCAACTGCGGGACGATCCGGGCGGTTGTCGTCTTCTAATGACTCCCGACCACTTTTGAACAATTTTACCCACCTTGTTACTGTGGCATATAATGGTGCAAATTCGCCGTAAACTTTTGATATGTAATTGAATATATAAATTACATTGCGTCCATCTTTACAGAAAAATTTAATAACGGCACGATATCCAATTTCATTCATTTTAGAATTTTTTCCAAAACACGGCCTACTAAATTGAAGAAAACAAACGAACTGTAAAATTTACATCGAATTTTGTTTCAATAAGTTTCACCGCGACAAAAAATTTTAAAAAAAAATATATAGTTGTCTCATTCACTCTTTTTTTTCATATGATATTGCAAGACATTTTGATTCACCCTCGTATATCGATTACTCCTGGTTGATTAGACTCAGAGGCAGCTAGCTGAACTCTCTTCCTTACGTTCAGGAAGCCTAAGAATTTATTGCGATGGTAAATTGGTTGGGAATTTTAATAAAACTACGACATATATCTCCAATTTTAGATGTCCTGGTGGCTTTATAGCTGATATTCGACTTCACATATACCAAGTTATAGATAATTTAAGACCACTTACTGAGGTTCTTAAATTAATTTGTTTCAAGTTTAACGAATGTACAGGCGACACAGTTACAAAATTCGCTTGCGATCTCACGTCCAGCAGGGCTCGGCAATAATGTGGTTTTCGTAGAATTGACTCTACCTTAATTACTTCGAGACCAACGCAATTTTCTACTAATGAATTTAATGTGTAGAGGTTGATTCGGGACTCTCAGACTTGTTGAGGAAAAGTAATGTATGGTGTTTAAGTGAGCAGGTTTGGCATCAACGATTTGATCTCCTACGGTATAGTACATGTCTGCTTCTAAACAATTAAAACCTCTCCAAACATTCATTATCCATTTTTTTCATTTGTTTAAATCTAAACCGTTGAATCGCGAACAAGGGGATGCATTTTGTAATTACAAAAAACGCAGACATAAATGACTGCTTCACTTGACACTGCTATGGCTTGACACTTGCCCCGGAGCATTGTTTTTTGTCTAACGAATAAGCTGAGTTTGGTTTTTGCCAAATAATAAATTTCGTCGAAGTGAAAGTCGACATCTTCCATATCATCGATGTAGAATATTTTTCTCTCCACGACGTTCGTAAGGTCTCGACATCTGTAACGTCATCAAAAGTACTAATGCCCTTTTCAATATTCGTAAGTTCAAACTCAGTCATGTTTCAATCATGAAAAAATAACGGTTTCAAATAAAAGTGACGAATAGTTTAGCTTCACTGACGACTGGATTTGTTTGGCTTAAACTTATAGTACTGATGACACTATCTCACACAATAAATCACCTTGCAAATGCCAACTCGGTCAGGATCCAATAACAAACCGCAATTAGCAAAAATAACGGTAAACTAAATTCAAAACTTCACCAAATCCCTCTCAAAACAAATAGCGTTGTGTCAGTGACATAACACTTAACGCCATCATATTTAACCGAATTAATATACCACAATGTTAAGCGACAGCCAACGACTGCCCCCTAATTCCTATGCTACATTTTTTCCTTAGGTAATATTTTCTCTCTACTAGTAAGCGTTTCAAAAATATTGAATTAAAAGGAATTGTTGTATCTTCAAACAGAGCGTTAATTTTTATTTTCACTGCAAATATTCATCCTAAACATACAAAATAATATAACTAACCAATGATGCAGAAGAGTGAACTACCAAATATATTCATGTTTCTCGGTCACATTTACTAGGGTTCAACCTAGGTTACTTGTTAGTATAAACGAAATCGTGTCATATCTAAAAAGTTTTGTTGTAAAATGTACTATAAACAGGGTTTAGTTGAAAAACAACAACAACATAAAATAAAAAATATGTCGCGACAACGCCGTTTTTTATTTTTAAGACGAACGCGTCTATATCCAGATAAAGGCAATTGATCATTATTTTGGAAATTGTTGGCATAAAATAGTTAAATTTTCTCCAGGTTTCAAAGTTAACTAAAAGGTGGCTCAACCCCAAGTATAAACGTTGTTGTTGTTTCGGCTCGTTTAAGTTTATCTGGGAACCACCCAAGTCCAGTATGTAGCAAATAAAACTAATGAGCCTCTTTAGTTAAAACTTCACAAATGGTAACTTACAATCACTTATAAATTTATTGATTGAATTGCAATATTATGATTATACTATTATAATAATTTTATTTTATTTTAATTAATATTTTTAATATTTTCCAACTCTTAAAATTCGATCCGTATCGAATTAGCACAAAGAACCGACTGTGTATATTTTTATTACGAACGAACTGTTGTAACAAAATCTCGGTAGAGTTGGGTTTGACGGTGCCACAATACTTAAAAGTATTTTGAAAAGTACACAATACGTGGCACCGATCCCTTAAACTCCAAATTACCACCGAAATTCCGCTAACAGAATCTCCGATCAGCGGTCTTGGAACGCGGTATAGCTGGCTTGGCTCAGAGCTGGGGTGGGAGATTTCCAAGACATGATCGTAGCTAGAATTACCGCATGAGAGACAGAATAAAAACGGGGAAAAGTAACTAAAGGAATTGCACGCTCGGGCTCCGACAACCAACAGGCCTGGGCGGGCACCGAACCCTCAACCCATCCTCAGCCCACCACTATGATTCTACTAACCGCTCATCATCATCTTCTCGACCTCTGATACAAAAAAAAAATTTAAGAAAATGAAAAGCAACACCGTGAAAAGGAACGAAGAGAGAGAGAGAGGGCTCTGAAAAAAAAATGTTCCTATATACGTAAAAAAAAACATATAACCACAAGCATGCCAATTAACAATAACCGCCAAATGTAGCTTAATAAAAGAAATAACAACGATAAACTGTACTCGCACGGGCATAAATCATGGTATTAGTAAAGCAAAAAAAAAATAACCTTAATAATGAAATGGGGCCAAAAAAAAATTGAATCAAAGTTATAAAAAAAAAAATATTGCTAAGAAAAAAAATTGAACGAAATTAACGGAAATTATACAAAGCAAATTTGTGAATGAATTAATATAGAAATAAAATATAATATAATATACAGATTGAACTAACTTTTTTTTTATTTGTTTGTTTGTTTGTTTGTTGTTACTCCCGGCTAGTGATGGAATTTGCGGTACAATTGTACTTTTTTCGGTACAATTAATTTGTAAAAGTACAATGTTACATTTCAGCGTAATTTAGTACAATCTGAAAAAATTTGAATTATTCCATTAATCGGTTCAACAATTTTCATTGTGCGTTTTTTGCTGAATTAGATTTGTTTGGTGGGTTATTTGAAACTTTTCCATGTAAAAATGCTTACAATGATAGTTCTATGGACGTTGAGAAAATTTATATGGTTGGGTATGGTACTTTACTTATTTACTACTACAGAGTACAGTTACATTTTATATTCGAAATTCGTAGACAAGTAAACATTTGGAAAATAATTTTCGCGTTGTTTTTTATTAAATTTATCAAATTTATTAGTTGAAAAAGTGCAAATTTTTGTGATTGTGAGTTTGCTAATTTTGTGGTGCTCGAGATATCTCGAGATAGATTCATAATTTGTTTCGTACATTGCGTAATTTTTATGGTGAATTTTCCCGTACTGTTGTTTTCGTATCAAGTTAAACAATGGATAGGTAAATACAAATGTGTTAATTACTTATCCTATTTATGAGTTTTTCATTATTTTCAATATCAATTTGTTAACAAAAATCCACAGGTGGCTATTGAGAAAAGAGAACGATAAAGCTGAAACTCAGAGACCAGGTAATTCAGTGTTACCAACAACATCGGCGCTTTCATCGACAACAGCTTCAGTGTTGGACAATGTGGAACAAATATTGTTGAGTAGGTACATTTTTTGATTGTACCTCGTTTTTAATTATTAATTGTATATGTTTATTTTATTTGAAAGCGGAGCAAGATCGTCCGACGAACCAACAAAAAAAAAGTATGTAACAGTTCCATTTAGGGATGAATGGAAAATAAATTATAAATGGCTGGTCCAAGATGATTCGAAACAGGGCAAGAAATGTATGGTTTGCAACTCTGCTATTGTCGGTAGGAAAACACACCTCGAGCGACACGCCGCTAGTGATTCGCATAAAAAGGCTTGGTTAAGCGCAAATCAATCACTGAAAATAGAACAGCTTTTGGACAAGAGTCCTGAAATTGTTTCGGAAAATGCGAAGAAATTAGAAATTAGCCTTGCGTTATTTGTGGCTGAACATAACCTACCGTTTGCGGTCTTGGACCATTTGAGTTTACTTTTAAAAACCGCAGTTATAGATTCGAAAATTATTAAAAAAATGACTCTTAATCGCCACTAAGGTCAAAAAATAATTAAAAATGTAACAGGCCCAGAAAATACAAAGAGAGTTTCGGAAATAGCTAAACGGCAATATTTTTCGATTGCCATAGATGAAAGTACCGATACAACGATGACTAAAAATCTAGCCATAATTTTAAGAGTGTTCGATCAGCAATGCCGTGATCGATTTTTGGCCCTTACTAGAATAGTAGATTGTTCCGCATCTGGAATATTCACTGCATTAGTAAACACTCTCCAGGAAAAAGGTATACCCTTAAAGAATTTAGTCGGATTCACAGCGGTTAACTGTGCTGTGATGATGGGGAAAAATAATGGAGTACAGGCCAAATTAAAAGAATTAATACCGAAATTAGTCGTTAATTGCTGTATTTGTCACAATTTGAACCTAGTTTCGATAGCTGCAGCGACAATACTACCGGATAACATCGACAAGCTTTTACGGCAAATTAACCACCATTTCTGCAATAGCCGAAACAGAAAAGAAGATTTCATAAAATATCAAAATTATTTCGGTGTCCCAGCAAACCACAAATCATATAAGAAGTATTTAACTTGATCATATACAATTTTGTATGATTTGTTTATATGACATAGTCATGTAATAAAATCATAAAAACGTCATTATTCACCAATTATAAATGTTTGTGTGATCAAAATGAAGTCATATAACGGTCCTAAAACTATCATATTAACATCCATATGACTTTATTTATGACCAGAAACTATCAGCAATCACCGTATGACTCTTTTATTACTTTTAGTGTGACTAATTAATGCTGGATAAACGGCAGGCGTATAACATATTTTTTAATGATGTTTATATGATTAATCGTAATGACTTATATCATGATCCATATCTGACCGAAATATGACTTTTCAAAAAAATCCATAAAATTGTAGTTTTTTTTTACTTGTTGTGACCTCCCCCTCCTTTTTTTTATTTTCAATTTTTTTTAATTTTATATTTTTTGACCAATGCATTACCAAATTATTTATTTTATTTATTTAGAATTATTATTTAATAATTATTATTTAAGTTCACATATTATTAATTTACTTACGTTAATAAATCACATGTCGCTTGCGCCTTCAGCCAATGATTTACTTATTTACTTTTCGATATTATCAAATTAATTTTCCTTCTCTGTATATTTTTTACTTTCTTTTATTCTAGTAAAATAAAGTATAGTAATAATGAAAATTTTCGACCTTGAGATTTTTAGAGATTTATTTGTTTTGAGGTCCCCTGAGTCCGAAAAAGTGGGTTTCGAAATGGTGTATGTCTGTCTGTCTGTCAGTCTGTCAGTCTGTCAGTCTGTCAGTCTGTCAGTCTGTCAGTCTGTCAGTCTGTCAGTCTGTCAGTCTGTCACTCTGTCACTCTGTCAGTCTGTCAGTCTGTCAGTCTGTCAGTCTGTTAGTCTGTCAGTCTGTCAGTCTGTCAGTATGCCAGTCCGTCAGTCTGTCAGTCTGTCAGTCTGTCAGTCTGTCAGTCTGTCAGTCTGTCAGTCTGTCAGTCTGTCAGTCTGTCAGTCTGTCAGTCTGTCAGTCTGTCAGTATGTCAGTCTGTCAGTCTGTCAGTCTGTCAGTCTGTCAGTTTGTCAGTCTGCCAGTCCGTCAGTCTGTCAGTCTGTCAGTCTGTCTGTGTCCTCTCTACAGCCCAGATGGTTTAATCAATCGAACTGAAACTTCAGATTCAAGCTTTTTTGATAAATTGGGAGGTCCCAGTGAATTTTACTCCAAATCGGCTAACCGGAAGTGGCCACTCCCTTGGTCCAGAAAATTTATTTTGCAAATATCTTAAAAAGTATAAGATTTACAAAAAACTACTTAATAAAAAATGTTTCCAAAAATTAAAAATATATAAAAATAAAAAATAAAAAATTAAAAGAAAAAATTTAAAAATTTAAATATTAATAAAAAAAATAAAATTCCTCAAAATTCTCTGTTCGTAAAGGAAAGTCGTGTGTTGGCCACACCTCCATTTTTTTCTATTGAAATTTATTGTTAAAAGAAAAAGAGAGTCAGCATACAATTTAATTGTCAAGTTTTAACCTCAAAAGATTTTCAATTTTGTTGTGGTGAACAACGTTTTACAATAAATAAATTGAATTTTAATTCTAACGCCTAAAGTACGATAACATAAAACTAACCAAAGTGTATAACGTGTATTGTGCAAGAGAGTAACGACATACGTACATAATAATATAATAATATCAGTTTATAATAACAAAATTAAATTTTTCTTTAAAAATTATTAATCTGGTGCAACTTCGCATTAAATTAGTATATTATAAATTTATTATAATGGCATATTCAGTAGTCCAGACCACCGAAAACAATAAACCGTACCTCTCAGTTGTCCCTAATAAATGGATTGTAGAAAATGGGTGGGTTAAGTTTGTCGACGGTTGCGCCGATGGTATCGCTGCCAAAGCAGATGGCATTGACTCCTTATATTGGCCACCAGATAAAGTCAATGATTTGTTAAGGCAACCAGATAGCGTACCACAACCAAGTTGGAAGGCAATTTTTTTAGCTTTGTAGTGAATTTTGAAACGTTTTACTTTTTCATAATGTTTGACCTACTGGAGATAATGAAATGTAAAATTAAACGACGCGATTTGAAATGGCATGTGGCCAATAAAATACATGGAGATATGATGGAAAAATCAGAAACAGAAGAAGAATGCCATGCTGAGGTTAGGAAAAAAAGAAGAATCGATAAAATGAGATCTTCTGTGCTGTTAGATTCAAAATTTAAATCACAGCTCAAGGCGATAAATGGTAAGTTATTAGTTTTTGTGGAAATTTTATAAATCTAACAGCTGAACTGTTTTTAGGTTCTAGTAAATCAACTAACATTATGGAAACCAAAAGAAAACTTATTCGTAAATTGCAAGATAAGCCATATTTCAACAAAACATCAATTAAAGTACAAAACCAATCCAAAAATGGTGCGAATTCCGATTTCGAGCTACCGCCACCAAATATTTCCACAAATGATATATCGTTTATACAGGACAATACAAATAATGCTGACACAAATAGTACAATGGTTTTGCAGAAAATTCTGGAAACGGTGAATACGCTTAAAGACACCATGGAAACGAGAATGTCAGCATTAGAACTAAAAGTCAATATTATAGAGAACCAAATTGAAAAATTACCATTTTTAATGAAAGAAGCCTCCAAGTAAGATTTTTGTAAATATATTTAATCGCTTCTTTTTAACTTTTAAAAACTTCTAGGCCTTTGTTAAAAGAGTCTGCCAAAATTCAAATGGTTATAGAACAATTGTATTCAACAAAAGATGATTCTTTAACCAACCGAGTATCAAACGTGCAGCTTGAGATGCCAACCGACATTGCGGGGTTTGACGTTATCGATTCTTTGTCGAAATTAGAGCAACTAGAACAGAACTTAGCTGACTCAAACTTTTTCAAAAATTTGGTAACTAATTTTCAAATGGTTTATTTCTTAACACGTTCGCTGCCACCTAAGAGATAACTCGTAGTTGACCGTGTACCAAATTTTGCCACTACGAGTTATAGTGGTAAAATGTGGTACACCATCAACTACGAGTTATCTCGTTTGTTAATTTTATAATTTTTTCTTTTAGTTTAATAAACTTAAATGTTATAACCGGCAATGTAGCGGAAGTGGTCAAACAGTATGTTATAATCTATTAGACCGGATTTTCACGCGCCTATTTTTAACAGAATGCTCATGGACGGGATTAGGACGTCAAACAGCCAAACATAGATTTGATAATAAATATCGCACTATTAAATTGTTCTGTGATGTTGCCTTGGCAGCGGATTCAGCATTCTCAGTTTCCCAGTGCGAAGAATTTTTAAAAAAACAATTGAAAAATTCAACTGCTCGGTTAAAATCGAAACAACTGCGCAGATCGGTACAACGCTCGCGTGGTTCTAAAAACCGCACAACATTAATAATTGATGAGTAAGTAACCAGTTGAAGACGGCGCGGCGGTATGAAATTTGTACTAATTAAACACAATAATTATTTCCTTGCATACTGCCACTTTAAGAAACACTTGGAGTGTATAAAAATTTCCGGAATGGTGAAATATCTTGGATGGATGATTATGCTTATTTGATTGTGAGATGATATTTAAACCCCTCTCAAAGGTTCAGTAACACTTTGAATGGTAACCCCCATTTTTTATTATAGAATCGTGGGGCTCAAGTCATGATATTTTTTAGATAAAAACAATTATTTTCGAAATTATAAGGCGTCTAAAATTATGACTTTTAATGGTTTTTTCAAGGGAGGCCCAAAGTAAAATATATATAATTTAAAAGATTTTTTAAACCCTACAACTTGTAACTGGGTTGATTTTACCGCAGACTTAATCCTTCCAAGATATTTGACCGGGTCAAAACTTTTTGTACTCTCATATATATTGAATTAATGTAATAATTAATATATCATTTGTTGCTGATCAACTACTTTATATAGCTCATATGATCAGATGTGTGATACCATTGTTATAACCTGTCCCTCAGAATTATAAGTATCTGATTTATTTTAATTTAAAAATATCTGTATTTCATGACCACTAGCCCATTCTGGGTTTTCCTGCGAATAGAGAATTTGGAATTTTTATCTGTTTCTATAGTAGTCGTGTTTTTAAAAACACTCAAAAATTCCTATTTCCCTCTGAAAAACCAGAATAGGGAGACAGAAGTGATCCGGATTAAATTTTGTATAGGAAACGTCCCAAAAATTGTATTATTTTTTTTATTTTTTTAGTAAAAGAAAATAACAAAATTGTTGTTGCTTTCTATATAAAATTGAATCTGGATCAGTTGAAGTCATGAAATGCAGCTGATACTAAACTAATATTATATATATTTTTGCAGAACATCTACAGATTTCGGAGACGCAATAAATCAATAAAGTAAAACTTTATTAACTTGAATGAATTAAAGACATATTTATTTTATTTTTATTTTATATTTATAAATTTATTTTATCTAAATAAACTGACTGAATTAATATATTTTATATAAAAAAAAATATTGGTTTGTTTAATTATTTCAAAGAAGTATTATGTAGATATTTAGAAAGATGTAATCATTTATTTTAAATGTTTGTTGTTGATCCTAAAAGGGTAGCGGTATAAATACAACATGAATGTTTTCGTTTTTTATTGCAACTAACTTGCATATTATTGAATCAATCGGAAACAATTCACTCGCACTAAACTCCGTGCAATTTGTGGTATAAAATACATTAATAGCGGAAGATTCTATTGGGTCCATGAAAAAATCATCGCGATTTTTTATCTTATGTCCATAAATAAAGCAGCTTCCATTTATTTCAATAGCATACTCCATTGCAATGATATCTTTGTTTAAGCCTAGGAACCACTTATTTTCAAATGTATTTTTTAAAATTAAATTGTTTCTTAGTTTTACACACAAAAATTTTTTGCAGTTTGATTCACTAGTTTTTAAAGGTACTGTAAAAATTGGATAATTTTTTTTTTTGAAACCAGAAGAGCAGGGTTACTTCAGAAAGTCGATTTGCTTGTTGAACCAGTGGTAAGCGCCCATTCTTTATTTTCTTTTTAATTTGAATCAGTTCATTCTCAAAAGGATACGTAGAAATAGTTGGCAATGATCCAAAACGCTCAACCTCATCCGCTATATGACAAAAGTTATGAGGATTTGACGTTACAATATTCCAAATTATGTTGCATTTGATTGAAACTAGTTCCAACCATTTTATTAAATGTTGACAACTTTTCTAATATTATTTTTTTTAAACGCCGCTGATACTTTCAACTTTGTTTTAATTTTTTCCAATCGAACGAAAAATTTTTTGCTTTATTCATTTTGAATTTAATATTAATAATATATTAATTTTTATTATTTCATTCAAGTTAATCTGCGATAAATGTCACAAATGTTGAAAGCACTGTATGACCTATTAAAAACTTTATATGAATTAAAACTAGATTGAGACATATTTCGATCATATTAGCAATAAAATGAAAACAAATGACCAACTAAAACTATGATTGAATAATGATCATTTTATTTTTTAGTCCATTGAGAATATTCAATATATGATTCATTATGGCTATGTATCACGAAAAAACCTAATATATGATTTCTAACTGTATATCGACTAGAACAATGACCACATTGTAATCTACAAAACAGCTTAAAAAATTTACATTTTAAATAGCCATCGAAAAATTCAATATATGAGTCCTTATGACTTCGTGTCATACAAATAACTCATTTATGATGTTTTTCTGGTAATTAGCCAACCCGATGACCGAATTATGATGTCCACTTTTAAATTGACTAACTTAGGATCGATATATGATCAAAGAAAAAATATTATATGACTTAAGGTTTACTGGGGTGGAAGTACACGCGATTTTGAAGTTGGCCGCAACCCGCTGGTTGTCACGTCAGGTAAGCTTATTCGTGTTATAAATATTAAAAATTATATTTTGCTTTAGTTTTTAAATCTTATTTTAAATCAAACTTAATTTCAAAATTTACAGGCTGCGATTGACCGTATTCTTGAGCAGTGGAATGCACTTCAAACATATTTTGGCCTGGGCGAATTTTAGAACGCACACGGAAATGAAAATATATCTTTTATTTCTGCTAATTTAAATGATAATTTAATTCATTTATATTTTATATTTTTATCATATGCGTTAAAATTGATTAATACCATCAATTTAGAAATGCAATCCGAGGATGCAAGAATACATGTGCTTATACCACGCATGAAACATTTATTTTTACAATTTAGCCGAAATTTTATATCGAAAAAGTATTTAGATGAAACTGTTATATCTAATATTAATTTAGAAGAACACCATATTCCGGTTGATCAAATCTATTGCGGCGCCGAGGCCGAATTATATTACACAAAACAAAATTTGCCGGCTAATTTAATTTTGGAGTTCAAAAGCAAAATTAAACAATTCTACATCACCTTTTGTGATAACTTACGTAGAAAAATAAATTTTGACGATGCGGTTTTAAATTTTCTCCCCAAATTTTCACCCGAGAACGTGATGTCAGGTGAAACTAATTCAATTTTGACTCTTATCGTAAAGTTTTTTCCAGACGATGAACAGATGCACATTGAGGTCATAAATAATGAATTCCGAGCACTTGCGGATTGTGAGGCACTCAAGCAATTTAAGAACTATTCAATATCTGAATTTTGGGCAAAAGTCGGTACAATTCAAAATGAACTCAACGAACCTATGTTTGGCAACATCTATCGCATTGCTCAAGGTATATTATCGATACCTCATTCATCGGCAAACGTTGAAAGAATATTTTCTTTTCAGAATTTAATTAAGACAAAATGCCGAAACGCCTCCAAGTTGATACATGTTCCGCATTGATACAAACAAAAGATTTAATTAAAACAGATTCTTGTCATAGCTTTAAAATAACAAAAGAACTCATAAAAACAAATTTGCAGAATGCGCCACTAGAAAACGACGAGCTATTAGAATAATTGTAATAAATACACAATGAATCTGATTTTTGTTTAATTGTTATTATTTGAAATATTTAGTGATAAATTTATACTTTTGTTTATTTGTACCTGGTACTAAGTCTGAAATATTTAATTTTATATAATTTATATATGTATTTTTACATATTTATTTTATAAAATACATAAAATAAATTTCATACCGTCGAATACAAACATGTATTATAATGCATAATTTATGTAATATGTATATTTTATGTATTCTACAATTAAAATAATTTTTTTAAAATAAATTTTAATTATAAACTTTAATTTTGGGTAGTTTAATATAAAAAAAAACATAAAAAAAATTAGGTACATTTCAACTCAAAATAGTACAATATTGTTTCAGTTTTTAGTACAATTTAAAAAATCGATTTTCCATCACTGCTCCCGGCGGCTTACAAGCTGACCTTCATCTGGACGTCTGCTACCTGCAAAATTTGATGAACCACTGACAACGGACCAACCGAAATCCGCAGAACGGTAACCGATGCCAATCATCAATATATGCGTAACACAACTGTACCGCCAAAAAAACCGTACTTCACCAATCGATAATAAGAATAGTAATGCACTAAATGTACAGCAAATCCACGATATTCCACGTCAGGCGACACTTTTAGAATTTTCTATCGAGTTATACTAGACGTAGAAAATTATCCCAACTTGTATTTGTTTTAATAAAACAACGGTTTACTACAATTTTTTTTTTTAACAACACGTAACAATTTTTGGTTTATTTTTTTTGTATTTTTTTTATTTTCTTTATGTTGTAATCACAATTTTAAATTAACCTTATACAATTAACAATTCTAGATTTAGTTTCATTTTGTTTTTTTTTATTTTTGTATTTTATGATCAATGACCATTAAATCAAACTGAATATATGCTATAAATTTTTTTGTTTTTATTTTATTTATTGAACCAGTACATGTATCTAACACTCAATGTACCGCAAAAAAATGATTTTATTTTTTCATACACAATGATTCAACTTTTCCACAGAAAAAAAAACAAACAATCATCAAATTTTAAGAATTTAAGACATAACACAAAAAAAAAAAAAAAAAACAATCTCATTATCTCGACTGGCCACCAAAACTTTACTAACTCCAAAAAAAAATCTATTACCCGATCAATCACAAAAATTCGATTTTTTTCCCCTCTCTCTCTCTCTCTTCGTTAAGTTGCCATAACAGTTGCAGTACACCGAAAATGCAAAGATCAAGCGGGGCAGTGCACCGGCGTTTCTCTATGTGCCGGAACGACGCAAAAACGCGGCGTAACACTGTCATACGAAAAATCGGAGACGATGAATACGAGAAAAAGAATTTATGTTTTTTTTTTTTTTTTATATTATGGTTGCGTGGATGAAAATTGCGATGATGCTTGTTGGTGAAGTTTGTTGGACGAGCATGCTCGGATTGCGAAACCAAATAGTTGTTCTATTTGGCGCGAGGTTGAATATGTAACAAACAAATTAAGGCGTGTTATAAATTCGAATTTAAGCGCATGCCAAAAAACGAATTAACCCTTTGTTGTGGAGAATGTATTTTGATTTAAATAAATAAATGTTTTATTTATTTAAACGAAAATGCGTGAGGCGCTACACGTATAAGTAATTGTGGCATAGATTAATAGGGCCACCATCCATATTGATTGTAACACTGCTTTATTAAACTATCAGTTGATTTTGTTGGCCAAAGCAATGCTTTCGTTGTGTACATTGTACATATAGTCCATGTTGTTCGACGGATGGGTTATTTCCTTCGTGTAATATCTGTATATGTCTCTTTTTTCGGTATTTATTTCTTACATGTCATGTTAATAATAAATTGGATTATAATTATATTGAATATGACTCGAATTGAAAGTGATAGTAGCAATAATTAATGAATATTCACCGAAAAACCATGAACAGAATCCATAAGGCACCAAAATGCTCAAATCGATAAAAATAAAGGGATAAAAGTAGAAGGAATAAATAATTAATTAAAATTAAATTAAATTTAACGTTTTACGATTAGAAATACATTTATTCGTAAATCGTCAGTCTTTTCGCATGTAAATTAACAAGTCTGTCTTTGTGTAACAGCAAAATGTTTGTCAACCGCATTAGAATTTTAAAATTTTTGCATTTATATTTTCTATTCACCGGTGTTCTACCACTAATCTCGTCCTTTTCACCAACAACATTTAAATTGCGAAAATCAGTTTCGATCAACATCATCATGATATTGATCATGATTTCATCGGTATACGGTTACTTTGCGATCGATTTCGATATGCTAATAGTTTTAGAAATGCCAAAGAATTGGATAATAGCCGACAGGTTATTTTTAGTAAATCAAAATGTAATATTTTCCACTTCGGTTGTGATTATGTTCAAGAAATTGCGAGATATCAACCGTCAGCTCAGAATGTATCAAAAAAATGTCAAATTCACCTCTAATGTACTAAGGTTTCTATGGCACGCGAAATTTATTTACACTGCCAATTTATTTATATTCAATCTAGTAAAGTGTCTATTCGATGTGATCATCTTAATGGTTACGCAATATTTGCATTCGTTTTATCTGCAAAGGCGGTATAATATAATTGACAATCTACTATTAGCTGCCTATGTAAATTTGCCATTTTTCTATCTTACCTCGAACATTACGTATTTTTATTGTGGTATAAAAATTTTAAATTTTTATTTAATTATGTTAAATGAGGCGCTGCTCGAGACTGTGCAACAATTTAATGGTCGGCACCTATCGAATTGTAGTAATCAGAAATTTATGCATTCTTGTTGTGAACTAAGTGATTTTATTGATGATACGGCATATATTCGTCGTAAGACAATTGGGACCATAAGGCAATGGGTGGAGATCAACTCATTGCCTATCATCATCTTTTTGACCGATTCCTTTTTTACGCTAGCTTTTCGAGTAAGTATTTTGAAATGAGGTAACCTCACAAATTTTATTTAAAGTTTTAATGGTTTTAGCCTTTTTGTATGTACACAATGTTTAATGAGACATTTGATTTTTCTGCTTACAAAATGGGTATGTCTGTTGTAATATTTTTCGCGAAATTGATCGAAATAACGTGGATATTGTCAAGTTGTCAACATCTTATAAATACAGTTAAATATTAACATATCTGTATAGATTTAGTATATTTTATTAAATATAACTTTTATTAAAAATAGTTTCAAGAGACCGGAAGTATTTTACATAAAATCGACATTAATGGAATTGATGAACGACTGAAGGAGAGTATTAAATCATTTTCGATACAAATTCTACAAGATCCATTAAAATTAACGCCTTATGGGCTGTTATCTCTGGACTATGCTTTATTGTTTACTGTGCGTTCGTTTTATACCTACTTACATATATAGGACTCATTGGATAATAGTAACATTGCTTTGTTTGCAGATTATATCGGCATCAACGGCCTACTTTATAATATTGGTTCAATTTTTGATATAGATGTAAAAGCGCTGTGCTACAAACTAAACCAGGAGGCTACATTGGAGTCTTGCATGAGACATTTTAATTAAAGTTAATAAAATAAAATAATAAATTAATTATTTGTATGCCTTTTTATTGATAAAGTTATTTGCATTGAAATTCGATTCTGAACATGTCCGATGACCTCACATTTCTTCAAACAATGCGGCAACTGAATGACTTGAGAGCATGCATACTACTGCTACCCGGTAGCAGATCGTTACTATCGATTATTACCTAATCATACATAACTGCGATGGTCTCTGTTACTACAGGTTACGGAGGAAATGTTAGTAAAGGTTCTAACTTTGTCAAGATGTACTAGATCAAACTGTCGTTTTTCCACATTACAGCTCAAGATTCTCTTTCACTGTATTGTATGGACCGACCCCTTTGTAACCAATATGGGACCCTGATTTTTGGTTACCTGAAGCCATAATACATCTGCATAAGCAATCTTTAGATAATCCATCGAGTCCAACGAGCTACAGGATTTTTCGAAAAAATTTGGCCAAACTGAATTTTTCAGTTTTTCATTGTATCGTATGGACGGACCGACCCCTTATAACCAATATGGGATCCTGATGTTTGAGACCTTAGGCCATAATACATATGCACAAGCAATCTTTAGAAAATCGATCGAGCCTAAAAAGCTTTGGACAAAGCAAATTTTCAGTTTTTTCACTGTATCGTAGTGATAGACCCCCATTGTAACCAATGTTAATAATTTTTGGATACATGGGGCCATAAAACGGGTTGGATATGTAATCTCGAATTTCAATAACTCGCATTTCAAAATCTTGAATTGCAAAATCTCGCATTTCAAAATCTCGCATTTCAAAATCTCGAGTTTCAAAATCTCGCATTTCAAAATCTCGAGTTTCAAAATCTCGCATTTCAAAATCTCAAATTTCAAAATCTCGCATTACAAAATCTCGCATTACAAAATCTCGTATTACAAAATCTCGCATAACAATTTCCCGTGTATTTATGTAATCGCGCGCGCGATTGGGATCGCATCTAAATCTCGCGAAACATACACCCGATTTTGCCAAAAAGACCGCTTTTGAAAAAAATGCTTTTCAAAAGACTGCTTTACAAAATCTTGTTTCGCTAAAAATACCGCCTTTGATATAAAAAAAGCGGGCAATTTTTTTCTGTTTTAAATAAAACATAAAATCGTCATTAGAGGACATAATCGGAGTGGATTCTAAATTTTAACCAAATTCTAATTCGACGTAGCACCTCTGGAAGGCTACTGTTATAATACAAGTTTAAGACCTACAGAATTGTCATTGATAATAATATGCTTACAAATCAAGTAGGGAGAATATTTTTAATTTTTAGAATGAAAAACAAATATTTGTATGTACAGTTGTGTTCATAATAATAGCAGGGCATTACCTTGCTTTAATAACTCTTCAATATTTTTTACACCTTACTCTTTTCCATGGTTGGCAACGCTCCGAAAGTTTCTTCTCTCCTCTCTTATTAATAGTATATCATTACTGTTTAAAAAAATGCTCTCATTTTTTATGAAACTACATTAAGTGAGTGTTTGAACCAAGCTGTTCATAATAATAGCAGCAACGCAAGAAACATAATTTCAAGCGAGGTTCTTAACGAAGAGTTGAAACTTTTTAACTAATTGGTGAGTACAGATTATTATCCTAACTCGTAAAGTGCAAAAACCATATTTAACTGGATTTTAGAAAAGTAATGGGTTGATCCAAGCACTGCACGGAAGAAAAGCGAAACCTTATTAAAAAAACTTCGATGTGAAGGAAAATCTTACCGTGAAATACAAGAAATTATCTGATGTTCTACGAAAATGGTCTGTAATTCAGTAAAATGGACTGATAGAGCTGAAACACGTGGGCCAAAAAAGGAACAACTGAGCGTATTGACCGACAAATCATACAAATGGTAAAGAACGACTCTCATATCAGCTCAAAAAAAGATAAAGAAGGAACTTCAGGTACCTGTAAGTGTGGTTACTAAACGGAGGCATCTATTAGAAGCTAAATTGGCCACCAGATGTCTTAGAAAATTACTATTGCTCAGCAAGAGACATGTGGCAAAAAGAATACAGTTCGGTAAGGCGCACGTCAATTGGCCCCTTAGAAAACTGGCGAAATATTTTAAGGAGCGATGAAATTAAAATTGTCTTTATGGTTCCACAGGTCGTCGACAATATGTGAGGAGACCTCCAAACAATAGCCACGACCCAAAGTACAAAGTAAAGACTGTTAAGGCATGGTGGTGCAAAATTTATGGTTTGAGCTTGCTTCTCATACTATGGTGTTGGGCCGACATATTCTATAACGGGCATCATTGATAAATTTGCATCCATTAAAATACTTGAAGACATCATGCTATTTCGTATGCTGAGGATGAAATGGCCCTGAAATGGATATTTCAACAAGATAACGACCAAAAACTCGCAAGCAAACAGGCGAAGTCGAAGTGGTTTCGGAAGTACAAAATTAATCTTATGGAGAGCAAACGCAATCACAGAACCTCAATTCCATAGAAAACGTGGGTGCTGATGTCAAAAATAATGTGAGCAAAGTTAATCCAAAAAATGTCCAGCAATTGTGGGAGGCAGTGCACGAAGCATAGAGTACAATACCCATTGAGAAATGTCAACTAAATATTAGTTGTATTGCTTTCACCAAAAATAAAACAATTACAACAACAATCGTACTAGATAGACCAAAAAATAGTTTAGCTAACCCAAAAAAAATTAGTGGTTTATCAAATCTTAACCAAATTTTTAGTTTCAATACCTGCCACAAGAGTCGAATTGACAAGAAAATACACGAAAACAAGTTAGACCAAAATTTGGTTAATTTTTGATGTTGCTTTGACCAGCCGTTAACCAAATAAAATACCTAACTCATTTTGGTTGAAAGCAATACACTTATTCACCCATTCCAGACGAGTCGCGCTTACGCTGTTGCATTTCTTCGTCTCTTACCGCTGTGCACTGTTTTTGCGTATAAACAAAATTTAGTTTATAGGCAAAAACAGTGCAAAGAGGTAAGAGACGAAGAAATGCAACAGCATAAGCGCGACTCGTGTGGAATGGGTGATTGACAGCTTTATTAAAAAACAATACACAAAAGTGGTGCTTGTTAAGTTTTTTTTGATGAAATTTTGAATTATTCCTAAACATTGGGTGCGTCCGAAATAAAAAATATGCCTTTAGTGAAGACACATTTCAAAAAACTACATGCGATGTACTTTTTATGTGCATTTTTAACAAAAATTAATCATAATTATCGATTTATAAATTCAGACTTGTCGAAATTCAATTAATTTAATAATTATGGAGAAATTTATTTTTTTGCAAAAATGCGCATTTTAATAAATGTGCACTTAAATTCGCATTTCGGACGCACCCATTTGTAACGGAATTCCCCAAGGGGATTACGTTAACAGACATGAGAATAGTGGTCTGATGCGGTATAGTAGCTGGCTAGAGCTCACGGTGCGGCGTGGGGGTTGACAGACATATTTCTCATGCTTGAATAACCGCATGATGAATAAAATTAGAGGGACAAATGGAAATTAAAAATTAAATTGCCACGGCCTCAGCGGCAAAAAGAAAATGATAAGCTGGGAGTGATCGTTTCGGAGTGACCGTCTCAATCCCAGGCGATCACCGCCGTGACTGCCACACGGGCTTCCCCTCATCGGCCCGCCTACTGGGATGCTGTTTCCCAGTCGCGACGGCTACCGATGCCATTTGTGACAATCCCAGCGACAATCCCCCGGAACGGAGACTGTCACCCCGACGCGATCAACTCATATGGCGTGCCGTCCTCCAGCACAGCCTGTCCTGGAGGAACGAACGGCACGCACGGAAAAGGGTGGAAAAGGGCCGACCCTTTACATGACCACACCCCACATCATCCGATCAATTATTTATTTACACGCACATGGTGCGGCGTAGCACACTACCGTAAGAAATTCAAAGAAAAGATTTTAAGTTATGGTAAAAGAGAAAAATTTAAAATTAGGCTAAAACTGATGAATGATAAATTACGTTAAAACTGATTCTACGTTAATGTTAGATTTCACTTTCACTATAACTGTTTTTAAGAAAATTAAGGAAAACACAAAAATACCTGAAAAAAATGAACCGTTATGGGGTCGAACCACACCCAAAAACGGACAACCGAGCAGAAGTGAAGAGAAAAAAAACGGAAATTCCAAACGCAATCAATAAAAATGACGGAAAAAGAATATAACCGGACAATAATTGCTCTGAGTGGGGTTTTCACCAAATCGGTGCACCACCACGAAACGCCGAAAACAAACGGTAAAAATAATAATATATATGTACAATATAATGAAAATAGAAAGGAGAAACAGCCTGTTACAAACTTAAGAAACTAAAAGTTACTTAGCCAGATTGTTTATCCCTTATTTGTTTTACCTGGTTGTTTTAAAGGCCCGTCCGACCAACCGCAACCAGCGCCGACGCAGGATCCCCCTCTCAAAAAAATGGCTGCACTGCCCTCACTGACCGGAACACTGTCTCAAAAACTACAGCAATCAAAAGGAAATCTCACATGTAAAATGAGAGTTAGATTTTCTTTGTTCTTCTCTTTTCGTTCCACACGAATTATTTTAATCACTCACTGGCACATTAAATAAAACTCTGCGCAACTATTGTTTTCTTTTTTTTTTTTTTTATTTGGTTACACAATATATTATAATTATTTTATTATATAAATCCAATACTATAGAATTACTTTAATTCAAAAAAAAATATGAAAAAAAAACAACTGGATGTTTTTTTTTTACTTTCCGTTATAAATTTTATAAATTAAAACTGGAATGTCAATTGTTAAGTTATATTCAAACCAGTTAAAAGCATTAATTTCTAGTTACCATAAGATTATATGGTTCAAAATTCTATTTTATTTATTCGTGCGATTAAAGCGATACCAAATGAATGTAAACTAACAATCATTAAAAAAATATTTTTACATCAACAAAATCAGAAAAATTTCCCCCTCCTATTTTCTATCTCGCATCGCTGTTTGTCCCACTCGTTGTATTTGTGCACATGTTCATCATTTATTTATTTTTTTTTTTATTATTATTGTAAAATCTTTATTAACATGTATATTGTTTTTTTTTTTTTTATGTACACAAATACAACGAATAAGACAAACAACGACGACGAACACATGTACATACTTATCTGTACGGCCGCATCGGATTCATGTCTAATACACCGATCGGTTCTATCCCCACTCAGAGCAAATATCACGCGTTAATTTAAGCCAATGATACCAGAAAGAAAAATAGACTATTCCAGATTGAATATTTTAATAACCAAATATTCCATCTCATACTATATAATACATGTACACACACCAACTCGCAAGAGATATATATGTTTGTACATGACAATATAGAAAACAAGTAAATGAAAAAAATTTAAAATATGTTTACATAGCAATCGGTGAGAATATTAAATTTGAATTTGGAAAAGCATAAATTAGAGCATATGTATATACAACACTATGGTGGTCATGGTATTTTATAATTAAAGAAAAATTTCAAATTATTTGAGCGTTTGGAATTTTCGAAAAAAAAAAAAAAAATCTTTACTGTTCTAAGTGGAGACGTATGCCAGTCGTAACACATTGTTTCGGATTCGTGTTTCGCTATTTTTGTGAACACCATGAAATGGAATTTTTTATTTGTATTAATTTTTAATCAAAAGAATAAATATTTGTTTGTCATTTTAAAGCTTAATATGACAATATCAAATATATGTATTTCATGAATAAATCTTAATCAAACTTGCGTTTTTGAAAACTTATACCAGTTTTTTCTTTTTCTGGATAGCGCTGCTATTAATATGAACACAACTGTACATATTTATTTTATTGAATTCAAAAGTATTATATATACATTTTTGGAAATTGTAAATTATTAAAATACAGACTAGCAAAAAACAAATATTCAATTGGCTAACGCAATATTTATTGCGATATTTTTTAGGAAACCTAATTTCTCGTATTTGAGCCGATCCTGTACAACTGCTTTAATTTTTTTTTTTCTTTGTTGATATAAATTTTTTATGGCAAATTATGGGCTAGAGGATCGTGGATATAGTCTGATGGCCCTTTAATAATAATATGTTCAATGGCTCCGTTTAATTGAGATGTAATCCGACCTTTACATAAAAAATATTTTTTTTTGTTCGCAAATCCACCTAAAATTGTTTTTATATTTTTTTCTAAATGATAAACATATCCGTCTACGACTAATTTATCTTTGTTTTATTTGATTTTACAACAATTACATTCATTGTTGGTTCAAATATTTTAACACGATCACAATTCTAAATTAACACACAGGACAATTAATTTTTTTAATAAAATGGTCGATTCTTAAAATAAATATTTTAATGTGTTATTCTGATGGTAAAACGGAATTTTGTTTCGTGAAGTTTCAAAACACACACACACACACACACACACACACACACACACACACACGCACACACACACACACACACACACACACACACACACACACACACACACACACACACACACACACACACACACACACACACACACACACACACACACACACACGCTTGCCGGCGGGTAGGTGAGAAATAAAATACCACCCATGGACCAAAACTAGCGAGAAGGGGACTTCGATGATTGGAAAACCAATCCAGAAGCGTCTGTCCATTGTGGGCGGCTTTCTGGTCAGCTGCTGTGTATATGTCCTGGCAGAAGGCAAAAAATGCTAGGAGAGGTTCCCCGATTAAAAACCAAAATGTTAAGTAAGGAGAATGATAGTGTTACGGTGCAGTGACTCGGAACCCCAGTACCGGCGACTTTGGCGAGTGAGCGAGCGGGCTCCCAGTCGTCGATATCAAATGACCGCAATGCTACAGCAGTTGGCAACTGGACTGCTGGAGCAGATAGTGCTACAGCTGAAATTTTGAGTTCATCCGCGGTAAACCTACTCCAGGGTTTGGAAGGAGTCAGATGACTAAGCGCTCACCACCTTCTAGGTCTTCCAGTAATTCCCGTATATCCAGTGTGCTCAGCACACGATCCATCAGTCGTGCGAGCAATTCGTTGATGTTAGGGGGCTAGGGTTTAGTCGGTAAAAATCCGACACTTTTACATGTTCGAGAATGGTTCACATGTAAGGTCTTTTGAAGATTCCCCCCTCAACCACAAAAAAAAACACACACCTGCACACACACACATGTACACTCAACGTTCTGTAAGGTTCGATTTTATGCATGTACTTATGTAAAATGTTTCCATTAATTCGCTCGCGCGAATTAATGAAAACATTTTACATAAGTACTTGCATAAAAGCGGTCATTTGAAAAGCTTTCTTTTGTAAAGCGGTCTTTTGGAAAGCGATCTTTTGAAAAGTGGTTATTAAGCAAGCGGTCCTTTGAAAACGAAATTTTGAAAACGATCTTTTGTTTGGCGGTCTTTCGATCCCAATCCCAAATATACGGGAAATTGTTATCCGAGATTATACTATATTAAAGGTTAACTATATGGAAAATGTATGACAATTAAGCAGGCTGATAAATAACAAATAAATGAATATGTACAGGTATGTATGACAACAAACATAATTAAAAAACGAAAAGAAAATCGTTAACACATACATATTTAGTTTGAATTAATTCCAGAATAATTAAATATAAATTTAATATACTAAAAGCTATAAGGTGATTATCATAAATGAAATTTAAAATAAAAATTAATTAATAAATAAAAAATTAAATAATAAATTGAAATTTAATTAAATATAGGTATTACAAGTAATATTATATAAAATACATATTTTATGTAGGTTATTATGATTATTTTCATTACTACGTCTAACAAAGGAGGAAAAAAGTTAGTTGTCGACGGCTATTGCTACCATCTAAACCGAAAAAACGTACAACTGGGTTTACAGCAACCAAAAAAGTCAGTTATGTAAAGGGCGCGTGGTAACTTGTGTCGAAGGAGTAGAACACGTAATAGTAAAATGTACCTCAAACCATTCCCTTGAGCCCATTGCACATGAGAAGATAGTCGCACAAGCAAAGGCAGATGCCAAACAATGTGCTAGAAATACGGAAACAATACCATCTCATATATTGAGAGAATCAATCATAAATATACCAAGCCACTCACGTGTGTATCTTCCTACAAAAATAGCACAAAAAATTAAAATTCAACGAGTTTGTGCTAATAAACCTAAAGAACCTGAAACTCTTGAAAATATAATAATTCCGGAAATCTTCGTTACATTGAAGGAGAATTATTTTTATTAAATGAAAATTATTTTGATGGAGACTATTTCTTTCTTTAAACTCCTTGGTGAATCAAGTTGTTGGATTATGGATGGAACTTTCGATGTAGTTCCATCTATATGCGACAACATTTTTTCAATACATAGACGTATTGAGGGAAAAATAGTTCCGTTGATTTTTTGTTTAGTGAGTAAAAAATCTAAAAATACCGAATTATTTGCGATTTTGAAAAGACAATTGTGTCGTCGGCCAAAGTTTTTTTCCCAAACGCATCGTTTAACGGATGCCTCTTTCACTTTGGCCAAATAATATGGCGCAAAATCCAAAAATAACGGTTAGTGGCAAAATATGCAAATGACGAAAATTTTTCAATCCAAATCCGGATGATTAAAGTATACCCTTTGTTACATCAAACGAAGTCGATAATTATTACCAGAGCTTGTCTAGGAAATTTAATGACGAGGACGTAAAAAACATTGGAGTTTGGTTTCAAAAAAAATTATATTGGAGAAGGCAGTCAACGGCCCAGATATAAACCTGAATTTTGGGCTATCGGCGTCAACGATAATGAATCGGAGACCTTCCCGCGAACACAAAATAGCGTAGAAGCTTGGCACCGCCGTCTTAAGATAAAAGTCGGAAAACGTCACGCCGTTATATACAAAATATTGGAAGATTTGGGAAAGGAAAGCATTTTTAGCAAGGTCGAGAAAATGCAATGTGGTGAAAATATACTAAAAAACAAAAAGCTTATAAAAAAAAAATTTAAATATAAAAAGAATTATTATGAATAGTCTTAAAATAAAAAAAACCGATTTTTGGCAGCGTATTGCGCAAAATATTTTATTGGGATAGTTTTATTAATAAATTGTATGTTAAATAAAATTTTTGAATTAAATTATTGTATGAAAAAATTAAATAGATTATTTTTAAAACCATTAACAAGACTGTAATGCAAGATTTTAGAAATGCGGAATTTTGTATGTAAATGAAAGATTTTGGAAATGCGAGATTTTGAAATACGAGATTTTTAATTTTTCAAATGCGAGATTTTTTAATGCGAGATTTTATAATGCGGGATTTCGTATCGCTCCCCCATAAAACATCTGCAGAAGCAATCTTAAAAAAATCGGTCGATTCGACAGCTACAGAATTTAACCAAAAATTTGGCCAAACTGAATTTTTCTAATTTTTCACTGTATCGTATGGATGGACCTCCTTGTAACCAATATGGGGCTCTGATTTTTATATACCTGGGACCATAACACATCTGTACAAGCACTCTTAAGAAAATCAATCGCGTCTAAAGAGCTACAGAATTTATCAAAAAAATTTGGCCAAAGCGAATTTTTCAGTTATTTCACTGTATCGTATGGGTGGACCCACCCTTGTTCCTATTATGCGGCCCTGATTTTTGGATAGGTTGGGTCATTAATCTAAAAAATTTGGCCAAAGTGAATTATTCAGTTTTTCACTGTATCTTATGGACGAACCCTTTTGTAACCAATATGGGACCCTGATTTTTGGATAGATGGGGCCATAAAACATCAGCACAAGCAATCTTAAGAAAATCGATCCAGTCTAAAGATAAACAGGATTTTTCAATCAAATTTGGCCAAACTAAATTTTTCAGTTTTTCGCGGTATCGTACGAACGGACCTCCTTGTAACCAATATGGGAATCTTATTTTTATATATCTGGGACCATAAAATATCTGTACAAGCACACTTTAAAGAATCAATCGAGTCTAAAGAGCTGCAGAATTTATCAAAAAAATTTAGCATTTTAGAATTTTTCTAAATTTCACTGTATCGTATGGACGAATTCCCTTGTAACCAACGTGTGGGGGCCTGATTTTTGCATACCTTAGGCCATAACAAATCTGCACAAGCAATCTTAAGAAAATCGATCGATTCTAAAGAGCTACAGCGTTTATCAAAAAAATTTGACCAAACTGAATTTTTCAAATTTTTCACTGTATCGTATGGACGGACTCCCTTGTAACCAATATGGGACCCTAATTTTTGGATACCTTGGCCCAAAACACATCTACACAAGCAATCTTTAGAAAATCGATTAAGTCTAAAAAGCTACAGGATTTTTCAAAAAAATTTCGCCAAACTGAATTCTTCAGTTTTGTCACTGTATCGTATGGACGGACCCCTATGGTACCATTATGGGACTCTTATTTTTGGATACCTTGAGACGTAACACATTTGCACAAGCAATCTTTAGAAAATCGATCGAGTCTATAGAGCTACAGAACTTTTCAAAAAGTTGGACCAAACTGAATTTTTCAGTTTTTCACTTTATCTGGACCCACTTGTAACCAAGATAAGACCCTAATTTTTGGATACCTTGGGCTATAAAACATCTGTAGAAGCAATCTTTAATAAATCGATCAAGTCTAAAGAGCTGCAGGATTTATTAGAAAAATTTGGCCAAACTGAATTTTTCAGCTTTTCACTGTATCGTATGGATGGACCCGCTTGTAACCAATACGGGACCTTGATTTTTGGACACCTGGTGCCATAACACATCTGTACAAGCATACTTAAGAAAATCAATCGAGTCAAAAGAGCTATAAAATTTTTCAAAAAAATTAGCCAAACTGAATTTTTCAGTTTTTCACTCCATCGTATGGATGGACCCTCTTGTAACCCATATGGGACTCTGATTTTTGAATACCTGGGGCGATGACACATCTATGCAAGCTATCTTAAGAAAATCGATCAAGTCTAAGGAGCTACAGAATTTTTCAAAAAAATTTGGCCAAACTGAATGTTTCAGTTTTTTCACTGTATCGTGTGAACCCCTTTGTAACCAATATGGGACCCTAATTTTTTGATACCACGGCCCACAATGTATCTGTACAAGTAATCTTAAGGAAATCGATCAATGGTCTTGGGTTGTTATTGGTTTATTAACTACGACTTAGAATTAATGAACAGCAGTGCCGTGTGTCTTCATTCGTAAAGAAAATTATTTTCGGTTTAAATTTTGAGCATAAATTGCATTTTATTTTATACCGATTATAATTTTAGTTGCCAAAGTAAAACGGCATATGGTATGTATATGTATTTTGGTTTTACAGTTTAAAATTGTGATGTCTATGGCTTGCGTGACGATGCGCTACCATCCTGACCACTACTATCTGCTTTGCTGATTGAGTTTACTCTAGTAAATTAGGTTGGCAGACCTAGTGCAATTCCAGATCTATTCGGGGTTCCGTGGTTCTCAGAACGCCACTGACCTCTCGTGCTCGGAAAACAGCACTTCGAACATTTAGCATAAACGGTGTCTTTCATTCTTTGCTTGGTCGACATAGTTAATACGACACGCTGATATTTCTTGTTCTCTAACAGAAAGATCGGTATACTAACTGTATTACTGGTTTGGCATAAATGCTTCATTTTGTTCGATGAGTTTCATCTCGTTGATTCCTCTTCGGGTACTTATCATTGAATCAGGGTCGATTCGGAGTCAAATCCAAGTATCTTCCCACTTAGGACAACTGACAATTAGATCATTAATCTAAGAAAACCGTCAATCTGTCAATTGATATTGGAGACCAGCTCTCATATTTTGCATAAGAAGTTCCATGATCTTATCCTCTGAATATGGGGTTCGCCATTGCAATGTCATCCAAACACTGTGATACAACTCCACAAAGGTCTGACGCGGCAGCTTTTTCCTGGTTTCAATCTGTCCTGAAATTCCATGAATATGCCTTTTAATTCCAACCATGATATAGCGGGATTATGAAATCTACACGTACAATACCAGATTAATGCGAGATGAAACTAACTAGAACACGCGACCTTCTTCTACTGACAAATCTGCCAGATTACCATGCTCTGATTCTCTTTTCATCTTTTCGTGATACTTTTCCAAATAGTCCTTACTTCTGTGGTGATCAAGATTCCATTGTTACTTTCTTTTACTCTAGTAAAATAAAGTATAGTAATCATGAAAATTTTGGAACTTGAGATTCTTAGAAATTTATCTATTTTGAAGTCCCCTGTCTGTCAGTCTGTGTCCACTCTACAGCCCAGATGGTTTAACCAATCGCACCGAAACTTCAGATTTAAGCTTTTTGGATAAATTGGGAGGTTTCAGTGAATTTTACTCCCAATCGGCTAACCGGAAGTGGCCACTCCCTTGGCCCAAAAAATTTATTTTGCAAATATCTTAAAAAGTGTAAGGTTTACAAAAAACTACTTAATACAAAATGTTTCCCAAAATTTAAAAAAAAAAAATTCTCAAAATTCTCTGTTCGTAAAAGAAAGTCGTGTGTTGGCCACACCTCCATTTTTTGATTGCCTATTTGATCATGTATTTTTTACTAATCTGTCGTGTTTGATAATGTTTCGTATTTGTTTAGCTTTATCTGATTCCTTCCCAGGAGGGCATCCTGGATAAGGTGCTAGAGCAAGAGGCCAAGGAGCTTAAACCTAACTTCCTTGGCAGTCAGCTTCGGCCTGGTTGGCTGGTACTAACCTGTGCTGACCGGGCCACCCTTCAGTGGCTCAGGGAGGCCATAGGCAGTATCAAGCCATGGGAGGGTGCGCAGCTGATCGTGGCCGAGGCGGAAAACCTGCCTCGAGCCACGATTGTGTTCGGTACCTTCCCAAATAGTGCTGAATTGCCCACGGAGAAGCTTTTTGGCTTTATAAAAAGCCAAAATGAGGGCATGCAGGCGATCAACTGAAGAGTGGTCAGGAGAGAGGCGAAAGGCTCTTCGGCCTTTTTCACGTTCTCTATGGACCACTCTTCAGTTGAGAAGCTCAAGCGGGTTGGCTTTAAGGTCAACTAAAGGTTTGGGACTGTACAATTGCATCCCAAGGGTCGTCAGAGTGGAGCTAAACCGGCTTCTGTCGGCGGGACCCAAGTGGTGAAGCCTGTAGAAGCTACGGTAACGGCACCTGTAGCTAAGACCACCGGGGTGACCGCCCTCTCCAGGAGACAGGTGAGGAGAAGGCGGGAAAGGGAGAGGAAGGCGTCAGGGGTTCCGCGGGGGAAGGCCTCACAAGGGCTCCCCCCGTGCAAGCCACTGGTTAGGCCTGGAGGCTCTCAGGCAGCGGGGGCCAGCAGAACGGCGATGGAGGACACTGGTCAGCCATCGGCTGAACAAAAAAAGCATGCGGGTGGTGGCGGTGCTGAAAAGGAGGCTGAGCAGGGCCTTCAGAAGGAGCCTTCGGTAAATTGAAGGCACACATCGCCTGCCTGCAGATAAACCTGCATCATTCAAAAGTGTCTTCGGACGTCCTTTGTCGCAGGTTTATCTGCCAAAACATGGGCATGGCTCTAATCCAGGAGCCATGGGTGATTGGTAACCAGATTAGAGATATACCAAATCAAGTGGGTAAGTTAATTTATCATAAGGGAACTCAGAGTCCAAGAGCGGCTGTGTTGGCCAGTTCGCAAATTAATTTTATTCCCATTTCAGAGTTCATCTCCAGGGACTTGGTTGCAGTAATGGTGGAGGTTCTGGGTGAAAGAGGCAAACAGGAGGCTATAATGGCCTCCGCCTACTTTCCTGGAGACTCAGAGTTAATACGGGTTAGGCGCTCATAGCTCATTGCAAACGCAATGGACTGGCCTACCTGATAGGATGCGATGCAAACTCGCACCACACGGTGTGGGGTAGCACGGACATCAATAACAGGGGTGAGTTTAACAGGGGTTTTTGAATTTCTGATCTCAAATAATGTAGACATTGTCAATAGGGGAAGGAAACCTACTTTTATAAATGCGATTAGGCAAGAGGTCCTAGATTTGACACTTGCTAGTCCGCATTTCAGCGACTTGGTCAAAAACTGGCATGTGTCTTAAGAGGCCTCATTATCGGATCACTTGCACATCAGATTCGATTTGGCGGCTGAGACCATGCAGCGGCAGGAAATCAGAATTCCAAAACTGACCGACTGGGACTATTATAGAGCCTCACTCGAATCAGAAATGCCCTCGGTTGTGGGGAACATAGAGTCTCCAGAGGGTTTGGAGATCTGTTCAAACCAGCTGCATAATTCTATACACTTGGCTTACGAGAACAGCTGCCCAGTTAAGCGAAGAGAGTCCACAAAGATCCCTTGGTGGAACGGGACGCTGGGTAAACTGAGGAAAACATCGAGAAGATTATTCAACAAGGCTAAACGCACCGGTGAATGGGGCGAATATAAGATGGCCTTGACGGAATATAATCTCGAACTAAGGAGATCCAAAAGGGCTACCTGGAGGAATTTCTGTGAGGGAATCAATGAATTGCCCTCTGCAGCTCGTCTCCAGAAAGGCTTTCCAGGGATCATTCAAATGGTTTAGGATTTCTCCAGAAGCAAGATGGGGGGTTCACTGAAAACCGGAAGGAAACCTTAGAGGTACTGTTAGAGACCCACTTTCCGGATTCAGTAGTGGTAGGAGCCCAAGAGGACTCGCATGATCCTTCAAGTGAGGTGGCCTTTGCGCCTCACAGTAGGATCTGGAGTCTCTCTGGGAAAATTTTCGCACCCAGCAAGGTGCGATGGGCTATTGGGTCTTTCAAACCTTTCAAATCCGCTGGAGAAGATGGCATCTGTCCGGCTTTACTTCAAAAAGGTATTGAGGAAATACTCCCTAGCTTGATCCAGATGTTTCGGGCAAGTTATGCTTTTAACTATATTCCGAAACTGTGAAGGAAAGTAAATGTGGTCTTTATACCAAAGGGCGAGGGTCGTCCAGACACCCAGGCCAGGGCTTATCGGCCAATTAGCCTCACATCGTTTCTTTTGAAGACGATGGAAAAAATCCTGGACTATCAAATAAGAAGTGAGGTCCTTGGAAAGAATCCGCTGCATCGGGACCAGTTTGCGTATCAAACTGGTAAATCCACGGTTATGGCCCTTAGCGGTCTAGTCACGAGGATTGAAAAAGCAGTGACATAAAGAAATTGCCCATTGTGCCTTTGTGGACATTGAGGGGGCATTTGATAATACCTCCTATGGATCTATAGAGAGGGCAGCAATTGGAAAAATGGTTCCGCTTTCTACAATTAGGTGGATCCGTTCCATGCTGGAACATCGTGAGATTACTGCCAGACTAGGTGGCGAATCAGTAACCATCAAGGCCGTAAAGGGCTGTCCCCAAGGAGGCGTACTACCTCCTCTTTTGTGGTCATTGGTTATTGACGGACTACTGGTCCTTCTGAGTGGCCACGGGTTTGATGTCCAGGGCTATGCGGATGATGTGGCTATCATAATCAGAGGCAAGTTTGATGAGGTCATTTCTGATCGCATGCAAAATGCACTCAATATAATATGGCAGTGGTGTTACCAGGAAGGACTCAGTGTCAATCCAAGCAAAACTGTCATTGTTCCTTTTACGAGGAGGAAAAAGCTTGCGCTTACAGCTCCCTCGTTAAACGGTACTACTGTGCCTTTTTCCAGCGAGGTTAAATATCTAGGGGTTATCCTAGATCAAAGACTGAACTGGAACAAACATTTGTTGAAAGTTCAAAATAGAGCCATCAAGGCTCTCTGGGCCTGTCAAAGACTCTATGGGCGTACTTGGGGACTACAACCAAAAATGATCTACTGGTCATTTCTTACAATCATTAGGCCTATGGTCACCTACGCATCGGTTGTATGGTGGCCTAAAACTGAGCAGAAGACAACGCAAACCTTATTGAATAAGGTTCAGCGTGTAGCCTGCATCGGTGTTACGGGCTCAATGAGGTCATGTCCAACCGCGGGGGTGGAGACACTTCTAGGACTGACACCGTTACACCTGCATATTAAAAGGGATGCTGCAAGTATGGCCCTGAAAATGCAGGCGGAAGGAAATATCAAACCAGGCAATATGGTGGGTCATCTGGAAATCCTTAAGGACTTTCAGACCCTACCATAGGAATGCCTTCCGACTGTATGCCAGCTAAACTGGACTTCCACAAATCATTCTGTGTTAGGTTACCTGACCGGGATGTGTGGAGGGCAGGTGGACCATCATTTGAGCTAGGGTCCATGGTATGGTTTACAGATGGATCAAAAACGGAAGATGGGGCGGGGATAGGAATACACGGGAGTGGCACTACCCTCTCGAAGTCCTTGGGTACCAATGCTACCGTTTTTCAAGCAGAAGTACATGCTATAGAACTTTGCGCTAGGATAGGCATAGCAAAAGGCCTAAACGATGCAAAGATTTATATTGTATCAGACAGCCAATCGGCCTTAAAAGCTCTTAGGTTTTGTACCGTTGAGTCAAGGCTGGTGTGGGATTGTCTGAAGGTTATTAAACATCTGGCAAGCTCCAATAAGGTAACACTTATGTGGGTGCCAGGTCATACTGGAATCAAAGGAAACGAGGCAGCTGATGGCCTCGCCCGTGAGGGTTCTGCCTCTCCATTTATTGGACCAGAACCCTTCTGCGGTGTCACTAAGGGACACCTTAGAGCAGCGGTAAAACGCTGGGAGGATGTTCAAAAGTCCTCCTACTGGCGCAGAATTCCAGGTTTACGACAGGCGAAGATATTTATATCACCTTCGTCTGTCAGGGTTAAGGAGTGTCTTGAACTTAGGAAACCTGAGTTGAGGCTGCTTACTGGCTTCCTCACAGGTCATGTCCCCTTAAGGTATCACCTTAAGAAGATGAGCCTAAGTACGACAGATGGATGCCGCTTCTGCGGTCTGGAAGCGGAATCAGCGGAACATGTTCTGTGCCATTGCCCAGCCATTTTCCAGCAAAGACTGCAACATCTAGGAGGGAAAACAATGAGCCCGGATAGTATGTATCTTGTACCGGCCAGTAGTATTGTCAGGTTCACTAAGAGCCTGAATATTGACTGGACGGATAATTAAGTAGGGTCCAGCACAATAGATCTTTTAGGTCGCGGTGCGAGGTGGCTTATCGCCCACATGGCCCTCCAGTTAATAATAATGTTACGTTTTTGCCTTGTCAAATAAGGTTCGTATCACTGGATTGTGAATAATACAAACTCAATTCAATTTATCACCAACGAATTTATTTATTTCACAAAATTTATTACAACACAGTTTATCAATAAAAATTCATAAAATCACTTTATATAAATTATTCTTAAATTTTACTGATCACTTTTACTTTATTTATCGCACTACAACACTTTTTAAATCACTTTTTAATTCCTTTTGATCTTTATACTATCGCTTACCAAATATTACTGATCCAATTCGATTTCGTTCGCCTTTTTATATACACAAACCAAACTTCTAGAAAGCTCATGATTTTTCTAGTTAGAATAGTGTAGAACAATTTTATCATGGAAAATTCCATTTAGAACAGTTTAACATTGAGCTATTAATTTTAACTTATTCTATTAGACACTAGGTGTCACCGTCACAATAATAATAATAATACCCATTTTATTTCCCACAAATCCCGATTGTCAGAACAACAATCACGCGGTAATGGAATGTTGTGACATCCAATAAAGCTAATGACAATTCATTATCATTAGAGTGAGATGACACTATATTCCACATACCGGTATCAATAATGATTTTTCGCCATAGTTATGTGAAGTGCCATCTAGATTTTAATAGCAAAACTTATCACCACTCGTTCGCACTGTGTGGTGAGTTTCAGCAAGGACACTGCACGCAAATCGTATGGGCGACGTAAAAACAACACGTCTAGTATATAAGAAAAATCGGTAGAATAAAAAAAAAGAGAATTACTTTGCAACCGTTGGGAATAATAGCCAAATATTAGCTTCCTTAAATATTAAAAAATTCTTATTGAATTATTTTATAACGTTAATTCGAAACAATTATATTATATGAATTAAAATATAAAAATATAAATTTATTACAAATATAATAGTTAATAGTGTAATTAATAATAGTATAAAGTGAAATACCCAGTGCCACCGGGCCATATCTACGACCTCGGTCGGCATTATATTATATGGCTGTTAGTGATACTATCAACCATCACACACATCCATAGCTTCACTTGACACTGCTATGCCTTGACACTTGCCCCGGAGCATTGCTTTTTGTCTAACGAATAAGCTGAGTTTGGTTTTTGCCAAATAATAAATTTCGTCGAAGTGAAAGTCGACATCTTCCATATCATCGATGTAGAATATTTTTCTCTCCACGATGTTCGTAAGGTCTCGACATCTGTAACGTCATCAAATGTACTAATGCCCTTTTCAATATTTGTAAGTTCAAACTCAGTCATGTTTCAATCATGAAAAAATAATGGTTTCAAATGAAAGTGACGAATAGTTTAGCTTCACTGACGACTGGATTTGTTTGGCTTAAACTTATAGTGCTGATGACACTATCTCACACAATAAATCACCTTGCAAATGCCAACTCGGTCAGGATCCAATAACAAACCGCAATTAGCAAAAATAACGGTAAACTAAATTCAAAACTTCACCAAATCCATTTCAAAACAAATAGCGTTGTGTCAGTGACATAACACTTTACGCCATCATATTAAACCGAATTAATATACCACAATGTTAAGCGAGAGCCAACGACTGTCCCCTAACTCCTGTGCTACATTTTTTCCTTAGGTAATATTATTTTCTCTTTACTAGTAAGCGTTTCAAAAATATTGAATTAAAAGGAATTGTTGTATCGTCAAACAGAGCGTTAATTTTCATTTTCACTGCAAATATTCATCCTAAACATACAAAATAATATAACTAACCAATGATGCAGAAGAGTGAACTACCAAATATATTCATGTTTCTCGCTCACATTTACTAGGGTTCAACCTAGGTTACTTGTTAGTATAAACGAAATCGTGTCATATCTAAAAAGTTTTGTTGTAAAATGTACTATAAACAGGGTTTAGTTGAAAAACAACAACAACATAAAATAAAAAATATGTCGCGAGAACGACGTTTTTTATTTTTAAGACGAACGCGTCTATACATCCATTGATCATTATTTTGGAAATTGCTGTCATAAAATAGTTAAATTTTCTCCAGGTTTCAAAGTTAACTAAAAGGTGGCTCAACCCCAAGTATAAACGTTGTTGTTGTTTCGGCTCGCTTAAGTATATCCGGGAACCACCCAAGTACAGTATGTAGCAAATAAAACTAACGAGCCTCTTTAGTTAAAACTTCACAAATGGTAACTTAAAATCACTTATAAATTTATTGATTGAATTTCAATATTATGATTATACTATTATTATAATTTTATTTTATTTTAATTAATATTTTTAATATTTTCCAACTCTTAAAATTCGATCCGTATCGAATTAGCACAAAGAACCGACTGTGTATATTTTTATTACGAACGAACTGTCATACGAAAAATCGGAGACGATGAATACGAGAAAAAGAATTTGTTTTGTTTTTTTTTTTTTTTAATATTATGGTTGCGTCTTGCGTGGATGAAATGAATTAATTGCGATGATGCTTGTTGGTGAAGTTTGTTGGACGAGCATGCTCGGATTGCGAAACCAAATAGTTGTTCTATTTGGCGCGAGGTTGAATATGTAACAAACAAATTAAGGCGTGTTATAAATTCGAATTTGAGCGCATGCCAAAAAACGAATTAACCCTTTGTTGTGGAGAATGTATTTTGATTTAAATAAATAAATGTTTTATTTATTTAAACGAAAATGCGTGAGGCGCTACACGTATAAGTAATTGTGGCATAAATTAATAGGGACACCATCCATATTGATTGTAACACTGCTTTATTAAACTATCAGTAGATTTTATTGGCCTAAGCAACGCTTTCGTTGTGTACGTTGTACATATAGTCCATGTTGTTCGACGGATGGGTTATTTCCTTCGTGTAATATCTGTATATGTCTCTTTTTTCGGTATTTATTTCTTACATGTCATGTTAATAATAAATTGGATTATAATTATATTGAATATGACTCGAATTGAAAGTGATAATAGCAATAATTAATGAATTTTCATCGAAAAACCATGAACAGAATCCATAGGGCACCAAAATGCTCAAATCGATAAAAATAAAGGGATAAAAGTAGAAGGGATAAATAATTAATTAAAATTAAATTAAATTTAACGTTTTACGATTAGAAATACATTTATTCGTAAATCGTCAGTCTTGTCGCATGTAAATTAACAAGTCTGTCTTTGTGTAACAGCAAAATGTTTGTCAACCGCATTAGAGTTTTAACATTTTTACATTTATATTTTCTATTCATCGGTGTTCTACCACTAATCTCGTCCTTTTCATCAACAACATTTAAATTGCGAAAATCAGTTTCGATCAACATCATCATGATATTGATCATGATTTCATCGGTATACGGTTACTTTGCGATCGATTTCGATATGCTAATAGTTTTAGAAATGCCAAAGAATTGGATTATAGCCGACAATCTATTTTTAGTAAATCAAAATGCAGTATTTACATGTTCGATTGCGATTATGTTCAAGAAATTGCGCGATATGAACCGTCAGCTTAGAATGTATCAAAAAAAAATCAAATTCACCTGTAATGTACTAAAGTTTGAATGTCACGCGAAATTTAATTACACTGCCAATTTATTTATATTTAATTTAGCAAAGTGTCTATTCGACGTGATCATCTTAATAGTTACGCAATATTTGCATTCGTTTTATCTGCAAAGGCGGTATAATATAATTGACAATCTACTATTAGCTGCCTATGGAAATTTGCCATTTTTCTATCTTACCTCGAACATTACGTATTTTTATTGTGGTATAAAAATTTTAAATTTTTATTTAATTACGTTAAATGAGGCGCTGCTCGAGACTGTGCAACAATTTAATGGTCGGCACCTATCGAATTGTAGTAATCAGAAATGTATGCATTCTTGTTGTGAACTAAGTGATTTTATTGATGCTACGGCATATATTCGTCGTAAGATAATTGGGACCATAAGGCGATGGGTGGGGATCAACTCATTGCCTATCATCGTCTTTTTGACCGATTCCTTTTTTACGCTAGCGTTTCGAGTAAGTATTTGGAAATGAGGCAACCTCACGAATTTTATTTAAAGTTTTAATGGTTTTAGCCTTTTTGTATTTACACAATGTTTAACGAGACATTTGATTTTTCTGCTTACAAAATGGGTATGTCTGTTGAAATATTTTTCTCGAAATTGATCGAAATTACGTGGATATTGTCAAGTTGCCAGCATCTTAAAAATACGGTTAAATACTAATATATCTGTATAAATTTGGCATATTTTATTAAATATAACTTTTATTAAGAATAGTTTCAAGAGACCGGAAGTATTTTACATAAAATCGACATTAATGGAATTGATGAACGACTGAAGGAGAGCATTAAATTATTTTCGATACAAATCATACAAGATCCTTTAAAATTAACGCCTTATGGGCTGTTATCGCTGGACTATGCTTTATTGTTTACTGTGCGTCCGTTTTATACCTACTTATATAAGACTCATTGGATAATAGTAATGTGGCTTTGTTTTGCAGATTATATCGGCATCAACGGCCTACTTTATAATATTGGTTCAATTTTTGATATAGATGTAAAAGCGCTGTGCTACAAACTAAATCAGAGGACTACACTGGGCCGTTGCACGGGACATTTTAATTAAAGTTAATAAAATAAAAGAATAAATTAATTATTTGTATGCCTTTTTATTGATAAAGTTATTTGCATTGAAATTCGATTCTGAACGTGCCCGATGATCTCACATTTCTTCAAACAATGTGGCAACTGAATGACTTGAGCGCATGCATACTACTGCTGATGAGCAGATCGTTGCTATCGATTATTACCTAATCATACCTGCGGGGGGCCCTGTTACCACAAGTGAAGGAGGAAATGTTATAGGTTCTAACTTTGGCAAGATCTACTAGATCGAACTGTCGTTTTTCCACATTACAGCTCGAGACTCCATCCAAAGTGAGCCACCGATTAACTACATTAGTATTTTTTTTAAAATCTATGGTGTTGTAGCGACTCACTCATTCAGTTTACATATTCAGTCATATGTTTCCAACGTGAACTACATTCATTCAAATACTCCAAACGAAAAATATATTCACTTATATATTACACTCATCAATTACACACATTCACTCATTCAGTAATTTCTTTACATTCGCTCATCGCTACCATTAGTTCGGATGCGAACATTCTAATAAACAAAAAAAGAACGCAACTGTTGAAAATGCAGGCATACCAATACAAAAAAATAAAACAAGAAATATAAAAAAGGACATGAACCCAGGTTCTTTCGCGCTTTTATTTTTTTGACAGAAAACAAAATAAATTTATTATCGCGTCAGCTTTACTAAAAAAACGGCGTCTTTATCTCGTGGTGAAAAAAAATAAATAAATCAAAACTAAAAAAACTAACTTATAGCTAAAATAAAATCATTGTAAGGGTGTGAAATAAATAACAAAAGTTTATAAATTAATTCATAAACCAAATTGTGAGTTTCATTAATAAGTTGTCATTTATTTCCAATCCTACTAAAGTGTAAATTAAATTAAGTGTTTAAATGAAGATTAGTGTTTCGGAAAGCGATTTGGGAATAAATGGGGGAATTGAAGTTGAAATTCAAAATGTTGATGAATATTCAATATGAACTTCGATTGCAGCTACAATCCTTTCCAAACTTTGTCTTCATAGTGTTCTAAAATTTTTGTTTCAGTGTAGTGAAAAATTTTAAATTGGGAAACGTGAGGAAAACGTGGTCCAAAAATTAATTAACGGTACCGATCAGATATCGTTATAAGGTATATCACATGTACTGGTCTTTATATGTATATGTGATATGAATTGTGTAAAAAAATTGTTTCGTTGTTTCTCTTATATATTTTAGAATTGGGCCCGGTTTTGGAACAATAAACTTCCTATATTTGTATTGAAAAAACAAAAATAACATAATATAATATAAAATTTTGGAAGGCAGAATCGGGCCTTACATCTACATTCCAATTATGTGACTTTACTGTTTTTCATAGACAAACTAGCATAAGAAACATTACGAAATCTTATCTGTAGCTTCAATAGGGGATGATTTTTTTAAAACTTGGATAAATTTTATTTTGTAAACAACATGTGACCCTAATTTTTGGATACCTGGGGCTATAAAACATCTGCAGCAGCAATCATAAGAAAATCGATCGATTCGAAAGAGCTACAGAATTTATCAAAAAAATTTGGACAAACTGTGTTTTTCAGATTTTCCCTGCATCGTATGGATGAATTCGTTCCTTTGTAACCAATATGGGATCTTGATTTTTTGATACCTTGGGCAACACATCTGTAGCTACAGGATTTTTCAAGAAAATTTGGCCAAACTGAATTTTTCAGTTGTTCACTGCATCGTATTGGCTGACCCGCTTGTAACCAATAGGGGACCTTGATTTTTGGACAGCTGGTGCCATAACACATCTGTACAAGCAATCTTAAGAAAATCAATCGAGTCAAAAGAGCTATAAAATTTTTCACAAAAATTGGCCAAACTGAATTTTTCAGATTTTCACTCCATCGTATGGATGGTCCATCACCTTGTAACCCTTATGGGACCCTGATTTTTGAATACCTGGCGCAGTGACATATATGTGCAAGCTATCTTAAGAAAATCGATCAAGTCTAAGGAGCTACAGAATTTTTCAAAAAAATTTGGCCAAACTAAATCTTTCAGTTTTTTCACTGTATCTTGTGAACCCCCTTCTAACCAATATGGGACCCTGATTTTTGGATAACACGGCCCGTAACGTATCTGTACAAGTAATCTTAAGAAAATCTATCAATGTTCTTGGATTATTATTGGTTTATTAACTACGACTTAGAATTAATGAACAGCAGTGCCGTGTGTCTTCATTCGTAAAGGAAATTATTTTCGGTTTTATTTTGAGCATAAATTGCATTTTATTTTATACCGATTAATATTTTAGTTGCCAAAGTAAAACGGCATATGGTATGTATATGTATTTTGGTTTTGGTTTTACAGTTTAAAATTGTGATGTCTATGGCTTGCGTGATGATGCGCTACCATCCTGACCACTACTATCTGCTTTGCTGATTGAGTTTACTTTGGTAAATTAGGTTGGCAGACCTGGTGCAGTTCTGGATCCGTTCGGGGTTCCGTGGTTCCCAGAACGCCACTGACCTCTCGTCGAGTCTTCGGTGTCTTTCATTCCACATTTATAACAAAACCATCGCATAGATGGAAAACGGCAATCAATAAAAGTATGTCCCTTCTCATCGCAATTATAACACACAATTTCCCGGTTGGCAGGTGAGCGAGAGAAATTTGCGTGTGACTTGAACATTCCACCTGAAGTCGAATTCTTTGCTTGGTCGACATAGTTAATACGACATGCTGCTATTTCTTGTTCTCTAACAGAAGGATCGGTGTACTGACCGTATTACTGATTTGGCATAAATGCTTTATTTTGTTCGATGAGTTTCATCTCGTTGATTATTTTTCTGGTACTTATCATTGAATCAGGGTCGATTCGGAGTCGATTCCAAGTATCTTCCCACGTAGTACAACTGGCAATCAGATCATTAATCGAAGAGAACCATCGATCTGTCAATTGATATTGAAGACCAACTCTCATATTTTGCATGAAAAGTTCGATGATCTTATCCTCTGAATATGGGGTTCGCCATTGCAATGTCATACTCCAAACACTGTAATACAACTTCACAAAGGTCTGACGCTACAGCTTTTTCCTGGTTTCAATCTGTCCTGAAATCTTTCCATGAATTTGCCTTTTAATTCCAACCATGATATAGCGGGATTATGACATCTACATATACCTACAATACCAGAGTAATGCGAGACGAAACTAACTAGAACACGCGACCTCCTTCTGCTGACAAATCTACCAGATTACCCTGTTCTAATTCTCTTTTCATCTCTTCGTGGTACTTCTCCAAATAGTCCTTATTTTTGAGGTGATCAAGATTCCATTGTTACTTTCTTTTACTCTAGTAAAATAAAGTATAGTAATCATGAAAATTTTGGAACTTGAACTTGAGAGATTTATCTATTTTGAGGTCCCCTGAGTTCAAAAAAGTGGGTTTCGAAATGGTGTCTGTCTGTCATTCTGTCTGTCAGTCTGTGTCCTCTCTACAGCCCAGATGATGGTTTAACCAATCGCACTGAAACCTCAGATTTAAGCTTTTTTGATAAATTAGGAGGTTCCAGTGAATTTTACTCCGAATCGGCTAACCGGAAGTGGCCACTCCCTTGGTCCAGAAAATTTATTTTGCAAATATCTTAAAAAGTGTAAGGTTTACAAAAAACTACTTAATACAAAATGTTTCCAAAAACTAAAAAAAAAATTAAAAATTCTCAAAATTCTCTGTTCGTAAAAGAAAGTCGTGTGTTGGCCACACCTCCATTTTTTGATAATGCATTGCCTATTTTATCGTGTATTTTTGCTAATCTGTCGTGTTTGATAACGTTTCGTATTTGTTTAGCTTTATCTGATTCCTTCCAGACTGAAAATAACATTAAGTTATGATGCACTTTGTCCAGTTGCAATTTCGTTCTGACATTCCGCAATGTAATATTACAGAACCTATACTTCCCCATATGGTGCATACCAGCAAAAAGTGTTGATATACAAAGTTGTAAAGTAATTCAATCCTATTGGAACATGAACGCAGACAACCATAAACTCCTTACTATTATTTTGACATACCGATCCGTAACAGATGCTCTCAGATATTCCACAGAAGCTGTTTATTTGAATTGTTCCATTTAGTCTGTATAGTAATGCCACTCCATTACTATTAGCATTTCGGTCATTTATGTTTTCTCTTTTGCTGCTTAGGAACCACCTATAATTTGTGGTTAAATTTTCCATTGCTGACATATCTATTTCTTTTTGAACAAACAATCGATCCCATTCTTGTTGCTGTAGACCAACTTTATTTTGCTTTCAGCATTATTTACACCTTCTCTATATTTGAGTGCTACAAAATATAAATCTTCTATTAATCGAAAATACCTAGAGTATGTGAGGACATTTATATATTTATCGATGTTTGGTAAGGTTTGTACTTCTATTTTCATCAATTATTATAGTGTCGTAATGGTTATTCCGGTATTGTAGTCTTATGAGGGTCCTGGAAAATTTCTATTCTTGTTTCTTTTTCCAGCCATCTTCCATCCTTAGATATATGTGCTAAGTAAGCCCACACCATTTCTTCTTCCTCCGATCGAATTTTTAATACTTTCTCAGCCGATGTCATTAGGCTTAACTTGTATTTATTTGGGATTATTTCGATTATCTGTTAAATATTCTATTACTTCCTCCCGGACTATTTTGGTCATTTGAGCACATTCTTTTGTCCAAGGTTTAGTTCCATATATTTGATTCGTTGTAGCAGAAATTAAGCAATTTCCATCCCCTGGGATTTTAGTAATTTGTAATTCATCCTGCCTTTCCATTATGGGTTTATTTTTTTATTTTTTTTATTAACATTTTATCTTAAATTTTCCTGAATCTATCTTTAACCATTTTGAAAACCAAAAATATCAGAGAAACGGTTACAATTGGCTCGCATAGTCGAAAATCTGAAGTCCATGCAGATTTTGTTCTATGTATGTTGTCTTATAGGAACGTAACCATTCTGACACGAATTTATATATCAGGGCTTCCCCTTTTATCGGTCGAGATTTCATCTGTAAAGAAAACTGCAGCAAAACATACCATTCACCGCCAATTAAGTCTAATCACAAACCTACACATTAGCCACTCTCAATACTTTTTACAAAAACTTCAGATTTAAATGAGAAAGAAAACAAACAATAGTTTTCTTACCGATAAACCGATAAACGATTTTACGACATTTTGAATATTCACGATAATGCACTTGGCCATCGATATGTACAACAGTTACTCACCTCCATACTCAGCCCATACCATTACACTGTCACGAAATAAAAAAAATAAAAAAAAAAATAAAACCCATCCAAAAATTCATTGTGTTACTTATTTCCTATACAGTTATTCCTCGATTCTGTGGCGCACTAGACCAGTGATACACAAAAAATATGGCGGGTAAATATACACATGCTAGTCTATTACTACTACTTAAGCACAAGCAACGAAAAGAAAATACGAATAAAATAATTTCAATTTCAATTCTCTTTAACCGATTTTCGTATTGGGTTTATATAGAAATAAAAACAATATTATTAGGTTGTCACGGAAATAGTGATTATTTTGTGGCCGTTTATTTCAAATTCATAAAACTATTGCTAGTATTTTGTACAAACGAAACATCAAAAAAATATAGTTTAAAAATAAGTATATTTCAATGCGCACAAACTTCTGTTGTACAACAACTCGTTGTGTAAACCATTTGCCGTACCCACACACGAGTTTGCGCAACACTTACGCTACAATAATATTTGTTCAAATTTCAGTTGAGGCTTAATCATTAATCAATAAGGATGTCTACTAAAGCCGCAAGTTTGGCAATTATAATTTATTGTGCTACGGATGAATCTACAAATCGAAAACGGAAAACAAGAGTTTGGATGAAAAAATGGTTACAGAAAAAGTGTGCTTTTAACCATCAAAATTTAATAAAGGAGCTAGAACTATCTGCACCTTTAGATTATAAGAATTAGTCCCAGGAGCACCGAGCTACGCTCGTTCCGAATTACATTAGCGTTTGTTACACGTTCATGTCACTGAGTTTCACCTCATTCAATTGAGCAATATGTTAGTTCCATTTAGACTGTCGATTTTCCAGAAAAATTTCCGACACTCATGTTTGAATCCCATTCTATACTAAACAAATCCCATTCTATACAATTCATCCCAATTGAAAGGAAATGGTTTAATTCTATTGAAACTAGAATAATATTCATATTCCCATTTTGCAATCCCATTTTCATGGTACATACCGAGTTCTATCGAAATCGGTTGAGAAATGGCTTTGGTCCATTGGAATTGGCCATTTTACAGAACCTATACGATCCATATTTGGAACTAATTTATGATCTCTATATAATTCTCAAAAATCACAATTGAACAAATAAAAAAAACAAAACACAATGCAATATCAATAGCAATAACAACAATTAGATTTCCTTTGTTAGAAAATAAAATAAAAATGAAACCCGAACCTCTCCAGAAAGCCTACTAAAATATTTTTCCAAGAAATCAAAATCCATTACAATTGCTTCCTTTCACTAGAAAATTTCCATCTAACCAATTACTATTAACAAAAGAAAATAATAAAAATATGAATTCCCATAGGAGGATCCTCTTAAACGAATTTTACTGAAATAAAACCACCCCAACCAACATTAATAAAAATCAAATAACCGTTTCAGAAACCGGTAGTAAGTTAAAAAGTAATATAAAACCAAGCAAACAGGGGCTCACCGGACGAGAACTTCCTTAACGTTTTTTTTAAGAATCAATACCCGGTGTTATCGCGTTTTGGCACTCGAAAACTCTCTTTCATCAATTATGATCAATAAAAAAATATTCAAAAAAACGAACCCCAGGCCTATTAGAGGACCCACTAAACGACATTTCCCGAAATCAAAGTCCACTGCAAATGTTTCCTAACACTAGAAAATCCCTGCTCACCAATTATTACAAAAATCGTTGAACTTAAAAAATGGACCTCGACCATCCGGAGGACCCTCTAAACATATATTTCCCGAAATCAACACCCATTGCAGACCTTTCAAAACCCTATTTGACTTCAATCAATACCCATGGCGATCGCTTCCTGCCGCTCGAATATCTCTCATTACCAAATGTTTACCAAAATTGTGAAAATGAAAAAAGGAACCCGGATACCACTGAAAGACCCTAAGCAATCTCTGTCTGGCACCCACCCGCTCACAAATTTTTACCAAAAATGTAAAAATTAAAAAAAAGAAGCCCGGGCTCAACTGGAGAACCCCCTAAACGAATTTTCCAAAAATGTATACCCATCACAATCGCTTCGTGGCACTCGAAAACCCTCTTTACCAACTTTTAACAAAATAGTTAAAATTTAAAAAACCCAAGTTACAATGGATGACACTCTGGACTGGTAAACATACTTACCAATTTTCAACAAAATCATTAAAACTATAAAAATGGAGTCTGAATTTTCCTGAAATCAAGACCAATGGGGATCACCTTATACCACTTAAAAACACTTCTTACCAATATTTACCAACATCGTGAAAATTACAAAGGAGCCCGAGTTCCACTGAAGAACCCCCTAAACTATTTTTTTCGAAATCAAGACCGGTCACAATTGATTCTTGGCACACGAAAACCCCAGCTTACCAATTTTTACCAAAATCGAAAAAATTAAAAAAAGGCCTGGGAACAAATGGAGAACACCTTCTAAATTATCAAGACCCGTCGCAATCGCTTCCTGGCACCCGAAAACCCCCGCTCACTAATTTTTTAGCAAATTCGCCAAAATTAACAAAAAAGCACCCGGGCCCACTTGAAAACCCCCTAGACAAATTTTCCCGAAATCAACACCCCTGAATTAAAAACTACCACTTGTAGCACTGGTGAGCAAATAATATTGTGCATTAAAGTCATGTATATTGGGCTAAAGGGCTTACTGGTTTTGTTACCGGATCCACCCAATAATCATGGAACGTTGAACCGGCGCTGCTACAACCAAAAACCGAAGAAGAACATGTTACAATACTATATGTCAGAATATTCTTTAAAATTGTGTGTCGTGTAAGTTTTATTATTTTAAGTTATTTATTCCATATTCTAATTAGTTTTCGTTTTAGCTTATATGAATATTTTACCGGCCGCCACTCAATCTGATAATATAGGTAGCAAGTAATTTATTATCAAGCGGGCAAACAAATCGTGATCTAAGTTCCGAACTCCTCGATATATGAGTTGGAAAGGGTTTCGGCATGGAATTTCTAAGCGTAGCAGCTGATGCTGTTGTTAAAAATAAACGTTTCAAAGAGGTTAACAAATCAAGCCGCTATAAAGACTAAAGCCATAATATCAAAATTTCGTATGAAACACGATGAGCTACATACTATGCCACAATTTTCGGACTGTTTACTACAACCGTTCCTGCACGTACTGGTGCAAACCTAACGAAAAAATGACGTTCCAAGCATCTGATTTTGTACCATTATCACCGCCACTATAGATATATCTAGTCGAGATGTATTATCTCTATTAGCGCATTTCCTTCCGATAGTATATACCGAGAGTGCTAAGATAATTATTGATAATTCAGAATAGGAAAGATCTAAAGGGAAGTTTGTTGGCTAAAATTGACTAAAAAAGTTGAACCAAATTATGAAAGATACGAGGACGTGAATGATCCCTTGACAGAAACATCGGATAAAATATCAAATATTTCTTCAGTACCACCACATTCTTTAGCCACATTTGGATTATTCGTGAGACTGTCTGCATATTTAGATGTGCTATTGCGCGCTAAAATAAAAGCACAATGCTTACTACGCTTCGTACTTGGTGTTACCGGAAATTATGAAGAAGTGAAATTTAAGTCTGTTGCTAACCTCATCACTTACCAACGCTACCCTATTAAGTATTCCGATAATTATTGGATTGTTCATCGCTGACAACGGATGATGGCGTTTGTTGATCGAAGTTGACGCGGTTTGATCGAAGTTGACGCGGTACATTTAGTTCTGAATTTTTGAGCGTATTAACGCATCATTCACAATTGAGTGGTTTGCAAACGGAAATTTCATCATAATTAAAAACTACCACTTGTAACACTAGTGAGCAAAAAATATTGGATAATAAAAGTCATGCATATTGGGCTAAAGGTACTGGTTTTGGTACCGGATCCACCCAACAATCATGGAACGTTGAACATTCGCTGCTACAACCAAAATCCGAAGTGGAACATGTTACAGTACTACATGTCAAAATATTCTTGAAAATTGTGTGTCGTGTAAGTATATCCTAATTAATTTTCCTTTTAGCTTATATGAATATTTTACCAGTCGCCACTCAATATGATAATATAGATAGCAAATAATTTATTACCAAACGGGCAAACAAATTGTGATATAAGTTCCGAACTCCTCGATATATGAGCTGGAATGGGTTTCAGTATGGAAATTCTAAGCGTAGTAACTGATGTTCCGGCTAAAAATAAACGTTTCAAAGAGGTTAAAAAAATCAAGCCGCTATTAAGACAAAATTCATAATATCAAAATTTCGTATAAAACTCGATGAGATACTACTATGCCTCAATTTTCTAACTGTTTCCAATTAACCGTTCCTGCACGTCCTGGTGCAATCTTAACGAAGAAATGACGTTCCAAGCATCTGATTTTGTATTAAAATAAAAAACTAGTGTTTTTTAAATAAACAACAGTAGTTGTATAAATAAATTTTTTATTTGTATTATTTTTCACAAATGATTTTGTACTATTATCATGACCGCTAGCCCGCTACAGATATTTTCGAGTCGAGGTGCATTATCTCTATTAGCACATTTCCTTCCGATAGTATATACCGAGAGTGCTAAGATAATTATTGGTGATTCAGAATAGGAAAAATCAAAAGGGAAGTTCAATAATCGGGGAATTGGTTAAAGTTGAACCAAATTATGATTTATACGAGGACGTTGATGGTACCTTGATGGAAATATCGGATAAAATATCAAATATTGTTTCAGTACCACCGCATTCTTTAGCCACAATTGGATAATTCTTGAAACTGCCTGCATATTCAGATGTGCTATTGCGCGCTAAAATAAAAGCACAATGCTTACTACTCTTACCTTGTTTACCGGAGATGGTGGAGGAATAAAATTTATAGTCTGTCGCTAGCTTCATCACTCCTAACGCTACCACCATTTGAAGTATTACGACAATTATTTTATTTGCTCTACTAAACCACCGATGACGCTTGAAACCAAAAAGCATCCACCAGTCAACGGTGTTTTAATAAAACTTCTTTTTATAGTTGCGTGAAAAACGCTTTAGTAAAAAAGTGAAAGTACCACCCAACGTATCCTATGGGGTAGTCATTGATCCAAACATTTATACTGTTGACAATGGGCACTTGAAAAGAAAAAACTAAAATAATTTTTAAAACTTAAACTATTTTTATTAATCAATTTATTGTATCATCATGTCGTGTTGCTGTTTCAGCCAACGCTAACGTGGCTAAAGCGGTAATACTTCGTACATTTCGGTGTTCATCAATTAAACCATTTATTATCACTTCGATCAATAGCTTGATAATACAAGATGAAATCGCGTTTATTCGAACAGCGATTTGTTGTACGATTTTTATGCCAGTATAACGATCTTGCCATTTGGTACTCTGGCAGACCACCTTGAGGAACGATAATAATGTTGGAATGCCAAAAACAATTGCGACCACCACAAAAGCATGTGCAATGGTATTTCGTATATACGCCTCTATATTATCGATATCGGGACGCATTGCAGAAATCATTGCTGTTATACCGGTCGAATTTACTATTTTTGAGATTATCTCGTAATCTTTATATTCCTTAAGTTCAGGGTCATAAATAGTTTCTATAATTTTCAATAACACAATATCTAACAGATATTTATCATAATTTTGTGCATCCACAAGCGAAGGATTAGTATCGCATTTTATTTGAGGAGTTACATCCCATCGATTATGCCGCGTTGGTTTTGATACTCGTACCTTATTTTGATTTAAGAACGATTTTTTATGTGATATTTTATTTTTATATATTTATTCTATTCCACTCATTTTCGTGATTTTTTGGTCAAGAAAATCACTGGAATAATTAAATCCTACAATTGAAAATTGAATCCAATATTTCCAGAAAATTATTTCAATATTGATTTCATATAAATTTTCAAGATTCTCGCTCGAATTAATGATCCTTCACCTAAATACATATATATATGTAGTTTCCCAAATTATACCTACGTTTACTGATATACATACATTTACCGTAACTTAAATGTAAATGTAGTTTTTGTAGTTAATTCTTGATTTTTGTGAACGTAAATGTCATAATTGTGCCTTTGCAACACAAATAATTTACTATAATAGCCTAAATGTAGCTTACAACTTTTACATTCATCTTTTATTATTATTCAATCATACATGGCCATATAAATTTGAAAAAAAAAAAACGAAAAAAAAATTTATCTCAAGAATGTAATTTTCGAGGTTCGAACTACGATCTAAAATTTTAAAATCCACAACGCTAACACCTAGACTACTGCGGCATGGGAATTTGCCGAAAAATTACTTGGTTTTATAAAAAGTTTTGAGCATTCTACTAAATTATATAATATGTAGATAGATTTACACAATGTGACGTATCAACATAGAGAAAGATAAAATTTGTCAGATCTTTCTGTAATTTGGTATACAGATGAAGAAAAATATTCTAAGAATAATTTCCTTTTACATCATATCGGAAAAATCACAGAAAATGCGAGAAAATCGCGAATTTCCACTCGGAAAATTCGTCGGGAAAAGACTAAAAAAAATATGCTGATCCAACATTAATTTAAATTTTTTTTTTTTTTGTCGTGATTTTTGAAAAATGGACATCCATGAAAAAAAAATCATAAAAAAAAAATTAAATACATCCCAACTCCGTATGCTGCTAACTACGCAGCTGTTGCTGTACTATTTAAAAAAATCATCAAACATTCTTTTCTATAAAAAAAATACACAATACATATCGCTCATTTGCTGCAACAATGACACAATTTAAAAATAACAAATGTTATAATTTGAGAGACATTTCCGTTTGTCTTGTAGTGAGCTTTATAGCTTTAGGTGTGTCGTTATATCAGTTTTAACTATATTAAAAATCCGATATTTCTCTATAAATAAGTCAAAAACGACCGATTTTGAGTTATGCCATTGTGGTAGCAAATGAGCGATATACAATTGACCATTTTAGAGATGGCGCTGTAAAATTTGGATAATTTTTCCAGATTTGAAGGCTTTACAGAGTTTTCCCAGACTTGAGACCAGACTCAATCGCATTTTCATGCAACAAGACATCATATAGCCATTTTACGTCAACGAAATCGGTCTCGAAGTAGTTTTTCGTGCTGACATATATACATACCCGCAATTATTGCTCGTTTAATAATATAGATTTAAGGATAGACTCTGCGACTTTCGGGGAATTGCTAGAAATGCTAAGTCCTTTTATCATAAGAAACGACACCATTATGAGGGAATCAATATCGCCCAAACAAAGGTTATTTGCCACTTTGCGTTACCTAGCATGTGAGTTATCTTTTGAGGAGCTAAAATTTGAAGCTGCGATAGCCGCGCAGACTCTGGGAAAAATTATCATTGAAACGTGTGAGGCAATCATAAAAGTTTTAAAAAATTATATAAAGGCAAGTAAAAATTCCTTTATTTATTTTCTAATATGGAATTTTCACGAAAAAATGTTAGTTAGCTTCAACAAAATTCCAATGTAACTTAAATTAAATCTTGAATAAAATAGAAATTCTCATTAATGTTATTAAAGTCTAGTAGTCTTGGCGAATGTGGTGGGAGGGGAAAAAGTCGAATGAATTTCATCGGCTCCGCAACCTATCACAGCACCCACTTTCCGTCCACCGTGCTGGTCATGTGTTAGGCGGAGGTAGGGGGGTGGGTGGTCACGGATGGATGCAGAAGTCACTCGCAAGTGCATGTACGACCTCCACGTGGTGACTACTGGTAACCAGGAATTTTCCTGGGCTAATGTACAGCGCTGAAGGAGTAAACCTTACACAAATCCCCAAGTCACGGTGGAACAGCATATGCCAAGGAATGGATGGTTAGTGGGTAAACTGATCTCTAATATGCGGAATCTGGATACCAGGTGATCTCCAGTTTTAATCAGCCTTACCCTCGTATACGGATCTCTGCGAGGGTGGACCATATAACTCTCCGAAACTCGTGGGAACATATGGAAAAAAACAAATAAAAGAAAAAGAGACAGGCACTCTCAAAAAGCCAATAGGTATCACGGATGGTGACTCAAACCTTAAAGGTGAAGTCACCAACGTAGAAACAAGAAGAGTTTTGAAGGCTGTGGTGCCGGGTAACAGCGGTAGCCGAGGGCCTGCCGTAGTAAAAGGGAGTTTGGACCGTACAGGGGCAAGCTACCTTCACAATAGGTTCTTCGGTAAACGCGGCCTTGGCACCTATGCCGGAGACTAGCGCGAAAGTTATCCCTGAGGATAAGCGACGGTACGGGAACTGACGCGCAGCGCGGAGGATTTTGGATAGGCTGGCGGCCACCCCTGAGGGGCTGCTAACGCATGAACAAAGGGAATCTCTGGCATGGGCAAAGGTTACCTTCTTAGGCAACAATTCGGGGAGGGTACCGGCGGAGTCGAAAAGACGACAGCGGTCCCAAGACGAAGTGGAGACTGGCGAGAGTAAGCGGCCGAGAATGCAGGGAGCGCAGGGTGATGCTGGAACGCACGGGGCAAGACTGTTCAGTGACGTCCTTAAGGAGCATCCAGGGATACTAGCCGTCATTGACAGGAGTCAAGAAGATGGGAGTATCACCCTTGATAAATGGAGGCTAGTGTATAACGCACTAAACTCCGTTTTCCTAACGGTCCTCGGAGAAAATCCGGGGCCTCCTCCATCTTGTAGGGATGCAGGATGGCACCAGGGGCGCGTTAAGTTAACGGCGTGCGCGGATCAGAGATCGGCAGATCTTTATCGTCTGGCCGTAGCTAGAATAGGAGAAGTGTGGCGAGGCGCGAAGCTAACACTGGTTAGCAGGGATGAGATCCCGAGCAGACTAAGGGCGCGCGTCTGGCTGCCAATCGAGCCATCCTGTCCGGATGAAATTATGCGTATAATTCGGGCAAGTAACGTGAATCTTCCGACGGATAATTGGAAGATCGTGAAACAAGAGGAGGCGAAGGGAGGATCTAGGCTATCCATTTTAGTGGTAAACAAGGAGTCCCTAGCTCCTCTAGCTAAAACTAAGGGGGTAATCGACTTCGGTTTCGGGTCGATTACCCTTAAGGTGTTTAAAAAGGATGAGGCCGAAGCAATGGCGGAAGACCTACCAGGGAAAGAGCAGGGTGGTGGCACACAGGACGTTGGGAGCTCTGTGATGGAGCGATTGACGGCCATGGGTAGTCGCCTATCCCTGGACTCAAACGAGGAGGATCGGGTGGAGTCGATGGAGGAGGAGGGTGGCATAGAGGCCCAGCACCTAGTACCGGAGGGGAGCGTCAGGAGTGATGATGTCCCCCTGGGACCGGGAGATTAAACCCTGCCGCGACAGTGGAGGGAATATGATGGAAGGTAAGTTGATCGGTGCATGCTGAGCGCGGTTCAGATTAATCTTCACCACTCTAAGGCTGCCTCGGCAGCCTTGATCCTCAGACTGACCAAATTGGATGAGGACATAATCCTGGTTCAAGAACCCTGGATTAGTAAAAACAATATCTGTGGCCTCGGTTTAAAAGGATATACGATTATATACTCTTCTAAGTCCGATAAGATCAGATCTTGCATTCTTGTTAAAAATAACTTGAGTATTTTTCTTCTTCCACAATATAGTAGTGGAGACGCAACGGCAGTCGGCCTGGAGACGGGAGGCTGCTTACTATGACTGGTTTCAGCCTACATGGACCGAGAGAAGAAGGTTCCGCCGGATAACCTTGGGGAACTGATACTCGAAGCGGAACGGGAAAGGATCGGAGTATTACTGGGTTGTGATGCAAATGCGCACCATACAATCTGGGGTAGCACCGACATCAATGAAAGGGGTGAGTGCTTATTTGATTACTCATTGCGTACTAACCTTGCAGTGTGTAATCTGGGGCAAGAGCCCACTTTTATTATTAGTAACAGGCAGGAGGTACTGGACGTTACCTTTGCTTCGGACTTCATGACACATATGGTCAAAAAATTGCGGGTTGCGAAGGAGCACTCCTTCTCGGACCATCGGTACGTGACGTTTAATATTGATGACATTCACCCTGTTACCCGGAAATCCTTAAGGAATCCTAGAAGGACTAACTGGAACAAATACGGGGAAGTGTTAGTAGGACTCTTACCGACCGATGCGCCGAGGCAACCAGCATTCAATAGAGCAAAGGGCTCTAGGGAAGCTCAGGATTGGGACTCCTATACGGAGCACCTTAAAAAGTATAAAAAGGAACTAAGGAGGGCGCGGAGGAGGTCTTGGAGGCTATTCTGTGAAAAAATGGAAGTTGTTTCGGAGACTTCGCGCCTCAGAAAAATCTTGTCTAAGAGTCCAACGAGCCCTAGTTACTTAATCAAACCTGATGGGCTGTGGACAACGTCTACTGAGGAATCACTGGCGCTTCTGCTGGATACCCATTTCCCAGGTAGTGTGGATGTGTCGACAGAGCTTGGCGGGGAGTGGGAAGGAGTATCGTCGGGGTACCCGGAGGAAATCGTGTGCAAGAACCGAATCCTATGGGCACTTAACGGCTTTAAACCATTTAAATCGGCTGGCCCGGACGGTATCATCCCAGCTGAGCTGCAAAAACACTCGTCGATCATTCTCCCATGGCTGGAGGTGATCTTCAGGAGGTGTCTAGAATTGAATTATATTCCTAGGAAATGGACGGAGGTCAGGATGATTTTCATCCCGAAAACGGGAAAGAATTCACAGACCTACCCAAAGGATCTAAGACCGATAACTCTATCATCCTTTCTGTTGAAAACATTGGAAAGATTGATCGACGTGTACATTCGTACAAAAATAAATCCCAGTAGGTGGGCGACTTCTCAACATGCGTACTGGAAAGGGAGATCTGTGGACACGGCTCTGCATTCCCTGGTGCGAGCAATTGAGAAATCAATCCACTCGAAAGAGTACTGTATGGTAGCCGTCCTCGATATAGAGGGCGCCTTTAACAATGTCAGGACGGAGACAGTTCGGGAAGGTCTGTCTTTCTTAGGTGTGGACGACCCCTTAGGGAGATTAATAAATCAGATGCTAGAAGGCAGGATTATTAATGCGGATATGGGGGAAACCACCATTAGGAGGCGAGTAGTTAGAGGAACTCCGCAAAGTGGTGTCCTATCACCTCTTCTCTGGAACATAGTTATCAATGGATTACTTTTGGAACTGGAGAGGGAAGGAATAGGAGTGATAGCGTATGCCGATGACGTGGCGATCGCGATCTCGGGTAAGTACCTAGGCACAATTAAGGAGGTCATGCAACACGCGCTCGTAATCATTTTAAAGTGGGCCAGCAAATGTGGGCTGGGTATAAATCCATCCAAAACAGAGCTGGTACTCTTCACCAAGAAATATAAAATTCCGGTAGTCGCCCCTCCTACATTAAATGGCATGCCACTGGCCTTTACTGATAAGGCAAGATTTCTGGGCATAATCTTGGACCGTAGGCTAAATTGGATGCCCAATATGTTAGAGAGGGTAAAGAAGTCTACCATGGCTCTGTACTCGTGTAGGAACGCCGTCGGAAGGAGATGGGATCTAAAACCAGAGCTGGTACACTGGCTTTCCACCGCTGTAGTCAGACCGATTCTGATGTAAGGGGTGAGTGTGTGGTGGCCAGTACTAGACAAGAAAACTTATAAGAATAGGATAGAGAAGGTGCAGAGAACGGCATGCTTGCTTATAAGCGGGGCACTGAGGACAACCCCTACACGTGCTCTGGAGGCTATGTTCTACCTTCTTCCTGTCGACATCTTTGGTAAGCAGAGAGCGGCAACTACGGCTGCACGACTCTCTGCCGTGGGTGAGTGGAAATGTCTTGAGACGGGCCACTCGACGATTGGCAGGTCGCTAAAGGCAGATGTGGTGAATAGTGACTACACAACACCGGTTGTTTGCTTTGAAATGTCCGGACTCTTCTCCCCTCAAGGGTATCATGGGGGAACAGGTCAATAGCAGAAACTGGTTGTATTCAATTTTACGCTGACGGCTCCAAGCCAGACGGCAAAGTCGGAGCAGGAGTCTTTTGTGACAAATTAAATGTGAATTTATCCGTTCGTCTTCCTGATCACTGCAGTGTGTACCAAGCGGAGGTGGTAGCGATTGAGGAAGCGCTGACTTGGTTGAGGCATAATGTCATATCGACAAGGGATATAACAATATAGGTGGACAGTCAGGCGGCAATCAAGTCGCTGGAATCAGTTTCCCTGACATCCGTGGTGGCATTGAGGTGCCGCTCATCTCTTAACGAGATGAGTGAGCAGTTCAATATCCAGATAGTCTGGGTGCCCGGTCACTCGGATGTACGGGAGAACTGAAGGGCGGACGAACTGGCAAGGCAAGGTACAACTCTCCAATTGAAACCGGAAAGGGCAAATCTGGGGAGGCCCATAGCGGCGATTTTTAGGGCGCTTGGTAATGAGGCGATAGCCTCGGCACAGAAGAGGTGGACTAACACCATAACATGCAATGTAGCGCGGCAAGTCTGGCAGAAACTGGATTTGGAGCGCTCCAAGACGCTACTATCCCTACGCAGACCTGACTTATAGTCGTAGGGGTACTCACAGGACACTGCCTCATTGGGGAGCATGCGAGGAGGCTTGGGTCAATGACAAATGACTTCTGTAGAAGCTGCATGGATGAGGAGGAGGAAGAGACTCTGAGCCACTTCCTCTGCTCGTGCCCGGCGCTAGCTTACAGGAGGCACAAATATCTGGGCAAGTATAGTTTGGACGGCCTTATGCATCTCATGAACTGCAACGTGCGAGATATCTTACGCTACGTAAATAGCTCAAATTGGTTCCAGTGAAGGTGGAAGGGGAGTAGGATCCCTCGGTATCACAACGGATCGTCATCGGTCTAAGTGTGCGTTTTGGCAGCCGCTCTAACCTAACCTAACCTATTAAAGTCTAGAAACAAAATTTGAATTCATTGATATGTACTGTAATTATATACAAAATTAAAACCACTATTGTAATTCTTGGTCGTTGAATGCTTTTTTCGCATAAGTTTGCTGGTCTGGTTTCAATTTTATGAAATTCACAGCCCAACTTTTAGCTAAAATTTCAACCTCCGAGTTTACAGTGCGGAGACGTTCACAAGCCATTTCTAGAAGCTCATTCCGTTTATCTTGCATATTTTCTTCGTTTGGCGATTTCCTTTTGGTGGCTGCTTTGCGTGCCGGTACAGCCTCACACTGCGAAGATTGTTGTAAGTTTTCTTCGTGAACATCCTGAAATAAGAAATTAATTTGTTACAAGACCAGGCACGCAGTGCACATTTATTAATTATATTTTATCTTTGCAGATTCCACAAACAGAGAATGAATGGAAAGTTGTAGCCCAACAATTCGAGAATAAATGGAACTTTCCACACTGCTTAGGGGCAGTAGATGGCAAGTATATTACTATTCGTAAGCCGCCAGGGACCGGCTCTTATTATTTTAATTATAAACAATCGTTTAGCATTGTATTAATGGCTATTACAAACTCAAATTATGAATTTTTAATGGTAGACGTAGGAGCTAACGGACGGGTCTCTGACGGGGGAGTATTTTCAAATACACATTTTAATAAAAAGCTTCAACAGAAAAACCTCTGCGTACCTGAACCAGAAAATTTACCAGGTACTAATATTAAAACGCCTTATGTTATAGTTGGTGACGATGCTTTTCCACTGATGGAAAGCTTAATGAAACCATTTGGTCGAAGAGATCTGACCATAGAAGAAGCTGTTTTTAACTACAGGTTATCTCGCGCTCGTCGCGTGATAGAAAATGTATTCGGTATATTAGCCACCAGATTTAGAATATTGCTAAGAGAAATAAATCTACGTCCAGAAAAGGCTATTATCATATTTCTAGCGTGCTGCCATTTTTCACGTTACTTTAACACTGTTGGAGCTGTGTCATGGCAGAACAAAATATATCGTAAATAAATGTAATAAATAATTATTATATATTATGAATTTAAGAATGAATCAAAATATGAAAAAATCAGTAACTTGCCGTCTGCATGATTTCCTCCGATTCGGTGGTCTTATCCATAGTCGAGGTTTCCTGCATCTAATATTCCTGATCCCTCAAGAAATCAATTTCGTCAAAGTACCATAATGACGGTACATATAAATCCTCTCTTCCGATGCCAGATTTTGTACTCTCCACTCCTTTTTTTTAATTCCCTGCGATAAGCGGTACGAAGGCAATTAATTTTTTTTCTCACTTAATCTCTATCCGCATCTTTGTCCATTTCTTTCATTTTAATGACTAGTTTGTCGTAACCACAGCTTTTTAAATATCTATTCTTATAACCTTCAATTTTTACCTTCCATAATTCAGCCAAATCTCGATATAGGTTATTAAACTCTTGCCAAAATTGTTTATTATCAACCGTATTTGCCATTTTTGGTTTTGTAATGCGCAACGAATGGAAAAAAACTGAATAAATGTTGTGCAATACTCTTAAACATCGACATACACGTGTCAAACATGTTTGAATTTATGCAAACTGTTGTGCAACATTGCAAACAGCACCATATACGATCAACATGTTTGCACAACAGTGTTTGTTGCGCAAATTGTTTGATCGGGTATGGGGCCCCAAATGCAAATTATTTATTAGCCAAAATATCAAAATCAATTTCAATGGCGGTAGTGGAAAGCCTTAATAAATTTTCAAGCCGTTCATCACTTAATCGATTTCGATATTGATTTTTAATCATTGTCATATGAGAAAACGTACTTTCGTAAGTATAAGTACTTGGAAACAAAGAATATTGCTTGATAATGGCTTCAACTATGTGCTAACGAGCTTCAAAAAATCCATTCCAGTTTCCTTAGATTTTTTTTAAATAATATCCGTTTGCAAATCGCATAATTCTAGTTGAAAATCTGTTGGTTGATTTGCTATTGTGCAATGAATGGGATTACCAAATATTTCACTAATACGTCTAAAATTTTCAAAATCCACAAATCTTTCGTTAAATTGTTGACTTAAAATTTTTATTTCTGGAACGAATTTTGAAAAGTTGCAAAGCAAGATTTTAAATAAGCCATAAGTTATAATTTTCTAAACTGACTCTAACTTTCTAAACTAAATTTAAAATCATCAATATTTCCTAAAACATGAAAAACGGAATGATTCTTGCCTTTTAAGTTTAAATTTAATGAATTCAAATGCGTTAACATATCATTCATAAATGCCAAAGATGTAATGAATTCTTTACATTTTAATCTGCTAATTAACCATTTGACGTTTTCGGTTTCAGATATTCGGATTTCCATAAATGCTAAAAAAAAAAAACGATTCAGGCAATTTCCTCTACTCAGCCTCTACTTGAATAAATAAAATTACAAAGGAATTTTGCCCTCCTTTCAATTTATTTAATACATATTTTAATAACGGTATCCATGGTTGATTTTAATATTGAACGATTTTGCACATAGAATTTCCTGGTGAATTGCACAGTGGTAGAAGGGCACGGTCAATATTATTTTTTTTTATAATACCCTTAAGTCCATTAAATTTGCCGACCATTGAAGCTGCTCCGTCAATGCATACTCCCGATAATTTATTAATATTTCCAAACTCCCTTTGGTAGTTCTGTGCAAAGGTACACAACTCAACATTTCTTCATGGGTGATGAAATTTTCAAAAACCATTCTGGCAAAAATTAGCAATTGACTTGTATCAGATAAATCTGTAGATTCATCTAAGCCTATTGAAAAATATTTGCAATCTGCAAGCAAATCTTTCAATTTGCTAGACACATATGAACTTAAAACTATGATTCTCCTACTAACTGTGCTGCGCGATAAGTTTATGGAACTTATGCATTCCAAGCTTTTCTCACAAGTATGGCCAAAGCATTTTAATGCTTCTTCGAAATTTCTTTTGAGGAATTCACCTTCAACAAAGGATTTTTTGGATTTAGCAATATTGTACGATATTATGTAAGATGCTTTCAAAGACGAATGCTGCATGTTGATTTCATCAGACGTCGATAGAGACGTTGTAGTAAAATTTATTTTCATGTTATCGAACAAGGAGCTTTTCTGCGTAGCATTCTCTTTATTAAAATCAGTGCTATGTTTTGTCCGATGATGTCGTTCGCAATAAAATTTTCTGTTACTAGCAAAATCGCAAATGAGACATTCAAATTCATTGTTTTTAAAATACAAAAGTATTGAGCCTCCCAATCAAAAACGGAATTTGCTCATTTCATTTTACCCACTGAGAAATATGTGTATTGGACAAACACAAATAAAATATAGAAAACTAAGCTTTAGGAGGTTTTCCTAAATGTAAATATATTTTCCCGAACTATAAGAAATAATTTCTAAGCATGTTGGCGAAACCTTTATAGCATATAGATAAGTTGCCATGTTATATTGGAAAAGCTAGATAAATTTTTAGTTTGTATAGGCAATTAATTTTTCAGACTTAATCTCTATTTGTTATTGGTTGTCACCCAATATATATAGTCGGTTCAGAATGTTTTGTAAATACAACTTAACCGATAGAAACTTTACCTATACTTATTGTTGTAGAAACAATTTTTTAAAGTATCGTCATAAAAACCCTTTTTAACCATTACTGAATAAATTTTGATTAGTGTTTCTTGGTGATAGTCCAGTTACACCATTAATAAGTACAAGTATGCTTGAGAAGTGACTTAATATTTAACACTTATAGTGCCGAACAACGATATATCGTTGTTTAACTTATTATGATATAAGAATTAATAGTTCGGAACTCATTTATAATTAAGTACTTATGTGCTTAGTAGCATTATTTTGAAAAACATAATAGACCCTAGTCATTACTGCATCTTTTCAAATTAATTTTTTATATCTTTTCTCAAAATTTAACAAATTGCTTTTTGGCTCGGCACTAAAAGGGTTAAACAAGAAATTAACGGATGTTTTCGTAAAATCCTTTAGTATCGATGAATCTATAACCTATACTTATGTATTTGACACATAGACTGCCACGTGACCCACCCGTGGGTCAAACATTAATGACTTTTATTGATAACTTTTAAGCATAAAGTTGGATTACCCCCAGATTGCCTGTAATATGTTGATACTACCACCTTCTAAAATCGCAAATGTCGGTATTTGGATTGGATTCTAATGAAAAGACTTATATTTTTGAATTTTTTGTAATAAAAAGGTGACAGTCAATGTGTTAAAATTGTCAAAATGAGTGTTGTGCAATTTTATCATTTTGTATTGGTAATATACCTATAACTTAGGCAAATATAATATAGAAGTTACATATTTAATTTTCTCAACAAATAATTTCTTGTGATTGCAAGTTTTTATTTAGAATTTCAATCGAACCGGTACATATAGTATGTGCGTTCCTGCCTTTATTTTGTATATTTACATTTTAAATAATTCAGAAGTTTTTTATTAAATTGTTTCAAAAAATTTATAAAATTTGTGAATACAGAAATCTATTCAATGGTTGTGGAATAAAACAATCGAAGTGATACAGTATAATCAATCAAACAAAATCATGAACGGAGATAATCCATTGTGGAGAGAAAAATTGACCTCGTGGAATTTAACAAATTCGATTCCAATTTTCGAAGGTAAATTTTTCAACAAATTTAGTTGTTTGGTTTTCTCCTTACGAATGGAGTTTGTTTATCTTATTTTCAACTCATTTTGCTTATAAATTTCGTTGTCACTTCATTTTAATTTAAGTTAATATCAATTAATAACGTTTTTTAGAAGCATGTTCACAATTCAACTAAAAAAATTCATTCTTCGTTGCTTTTTTCTATTTTCTTTCGGTTTTTTTTGGTTTGCTTTATTATTTCTATGTAGATGAAGAAATTGATGATGATTCATTTGTCATATTAGATTATGATACTGTTTGTAATATGATAAAAAAGCGGGTCCAAGAGTAAAATTTTGGAATTATTAGTCTGCAGAATTTAGAAGGAAGGTGCTATTGGTAAGAAAAAATTTTTGTATGCACTGATTTTTGTCTTGAAATACCACAAAGGGTTGTTTTTTATTATTAAGTTTTTATTTTAATTTTTAAACGATTTACTTATTTAATTGTGTGTATTTTAACAGATTATTTTTATTTATAAAATCTTCAAAATTTTTCGGTACCATTTTACAGTAATTTCAAATTCTGTAAAATACTTTAGTAAGGCCAAAAACCAAAATAAGCCAAAGTTTAAAATTAGAAGTAAAAATTAGAACAAAAAAACCAAAAAGTCAACTTAAGATATTTGCTTAATTTTCTTTGCAAATTATGATCGTAAACTGAATTTTTTTTCTTGACGTATATTGGTCTAATTTGGCTATTATTGTAATAATTTAATAATTTGATAAAGAGTGAAATGCTAAATCATTTTCTCCCATTTTCTTACATAATAGTGAAATTCTTAAACATGATGATCTATAATTAATTAAAGTAATAAATACTATCAAATTATAATACAATAACTTTGCTGGGACGGAATCATCTTAATAGTTTCACGAAATTAAAAAAAAATAAAACATTTTAGACAATTTAATTTAATTGATTTAATGGTTTAGCTTCTAAACAAATAAATGAAATTAATTAAATTATGTAAAGCGTTCGAGTTTTTTCGTGTAAGTTTTCTGAAGGTATAAAGGTGGTTCCTCTGAACAAAGATAGTTTATTAATAATCGAATCATTAATCTGTTTTACAATGTTAAGTGGTAAAAACAAAACATTAATTTATATTAATTTCATTAATATTTTATTAACAGACTGATTTAAATTAGATTTTATTAATTTTTTGCAAATCCCGTCAAATAATGATCATGATTTGTATTATACTTCACTTAATTATAGTGTTCAGGCATTGCAATTAACATGACAATTTAATAAAAATTCTGAACCTTATAAATTAAGTAAATTTTTCAGAATTTTGAGTAGTTTTTTAAACGTAAACTATGTGTTATAAATAAATTTATTTTAGAAATTGCTGTAAAATATATAATATATGTAATTTGGTTTAGAAAAATGTAATCCCTGAAAATGATGGAATAACCATCGTCAATCATTTAATTTTTGTTTAATTTATTTCATGTGCAAATGGTCAACCTGCCTGCTTCTTGTGATGTTCAATTTTAATTGAACATATATATGTATAATACATTTCAGGTTGATGATAATCAATTAAATCGTTGTCAAAGCCCCGTATCGGATGTAATTTCGTCTGAAAACATCCAGCCTAAAGATTCGAACGTAGAAAACTTATTGAAAGCACTCTCAATTAATATATGTATATTAGGGTGGTCCTTATTTTCCAACCCTGCTTTTTATCTCGGGACACCCCATAAGTTTATTCCTCTGTATGAAAAACTTCAAAAGCCCAAATTTCTAAGCTCTAGGGCAATGTTAACACGTGCCGCATTAAGCTTAAAGTATTCAAAATGAAGAAATGTTATGCGGGCAAGAAAACAAAGATGAAATTAATGCATGTTTTATTTTGTGTTCTATTTCGTGCATTTGTAATATTTAAAATATTTTCTATACAAAAATTGTGCAGCTAATCAATATATCGGTACTCCACCGAAAACATATTTTTAGTTGTTTTAAATTGTGTACGATTTAGGGGTATATCCTCCAACAGGTCGCAAATAAACTATTTGCGCTTCGAAATCTGACTACTCGATTGATTTTAACATGAGTTTTTCAATTTAATTTTTTTTTGTGTGTTTTATTTGCTTATGCGACTAAGTAGTAAAAACATTATATAAAAGTTACCACCGACTTTTTGACGATGCAAACAAAATCAATTAAGTCAAGACAATTACAAATCTAATCATATATTGTGCATTAGTGATATTTTATCTAAATTTATTAAAAGTGATTGCTAGTATTATAAGTGTAAAATGTCCCGACAAAAAATATTTTTAGTAGGTTTTATGAAAAACCAATTACTCGGTAGTAAATTACCATCACAAGGCGAAGTTTTAAGTGTGTTGTTTTATAATATGCGAATGGCACATTTAAATTTACATGATAGCATTTGTCTGGTCATTGATGAATGTGTAATATTTTGGAAAAAAGCTCGAATTCCTATTCGAGCCCGATGTCACTGTGTAAAAAAATTAAAAAAACTATACGACACATTACGATTACTAGAAAAAAGTAAAAATAGAAATAGTGTCGTCTGTAAGGAACAAAGGCAAGAGTTTGAGGAAAGTTTAAACGACTTATTTGATATAGCACATGCGTGCGCTTTAAATATGATTGAAATCGAAGAAGACAAAGAGTTTTTGCTCTTACAAAGACAAAAAGGTCGTCGTGGATGTATGATTGGCACAGACAGAAAGCTCGCTGGAATCAAAAAAAGAAGACCTACGAGTAATCGAGAAAAAAAGGACATGGAAAGAAAATTAAAGCAGTGTTCAACAAATTGTGAAAATGGTACGTAAGATTCAATTTATTAAAATATTTACAATCGGAGGCGTAAAAATGTTGCATTTGATATTACACCTCAATTTTTTTCAGCTCAACTATGTTCTACAACTAGTTCGGAAGAAGAAGACACGTCGATAACGGATACCATTGATCGTGATTTTACAGTGAATGCACCGTCGGGATCAAAAAGGGCACGATTAACAATATTAACACCTCGACTCGCCGCAGCTTTCGATAAATGTAAAATTAGCGACCGTGACGCCGTTCATTTATTGACAGCCTGCGTGGAGGCCGCTTCTCTAAATCCTTTAGATTTTGTTATAAATCGAACTTCAATTTGACGAAGTCGGCAAAACTTTCGTGAATCAAATGTATCGCATATCAAATCGAAATTTCTCGAATTAAATTTGAATTTCACAGTGATACACTGGGATTCCAAAATTCTCCCGGATATAACCGGTAAAACTAAAATCGATAGACTCCCAGTCATTGCAACAGCTCCAAATGTTGAACAACTTCTTGGTGTTCCTGAGCTTTCATCTGCAACTGGATATGAAGTATCCTCTACTGTATATGATACCCTTGAAGATTGGTCATTGCTTCATAAAGTTCAAGCGTTTGTATTCGATACAACTGCGTCTAATACTGGTCGTTTAAACGGCACCTGCACTCTTTTGGAACAAAAAATGGACCGAGATATATTATATTTCGCTTGTAGACATCATGTCTTTGAGATTATTCTCCAAAACGTTTTTACTTCAGCGAAGTTTGCCCCATCTTCTGGTCCTGATATTCCACTATTTAAAAAGTTTAAAAGTCAATGGGAAAGTATTGACAAAATAAAATTTTCAATCTGGTCGTCAAACGAATTTACCAATAATGTTCCTATTGGTGTTAGGGAAGAATTACTAATATTTGCTGAACAAAAACTAAAAAATGATTTTCCTCGGAATGATTATAAGGAATTTCTTGAGCTCATAATTATATTTTTAGGAGCAGTTCCACCGGGTGGTATTAAATTTCGGCGACCAGGAGCTTACCATTTGGCTAGATGGATGGCAAAAGGTATATATTGCCTAAAGCTAATGCTATTTCAGAATCAAATTCCTATAAGTGCCAAAGATAAAAAGGCCTTACAAACTATTACATGTTTCATAGTTAGATGCTATACAGAACATTGGTTTTCTGCTCCAGATGCTTTGCAAGCACCATTAAATGATATAATTTTTTTGAAAAAACTCGATTCCTATAAGAAATACGATAAAATTATAGCAGAAAATGCGTTAAAAAAATTTATAAACCATTTATGGTATCTCAATGAGGAATGTGCAGCTTTTTCTTTGTTTGATGACAGAATAGAAGTAGAAAATAAACGACGGATGGTTAAAAAACTTTTCGGAGAAGATAAAAATGAAGATGAAGAAATTAAAAAGAAGTTATATCTAAATTTAGAAGATGTTTCCAGTTTCGTTAGCAAAGATCTTCCAACAGAATTACTCTCGACGAAATCGATGAAAATTTTTGAGAGATTTGGTTTGTCTTCAGCCTTTTTACAAAAGGATCCATCACAATGGAGTGAACAAACGGACTACAAACAAGGGCAGCAAATAATTGGGTCACTTAAAGTAGTTAATGATACAGCGGAGCGTGGAGTAAAACTTATGGAAGAGTTCAATGACAAAATAACGAAAGACGACGACCAAAAACAATTTTTGCTGCAGGTGAGTCCCTACTAACTTTATTTTAATTTATAAAATAAAATTAAATTACCTAGTGTGTTATTAATATTGTAATAATTATGACCAATTGTTTCAGACTGTCACAAATTATCGCAAAAAATACCCTGGATATAGCAGAGAAATTTTGAAGACATCGTACAATTAATGAATATTAGAAAAGTATACGATACAGTACGTACACAAAATAATTATTATGTGTTTATAAACAAAATGAATTAAGAAAATTCATTATTGAAATACATATTTGAAATATTTTAATTTAATTTAAATTATATTGTTACAAATACAAAGTTTATTTTGAATAAATAGGTAATAAAAAAATGACTTACATTTTTCACTTATTTAACCTCGATGCGGCACGTGTTAGAGTGGTCTGATTGGCTTGAAATTTTGAATATTTAAGATTAGTGTATAAAGGAACAAAATTAATGGGTGTCGCGCCAGAAATTCTACCTTTCTTTTTACTCCATATAAATAAGGACCACTCTAATGTATATATTTCTGAGTTAACTTTATTTAACTTAAATTTTGAAGATAAATTGAATATAAAAAACACACAATAATTTTATTGCTTTATAATTATTTATTATATTTTACGAAGAATACAATTTTTAGCTATTGATGTGTTTTGTTTGAAATATCGAAGAGAACAGCTGTGCAAGATGACAATTTATTTTATTTTTTCCCAATTTACACCGATACATACTAATTTCCAAAAACAAAATATATTTGATTCATCTTGCAACATTGCTGAATAGTTTTCTCATCTGAAATTGACTATAATGATTTGACATTTCTTTTTAGGTTATAAATTGATGGTTTTTATTTTTAATTTGTGAAGTGATTTTGGATCTTTAACATATCCGCGCCCTTGAAGTATTTAGTTCAAAAAATAAATGATGTATTTTAAATTCACTGTATTCTTAATTATTCAAATTGTCAAAATTTTATCATATTAAACAATGTTTTTTTTTTTTCCTCTTTGAATTTGTTGTGGTCAACCGTTTCCAGCCATATGACCTAGTTTCGCTGGGTCCCCCTCATCTGCTCTCAGACACTTCTCATCGGAAGGGCTGTAGCGAGGGAGTGTTAATATTGTGACACTTGTATATGGTCCGTTTCTAGACTGTATCAAGTGACATTATTTGTTGAACTCTTTTCTTCTTTGTATGAGGATGGTTTTGTGTAGGTTTTTTTTTTTTTTTTCTGATAAATATATATGTATTAAAGTAAGTTTTTTTTTTTTTTTATACTTTGAATTATGAGTTATGTAGTGTATTTAAGTTTAATTTTATATAATTCAATTTAAATCAAGAAATTTATATAATTGCAAGGGAGAAAAATTTTATAATTTTAGAGATTATATAAATCAAATATTTACAGAGTGAGATAATTCACATATTGATCTCTTTTGTAATTAGTATTACTATACAATGTTTCTGAGAAATTTTTTTTTTTTTTTTTTATATTTTTGAGTAAATGAATTTACATATGTTATATTGTTTAATTTCAATTTTTTTAAAATTTTTTTTTTTTTATTTTTTTTTATTCTCTTTTATATTTTTTATTTTTTTTTTTTTTATATTTTTTTTTTTTATTTTTTTTTTTTTGTTAGTTTGTTAGCCACCACCCTTATATTAATGTTAGTAGGGTTAGTATGGGGGAATCCTTATGGGAGTAGATGTTAGTGTTAGTGTGTTAGTCCCACCACCGTTAAATGTATGTTAGTGTGTTAGTGTATCTGATTTTAAGTTCTTGGGATGTGTAACTTTTATTATTTTTTTTTAAATATAAGTCTAATTCGACTGTACAGAATTATTATTGTGATTTAAATATCCGTAGAGATGACTGTTCAGAGGGACTAAGTGTAGTGTCTGACACTCACTTGAGCTATTAGATAATAAAGGGTATAACTTAAAATCAGAAGTCAGTCTCCCCTTAGGGTTACTGTTATTCCGATTGTAATCTTAAAGTGTGAATTTATGTATTTGTAGTTTTGATCTGTATCTCTGGTCCCAACTTAGGCGTAGTTCACAAACCATAGTCTATTTCTTTTAGAAAATCGACTATATCTTTTAATGAGGTGGCTTCTCCCTCTCGCAGTAGATCCGGGAGTGCTCGTGTCAGTGATTGAAATTTGTTTCTAGTGTCTTCAAATTTAGTGCAGTGGTTCATGATGTGCGTGCTATCTTCTGTTACTCGGCAGTAGTCACATATTGCTTCGTCTTCATATCCTATAGTAAATTTGAATTTCTTATCGAAGGTGTGACCGGTTCTTAGTCTTGTGATAGTAGCTATGTTTTTGGTGTTAAGCTTGGACTTTTTGAACCAAGTTTCTTTAGGAGGGATGTTGTTTATGAATTTATAGAATGCTCCTTTGTTGCTCGTTAAGTTGATGTATTTTGCTTCCCATTCTTTATATATTAAATTTTTTATGTTTTTATTTATGTCTCTTTTGGTGGGTGTGTTTTTGTACTTGTGGGTGGGATTAATTAGGGCTTCTTTAGCAAGGCCATCTGCTATGTGGTTGCCTTCAATATCAATGTGTCCTGGGATCCATTTTATTGTAATGCTTTTATTTGTGTTATATCCGGCTATGTCTAGGATTTTGTTCTCGTAGTGGTATTCTGTTTGTTTATGTTTTGCTGATTTAATGGCTTTGCATGCGCTCATAGAGTCCGATAGTATGATTATGTTGTCTTTTTTACTTAACTGCGCTAGAAGTACGGCCAATATAATTCCGATGCATTCCGTGTTCTTAATATCAGTGTAGTTTTCTAGTTTTATTGCAAGTCTAGTATTAGAGTGTGGGATGTATATTCCTATCCCAGCCGAGTTGTCTTTTATTGAACCGTCTGCATAAATCTGGTCCCAATCTTTGAATTTTTCCATTGAGATAATGGTGAGTTGTCTTTTTATATCCGCGTTTAGTGATCTTATGTTTGTTATGCCCTCAATATGTGTTATTATTTCTATGTTGTTAGGGTTGTTCCTCTTTATATGTGTTGGTGAAATCCCTTTCAATATGGGCGTGTTGATGTAAAGGTTGTTTAAATAAGCTGTAGACTTGTTGTTTTTGATTTTATCTCCTATATTTGTGTTTCTAAAAAGCTGGGTCGCGATGTATTTAAGAGTTTTTGATTTAAAATTTAGCTCGTTGGGAGTTTCTATGGCTTCAGCCAATATAACTGGAACTGGGGTGGTTTTTGTCAAACCTAGGCATATTCTTAAACAGGTGTTGCTGATTCTTTGACAGATATTGTTGGCTTGGATGTTTGTGTTTTCCGTTATAATGGCGGCGAAATCCACCTTAGGTTTTATTAAGGTTTTATAAAGCCTAAGCATTATCTGTGGGTGGGTTCCTCCATCTTTGTGAGAAAGTGACTTGATGATATTTAGTGATTGTTGAGCCTCGCTTTTGATGTTGTGGTAGTGATTGCTTAAATTTAATTTGTTAGATATTGTGATGCCTAATATCTTAGATGATCTTTTTTCTTCTATTAATGTGTCTTCTATCTTTATTGTTATTTTGTTTTTATTATTGTTGTTGGTAAATAGTCTCATAAAGTGAGTTTTTTCTTTGTTGATATTAAGTTTGAGTTTTGCTAGAGTGTTTTGTAATTTTCTGGTTGTCATGTTAGTATTGTATTGAAGAGAATCGTAATTATTGCCACTAATAATTATGCAAATATCATCCGCAAATTGAAAGATTTTGGTATTGGAGCAGCTTATATTGTGTAGTCCTTGGGTATAAATATTAAAAAGTGTTGGGCTTAAGCAGCTTCCTTGGGGAATCCCCGCGTTAGTAGTGTGCTTATTATTAGTGGAATTTTTTGTAAAAATTATTCGGTTGGTTAGGTGTAAATAAATCCAATTTGTAATTATTTCTGGGAACTTCAAATCCTTCATGATGTCAATCAGTGCCATTTTATCTACCCTGTCGAAAGCTTTGTTTAGATCCATATTTATTAGAATACATTTATCTCCTTTTGTTTTGATGTTGTTTGTTAATGTGTACAGTTCCACCATGTAGTCAGCGATGCTTCTATGTTTACGGAAGCCAAAGTTCCAGTTTCCCAGTATATTGTTGTTGTTGATGTGCTTGTTTATACGAGTTAGAATGAGTTTACTAAATATTTTAGAAATGACAGGAAGGAGGCATATTGGTCTGTAATTTCTTATATCACTGTTGTCTGTGTTTTTCTTTTTTGAGATGGCAATGGCATTTGCCTTTCTCCAGCTCTCCGGAATGGATTGTTGTTTAAATATTGTGTTTAGGAGTTTGGTTAATGCTTGTGTGAAATTGCTGTTTGTCTTTGTTATTATTTTTATTAGTTTGTAACTTATAAAATCTATGCCTGGTGCTGAGTTTTTGGCTTTGGATATTATTTCTTCTATTTCTGTTATTTTGAATTCTTCTATGTTATCTGTTGCAGAAACTTTGTTGTGTGGTAGTTTTGGAGATATCTCGGACTTAGGGAAATTCAGGTCTAGAAATATTTTGGCTTTATTAGTGTTTTCTAGTATAGAGTATCTTGTGTTTTGTTTATTTTTTATCCTGTTAATTTTGTTCCAAATTTCTGAGCTCTTGGTGTCCTTATTAATATTGTTGAGGTAGATAATCCAGCTTGCCTTTTTCTCTTTTTTTATGTTTTGCTTGAGTTTACTAATGGCTATTCGTAGTTCCTCCGCTGTATATAAGGTTTTAGTTCTGTTGTAGATTTCTTGTTTCGATCTTTTTATTTCCCAAAGCCTTTCCAGATTTGAGTTCCACCAGGGTTTTGGTATGTAATGGGATTTTGCTCTAGTAATAGTTGAATGTTTGTTTATGATCGTGGTTAAGTTTAGTTCCAGATTTTCTATTGTTTCCAAGTTTTGGTTGTTGAATTCTTGAATTATTTTTTTCCAATTGTTTTTTTTTTTATAAGTAGGTGTGTTTGATTTGAAGGTCATGATGATTGGTAAGTGGTCGCTTCCTATATTTTCTGAAGAGGTTCTCCAGGTAATTATATCTGACAGTTCTCTGTCACAGAGTGAGATGTCCGGTGTTGAGGTAGTGTGATATCTTTTGTCTTGTCTAGTGTATGATCCATCGTTTAATATTTTGAAGTTGCTGTTAGATATGATATGAGCAATTGAGTTTCCTAGTTTGTTTTGTTTAGCATTTGGTTCCCACAGGCTATTGTGTGCATTTAAGTCACCTGCTATGATGTTATTACCTCCTGAGTTTTCCTTGATAAGTATTTCGAATTCTGCAGCTATTTCTGTAGGATTATTTGTGTTGCTGTTGTAGAATGACGTGATGTTCAGAGATGTATTTTTATAAGAGAATTTAATTTTGATGTATTCTATTCTGTTTAACGATATGTTGAGTGGTATTCTTTTCCATGCCAATTTTTTGTTGATCAGGAAACCAACTCCGCCGTATCCATCACTTCTGTTTTCTGTGATTAGGTCCATATTGTTAAAATTAATCGATGTGTAGTTGTTGGTCCAAGTTTCACATAAGATTACGATGTGTATGTTGTTCGTGTTAATATACTGGTCTAATAGCTCTTTATTGTTGTTTAGGCTTCTTATATTTATTTGTAATATATTTATGTCGTCCCTCATATTTGGGCGGCCCTTATTGTATTTACAATATCAATAAGTATTGCGTCGTTTCCCGCTTCTGGTCTCTGCTTGTCGACATTTGTGATTTTTTTGTCTATTAATCCGATTAAATCCTCTTTTGATTTTAATTTGTTTTTTAGGTCCTTCACCACGTTATTAAGCACTAGTAATTTATCCTCTGCATTCTTGATTAGTTTCGACAGTCTTTCTTCTTTTTCTTCGTATAAATTTTTGAACTCCCAAGCATTTGGTATTGTTTGCTTTGTTCCAAAAAGTTTTTCTTTTGCTTCTCTATATGTACTTTTGTTGATTGTGATGTATTCCACAATTCTAATTTGACGTTTTTTTTCCATGCACGTTCTGTCATTTGTTTCATGTCCATCTCCACAGAATTTGCATCTCTTCTTGAGATCGCAGAGGTGCATTTCGTCTGTTTTTTTAGCACATGTTCTGCATCTTGGTTCTTCTTGTGATCTACATCTGGAAGTGGTGTGACCGTAGTTTTGGCATTTGTTGCAAAACATCGGATTGGGGATGTAGTGTTTCACTTTTATTAAGATATTGTCGAAGAAAACTACGTTGTTCGGGATGATGTTTGCCTGGAAAGTGATTTTTACCAACTCCATTGGAATCTTGGTATTATCCGCTTTGTTCCATTTGAACATCCTTTCCAATTTGGAAATTTCCACATTCGATTTTATATTTTGTCTGAGATCCTCTTCGGAAAAATCTGCTGGTATGTCTCTAATAACTCCTATTGTTTTATTCATGTTATCGGGTATGAAGCATTCTAATCCGTCAAAATCTTTTAACACTTTGTTTTTTATGCACTTGTTGGCATCGTTGTAGTTTCTAAAAATTATAGCGGCCATGTTTTTAGATATTTGTTCCACACTTTCTATATTTATGATTTTGCTTAGTTTGATCGCTTGTCCTAATTTCATCATGCTGAGGTTTTCCTTTTTTACGATGATTTTGAAAGGTCCTTTGTCCTGTATTGTGTATAGATTTATCGGCTTTGGTATAGTGTTAGTGTATATCTCAGGTGGGTTTGTCATGTTACTTGTCTCTATATTTTCTGTATTTTCCTTGATATTACTATGTTGTTGTTTGCTTATATTTGTTGTGTTCGTATTATTTGTCTCCGTTGTGCTTCTACGAGTACCTGAATTCCTCCCCATGTTTGATGACGATGACGCTTTAGTAACACTAGGAATATTATTTATGTTTTTATAGGTTGTATCCACTGTCACATTTGATTTATATTTTTTAGCGTTGTAAACATTAATTAAGTTGTGAGTTTTCAAAAATAATGATGAATTTGAGGCACAATCACTTTCACTTGCACTCCCGGATCCATCGCTCGAAAAAGCCGTCACCACGTTTTTTCTTTTTTTAATGTTGGGAAAAAGGGTTTCCCCAATTCCCACAATATTTGAGGAATCGTCCTCCAAAATTCTTTATTTTGTAAATCTAGGCCTAAATTAAGACTCACCTGATAATGATGAACAATAATTTCGTCCTTATATTCACGATGATTATTATAAAAACTGAATCAAAACTTTGTATTGAAAAATTAAATTTTTTTTTTTACACAAGATGGTTTCCATACACTGTTCTTCACTATGAAGAAGTTACAATCGGAATGAAAAACAATGTTTAAGTAACCAAATCCTTCACACTAAATTACTACAAAAAATTTTACAATAATACGTTAATATTTTATGAAACTTAATTCTAAAGTGATAATATTTACTTTTTGGTTTGAGTCTCCGATTCAAGTGGCAAAACACTGATTTTATTAATGGACCGCTTGATTACCGATTTAGCTGTTTTAATTGTTACAACTCGGATACGATTGTCAGAACCGGGATGTGTCTGAATGATTCTGCCTATAATCCAATTTAAAGGTGGAGTGTTATCCTCATGTAGAAGAACTAATGAACCAATTTTATAATTGTGGCTAGAAGCAGTTTGCCATTTATATCTAATTTGAAGGTCATTTAAATATTCTATATGCCAACGTTTCCAGAACTCTTGACACATAGCTTGTATCATCTGGTACCGAGACAACCTATTAATATTCAAATCTAGTACTGATGGTTCAGGAAGTGATACGAGCGGGCAACCAATCAAAAAATGACCGGGTGATAATGCAGTAAAATCCGTTGGGTCACTCGAAACAGCGGTCAGTGGCCTAGAATTGAGGCACGCTTCAATTTGACAAGTTAAAGTTAAATATTCTTCTTGGGTCATTGTACGCGAACCTATTACTCGTTTTAAATGCCATTTCGCGTTTTTTATAGCAGACTCCCATAGTCCCCCAAAATGGGGAGATCGCGGTGGAATAGTGAGCCATTCAATTTGATTATTTGCGCAAAACGCTTTTGCCTCATTCTGAAAGGCCTGTGCTAAAAACAGATTTCGCAATTCTTTTAATTCAGTGCGACTTCCAATGAAATTTGTAGCATTGTCAGAGTAAATTTTAGAACAAAAGCCACGACGAGCAATAAACCTACGAAGACAAGCCAAAAATGACTGTGTTGACAAATCCATGACTAATTCTAAATGAATAGCTTTCACGGCGAAACAAATAAACAAACATATATAAATTTTACTTTTAGCTCTTGACCGGGAACTTGGCTTGGCGAAGAAAGGCCCACAGAAATCGATGCCTACTATGGAAAATGGCCTTGATTGATTTACACGGTCAGCTGGTAGTTCTCCCATTAATTGATATGACAATTTTGGTTTGTTTCGAAAGCAGGTAATACATCGATGAACAATTTGTTTGCATAGATTGCGACCATTAATGATCCAATAATGTGATCTCAAGTTGTACAATAATGTTTGTGGACCGCAATGTAGCAGGCGAAAGTGTTCGGATCGGGCTAACAATGTTGTGAAGATGTGTTTCCCAGGTAGTATAATTGGGTGTTTGTTGTTATAGTCCAAACTCGCATTACGAAGTCGACCTCCTACGCGAAGAATTCCCGAATCATCAATAAACGGGTGTAAATTTTTTAAGTTGCTGGAGTGTCGAGCCATTGATTTTTTCTGAATATGTTGAATTTCGATACTATATTCTGTTTGTTGAATGATTTTTATCAGAGTATTGAGTGCAACATTTACTTCATCTGATGTAAGTGCACCAGTAATCTTTAGCTGCCCCTTTAATTTGAGCATTTTTATAAATCGAAGTATTACAGCTGTAACACGAAGAAGCTTGGTAAGTGATGAGTGTCGATGAAATAAATTCCAAGATTCGGTGTCACTGCAAACCGGCGCTGCTGTAGGCTGTCGGACATCTAAATTTAGTAGTTCTGAGCTAATCTTTAAATTAGGATTTTTAGGCCAAGTTGATTGATTTTGTCGAAGAAATAATGGGCCTGACCACCATTGATCTTGCTTCAGAAATTCGTTTGGCATTATTCCTCGTGATGCTAAATCCGCTGGATTTTGCGAAGTTGGAACGTAACACCAGCTGGTTATTGAAGAATTTTCCTGTATCTGGGTGATCCTATGTGCTACAAATGAAGCAAATTTAGCCGGTTCAGATTTAATTCGTAATAATGTTATCTCCGAATCTGACCAAAGATAAATTTGATCAAACTGCATATTTAAACTGTCGACGAGTTTATTCACTGTTTGCGACAAAAGCAACGCAGCACAAAGCTCCGAGCGTGGAATCGTCTGCTTTTTTAATGGAGCAACTCTAGACTTTGAACAAATCAATCGAACATGTTGGGTATCATAGTTATCTGTGCTTCTCATATAGACAACACAACCAAAACCCCTTTCCGAAGCATCTGAGAACCCATGGATCTGCACAGATTGATATTGAGGCACTAGGATACATCGTGGAATTTTTATTTGGTTCAATTCAATTAATTGTTTTTTAAATTCGATCCACTGATCCCGAATTTGATTTGTGATCAAATCATCCCAATCTAATGTGTGCAAAGTCCATATTGTCTGCATTATAAGTTTTGAAACCAACATCATTGGGGAACATAATCCCAAAGGGTCAAACAATTGACAGATTTCTGATAGAATGTTTCGTTTAGTACACATTGTATTTAGAGAAAATTTGGAAAAATTCATTTCGAATTCATCTTGCGAAGTGTCCCAATAAAGTCCCAGTACTAATGATTTTTTCGAAGTAGATTCAGGGGGTACCGAGAGAATAGGAACATTTGAGGAAAATTTCCTTAACTGGAAACCGCCTTTAGATAATAGTTTGGATAATTCCTCCTTCATGTTTAGTGCATCAGTGACATTATCAGCTCCCGTCAGCACGTCGTCGACATAAAAGTCATTCATCAAGACCGATGATGCTGCGGGAAATGAAGCTGTTTCATCGAATGCCAACTGTTGCAAGGTGCGAGTTGCGAGGTATGGAGCGCTTTTAGTGCCATAGGTAACTGTGCACAACTTAAAGCATTGTATATTATCTGCTGGGTTATCTCTCCACCAAATTCGCTGCAAATCTTGTTGGTCATCATGTATGCGAATTTGCCTGTACATTTTAGTAATGTCGGCTGTAAAAGCAACTATGTGTGTCCTGAATCGAAGAATGATAGACAGCAAATCCTGCTGAACCGTGGGACCTTTATTTAGACAATCGTTTAGAGATACATTGGACGCTGATTTCGACGATCCATTAAACACTACTCTTAATTTAGTAGTCGTACTAGTATCTTTCATTACACAATGATGTGGCAGATAGTATGCCTTATTGTATGAATTATTTATACTATGTGGATCTTGAACTAACATCATGTGTCCCAACGACAAATACTCACTCATAAATTCACGGTATTGCTGATAAATTTCAGGCTGACGAATTAGTTTTCTCTCTATAGAATAAAATTGTTGAAGCGATGTGAAGTTTGAATGACCAAGGCTTTTTATATTGTCTTTTATAGGTAATGAAACAGAATACTGACCGGACGGGAGACGCTTGACGTTCTTAATATAATGTTCTTCACAGTATTTTTCTTCTAATGAAAAATTATTTTTAACATAAATTGTTTCCATTTCCCAGAAACGTTTTAAGTCGTTATGAAGACTTTCATTCGTACACAATACAGTGGCTGGTCCTTCATCAATACTTTGACGAGAACATACTCGACCACTAATTACATATCCGAACAGGCTTGACATAAATGGTGGTAGATTTTTAAGTACAGTAATAGCTTGACCACTAAACAGTTGATTATAAATTTCAGCACCAAGTAACATATCGATTTTGTTTGGTACATGGAAATACGGGTCAGCTAACTGAATTTCGGCAGGAATTAAATTTAAATCAATATTGACTGGATTGGCTGGTAACTGATTTGTGATTTTTGGAATGATAAAGAAATCGAGTGTTGCTGAGAAATTAGATGTTCTGGACGATATTGTTAGAGAAACTTTTGCTTTGAGTACGGTTTCATTTCCACCGATGCCAGATACGACTTTACTGGTTGATTGTTTTTTCAGCTTCAATAATTTAACAATACTTTCAGTCACGAAGTTTAAATGTGATCCACTATCTAATAATGCCCTACACAACAGTTTTCCATTGGATTCTGTTGCAACATTAAGCAACGTAGTTCCTATCAGAATCTGTTCGACATTTCTTAAACTAGCCGAATTTTTGACTTGAGTATTGCTTAACTGACACGATGATAATCCAGAAATTTCAACACTACCTGATTCTTCTCGACGATTATTACCAGATTCATTTCTGTTTAGCCCTGTAGTTGCTGAAAAGCTCTTAGAGTTTCGAAAACTTGTGTTTGTCCCAAAATGAAGCAGTTCATTATGTTTCAAAGAACATTTGCTACAAGGTGGCTTATCACATGTTCCAACTCTATGTTTCGAAATTAGGCAATTGGTACACAATTGATTACTTCGTGCGTATTGAAAACGCATTTGCGGAGATATTTTAATATCTAAGAAACCTGGACAATTTGTAATCAAGTGTGATCCTTCACAATATGAGCACTTTATATTATTAGAGACTAACGAGATTGATTTTCCTTTAAAATAATGAGATCGTTTGTTATCACTTGGATACTTTGAATTGGCTGTCAGCTTGATGGCGTCTAAAATTCGTACACGATTTTGCAACAAATTGATAAATTTATCGAAGCTCAATAATTTATTAGTTTCTGAATTTTTAATTATGTAGATTTTAGATGCCTTATCGAGTTTTTCAGTTAAGTGGTGGATTAGCATTAAGTCCCACTTCTCAACCTCGATGTGCAAAGATTTTAGAGCACTATAATTTTTTACAGAATGGTCAATAAATGTTTGCAAAGCAACTGCTGAATTTTCATGAGGAGATTTAATTTCGTACAATTCTCTCATGTGAATTCTTTGAATTAGAATGGCATTATCGTAGCGTTTACACAACGCTTCCCATGCCACATTGTAATTATCAGACGTTACCGGAAGGTTTTCGATCAAATTATATGCTTTTCCGGAACGAATGTGTGATACTAAATAAACAAATTTTACTGTATTATCGATGGTAGTTTTGTTATGAATTAGATCTTTGAAAATATCCCTAAAGGCTAACCATTCACTCTCTAAGCCACTAAAAGTTGGTAGCTTGAGCTCTGGGAGTTTTATCGACATTACGGGAATATTTTGTTCTATTTGGGTACTATTAGCTGAAACGTCACCATAAACCGGTTCTTTTGTTTGAGTTTCTAGTTTCTTAAGATCGTGAAGCTTATTTAACAAAGCGCTTTCAACGTATTCGTAATCATCTTCAAACGATATACGATCAGTTGCAGCAGCTTCATCTAAGATCTCTATCTTAAGTTGGACTTGATGATACTTGTCATATACCAACTGTAATCTACGAATGTTAGATTCGACTTCACCTATTGTTTTTAGGCTCAATAATTTGTTTCTATATTGGGTTACTTGGCCCTTAAATGAAGCACGTTTCCTTTTTAATGAATCTAAAGTCACAGTTTTTGATATGGGCCTAAAGTCCCTATTACTAGCGTGATCACTCTCGTCAGAGTCACGGTTTGACATTCTTATTTAACTCAATTTTATGCGTATAAAAAATAAAAAAAAATTAAAATTAACGAATCAGTGGTTTGTCACCTACAAAAGAAGCAGTTATTTCTGCTTACCCAAAATAGTAAACCAAAAAATAAATATTATGCTAGAAACGTAAATGTTAGTATAACTTACAACTTATTCTGACTTCAGTATGTACTGATTTTAATTATACGACCTTGGTTCCTTGATGCTGCGACTGGTAATGCTTATAATTGCAATATAGCGATGATGAAATATTTACTGGAATACCTCCTGGCTAACGACGAATTATGTTAATTAACTTCGATGAAACTATCGGTACGGTACTCAAATGCTTTATTATTTTATATTTAATATATCAATATGACTGAACGATGACGATTCACTAAAGATAGTGACTGTGATATGATGTGTATCGATGTACTTCGTAGAACTGGATGACTTGTATAACGATTGGTGTAAATCGAATTATCCGATGTTTTGATTATATTCACGACGATGCTTTTAGTAGAATTAACCTCATAAACCCAATTTCACTGTCCACACGGGTTAATTTCAAAATGTGATGATGTTGAATGAAGGATTTTTCTTGAAGAATTTTCAAGATGGTTCCGACTTTAATATGAGTTTACATACATCATAAATCCGACGAAATAAATTGAAAATTAATTTGCTAATTTATCGATGATTACTGATTTTATGGATATTTAATAAATCGAAGATTGGTTGGATGGTGAACGCACCAGGTAACTTTTCCTGATTGACAAAATGGCTGTACGTTTTACGTATGTAACAATTAAGCTCGCGGTTTCACCATCCGGCTCGAAGGACCAAAATGAAAGCACTCTCAATTAATATATGTATATATTTCTGAGTTAACTTTATTTAACTTAAATTTTGAAGATAAATTGAATATAAAAAACACACAATAATTTTATTGCTTTATAATTATTTATTAAATTTTACGAAGAATACAATTTTTAGCTATTGATGTGCAAGATGACAATTTATTTTATTTTTTCCCAATTTACACCGATACATACTAATTTCCAAAAACAAAATATATTTGATTCATCTTGCAACATTGCTGAATAGTTTTCTCATCTGAAATTGACTATAATGATTTGACATTTCTTTTTAGGTTATAAATTGATGGTTTTTATTTTTAATTTGTGAAGTGATTTTGGATCTTTAACACTTATCATCAGCAGATAATAAATCTATATTTGGATACGAGCTATCATCTGAATGGTGTTATAAAGAAGTAAGTAATTAATATGAATTAAACGAATAGAAAATTAAAAGGATTTTGTTTTAAGATTCCAGATAATTTCCCGATTGCTCCGGCCAATTCATTTTTTACATGACCATCAACTTCAGAAGGTTTATTATCCACTGAATCGTCTGCAATAATCAGTCCAACTTATATGGAAGTAGATAGTAACATTTATTTGATACATCGACCAAAAGGGACAGTAAACGAATACTTGTATGTGGGAGAGGGTAAAGCTGTCCTAAGCTTCTGTGCTAAAAATAACTGCTTAGATGAATACCACCGCAACAATCTTGTGAATATTATAGTAGTTAAAGAATTTGAATATGACAAATATGCCGACGAAATTGAATTTAAGATTACGACAGAGCGCTTCGTGGATCTAACATATCAAATTGTTGCTCTTGTACCCAAGGAATCCAAACAAATATACCATATTCAAAAGAAACTAAAAAGAAAGCTTCTGGCAAACTTTGGGAAAAATTGCAGATTTTTAAAAAAAAATTTACAGCAGGGAAAGAATTCACATTCTACTAAATTTATAAAGGAAATTTCAACGGAGCCAGCCGCCCTACAGTCGGATGAAATTCTTCAAAAATTAAAATTTCTTGAAGCATATTTGGAACCAATTCATAAAGTCAAGGAATATTGGTGGCAAACTACCGAAGCACGATCTGTGATTTTTAAAACTAAACTTGATTGCACCATAGGGAACTATTTGGATCGATTTCCAATATTGCACTCTATCGACGGTTACCAATGTTTAAACAAGAATTTTGAGTACCTTCACAGTGAATCAGCAGATAATTTATTTAAGAAGTGGCCGGAAATTAACGAAAAAATTATTTTACTTGCTGAGAGAAAACAGAAAAAGGAATTAAACGATTTTCTGGTTCATAAATCTGAATATATTGGTTTCTTCCTGATTCCTCATCTTCACGCTACACCAGTCCGAAAAAAAAAAATTTAACGGAATAAGTCGTAATTCAAAGCAGGAAAGCTCTTTTTCTTTCATCAGTTTAGTTTCGGTATGTTAGTTCGATTAAATAGCGTAAAGCACATTTTAATTTATTATTGTCTTTAGGAAACTGTTCTTGTTCACGAGGAGTTATCGAAAATTAGAAGGAATCTTCATGCGGACAAAAAAACACCAACCGACTCTAATTTTTGTAGGTAAAAAGATTCATCACGTATTACCGAGACCTACTTGGCAATCGATGAAATTGTCTTCAAATGTAAAGGGCCACTCGGTGCCGTTGATAGCTGTTTTAAACGCAAAATTTCCAGATGCCTCAGAACATATGCGGCATTTAATACAAAAGCTTGTTTATAATATATCAACCGTTTGGGATAAAAGCTTCACTACAGTAAATTCGCTGTTAGATTTACAATGAAATGTTTTTTATGTAATAAATCGGTCCTAACTGCTAAATTGTACATTTATCATTTTTCAAAATATTTCCAGTGTAGGAAATGTCCGGTTGAACGAAGCTTCAATTATTTAAATAGCTTTAAAAAACATATAGCTAGACATTTTCAAAATCAATAGTGATTTTATATAGAAAATTAACGAAGATAACAGTTTTAATTTGGGGGTGAAATTTTCTAATATTTTCAAAAATCCTTTTAATGAAATTTCCACTGAATAATTACGTTACTAAGTTACATAGAGAAACCAATACTATCTGCAACGTAATGCAAACATCTTTTTGTTCAAAGTATGAGTCTTATAGTATTGTTTTGCCATTACTTTTATACTACGACGATTCTGAAGTTAACAATCCGTTAGGTTCAAGAACTGGTTTTCAGAAACTTGGTGACAACACATCTTTTCCTTTTATATCCGAACAATATCGTTCAAGGCTCGATAATATATTGTTTAATACTCTCGATAAAAAAAAATAAGGTAATTCCATTTTTAATGTACTTATCGATGAATTAAAGGACCTAGAAACTTATTCCATCAATATACAGGGTAGAAAATTCATTTTTGTGCTTGTTTCTTGTATTGGTGATAATTTAGGTCTTAATTTAATGCTCGGTTTCACTGAAAGTTTTTCGGCTAATTATTTTTGCCGAATGTGTAGAATGCACAAAAACCAAACAAAGTCAGCTACTAAACATTTTTATGCTTCGAAACTCGTATAACTATGATCATGATTTGCAAACTTCTGACGTCACAAAAACGGGAATATTGCCACCGTGTGTTTTTAATGAATTAAAACACTTTCATATATCCAGAAATTTCAGTGTAGACTTACTTCATGATTAATATGAAGGGTTTTGCAATTTTGAAGTTGCTTTCATCTTATTATATTTTATTAAACAGAAATTATTTGATGTCACAATTTTGAATAATAGAATCACAGGCTTTTACTTTGGGGAATCTGAGAATATGAATAGACCCCAAGAAATTTCCATTGAAAACCCTTAGAACCATAAATTAAGATATTCTGCTTTCGAATTAATGTGGTTAATAAAATATTTAGGATTAATTATTGGTGATTTAATCGCCGAAGGAGATGATGTATGGAAAATATTTCTAACTTTACGGGAAATCATTGACCTTTTATTCCTAGAAAATATTAATGAAGATGTAATTTTGCATTTAGAAGAGTTAATAATTCTGCACCATTCACTATACCTTCGGCATTTTTAACTTCCATTGAAACCAAAGCATCACTTTTTGACTCACTATCCAGGATTAATTAGAACATTTGGTCCATTAAAGCAATTTTGGGTTATGAGGCATGAGGCCAAACACAAACAATTAAAGGAAATTGCAAATTCAACTAGATCAAGAAGAAACACTTGCCATAGAATTGCCGAGCGGCTTCAGCTTGCATTTTTTCAAAATAAATGCAATAACGATTTTATTCAGAGCACATCTTTCGGAAAGGTAGTACGAAGCTTTACTGACGATGTAGATGCAGCTGTATGTAAATTAAAATGTATGTATAATAATATTAACTTTGTTAATTGGGTTGAATTTTGTAATGTTAAAATCAAACGAGGAATGGTAGTGTCTTATGGGAATGAGCACAATTTACCATGCTTTGGATTGATCAAAATTTGTGCAGTTACTCCAGATGATACTTGTTTTTGTGTTTGCCAATTATTGAATACTATATTTTTTCATAGTCATTTATATGCATATGCTGTTGATAAGACGGATAATATGAATAAAATTGAAATAAATCTAAGCACCTTGACCGTTCACACAATTAGTAAAATTAAATCGATATTTTACGTTACAGGATTTTAGTTCGAATAAATTTATTTCTTTTAATTTAATTGTATATAGAAGCTATTTGGAACCTGTAAATATTTTACAAGTGTTAGTAAAATAAAACTATAGCAATATTTTATATTACCGGAATAATAAATGTATGTCCATCTGTATAGTTAAATAGGCAAGTATATTTACTGAAATATAGGTAAAACCCTAAATCATACGGTAAATCTGATATACAAGTTAGTAAATCATTCAATAAGTATCGGCATTCCACCCAGAATATTATAGTTACATATCATCCTTAGTTGGGCTTGGTTCCAATAATACCTGAAATATACGGTTCTAATATGTTTTTTCTCCAAACTGGATTGTATTGTGGTCTATATCAACCAGAAAATTACACAAATCAATTAATATTTCACCAATATTATTTCATTTTATTCCTAAATATTTTGTACCTGGTACAACTCGGTATAGGCTTGCTGCCATAGTAATGGGGTTTTTATCAATAATTATTGTAGCTATATTTATCAATTGATTGAGATAATTCCAAATTTATTGGGATTTTATTTAAATTCTTTTTAATTTATTTCTCTAAAGACAGATTTCTCACCAATACTCTATAGTAAAAATGCCACACAATGTGTTATATTACATTCCTTAAAATCGTTAAATCTCCTATACAACCAGGAATTTAGCCTTTTTGATAGTTTGTAAAAATATGGAACATTTAACAATAATTTCTTGTTGTCCCAAAAACGCCTATAAATATGGTTAGAAAATACGTCAAACATCGGGAATTTTACCCATGTTTTCTTTCAGTATAGACATACTACGATTTAATAAAACCGATTTAGTGAAATTTTCGAGATTAGTCACAGTGTGTCAACCTCGATTTAGCTAATTCCCTTGTTTTTGCATAGAAAACTTAAACTAGTTTAGCTAAATCGGATTTATTAAACCACAGTCTGTCTAGGGTATAACAATCTATCGAATTAGAATTTCCTTAGTGACTATTTAATTAGGTGCATCACCTTAAAATCGAGTGCTTCTTAGAATCGGGGAAATACGGTAATTAAATCTTTCTCTACTTTCTTCTTCAACTTCCTACAAATTATGTTTTTTTTGTAGCACTTTAGTATTTCTTTGAAATTTCATCGAGAAATGTGGAAATTTATGGCACAACATTTTTTTCGCGATTGCAATACTTATGCATTTTAATTTTGTTATAGCGCGGGAAAAATATCTGGAGTTCAGAAAAATTAATCGTTTTGCTTGGAATCCAAGCAACAGACATATAGCCTGAAGTACGCACATGAGTTGTTCAACTGATCAAATATCACGCTCAAGAACATACGAAACTGACCGTATTTGCACTTAACCAATTCGCTGGGGAATGATGTGGCAGTCATAATCAATATCCACCACAATTCTAATTAATAAATTCAAACATTTAAATTTATGCTCCTACACATATGTGTATGTTTTACATTTATCATTTTCATCATGGTGCATTTATTTCTTACAACTGATATTAATAATAAATTCGATTATAATTATATTAAATATGACTTTCAGAAAAAATTGAGGTGTGCACACGATTTCTTTATTTAAACAAATAAAAAACACTAAAACGGTTAAATCCATAAAAATCTAAAGTTGGAAAATTTTCATTATTACGTACGTACTCATTCATTATAATTAAATGAAATTCTAATTGTAAATCGTCATATAAATTAACAGGAGTAACACGGTTCACTGGAGTTCAGAAATATTAATCGTTTTGCTTCCTTTTGTGTCAGTCTTATTTTGTGTAACAGCAAAATGTTTGTCAACCGCATTAGAGTTTTAAAATTTTTACATTTATATTTTCTATTCATCGGTGTTCTACCACTAATCTCGTCCTTTTCATCAACAACAGTTAAATTGCGAAAATCAGTTTCGATCAACATCACCATGATATTGATTATGATTTCATCTGTATATGGTTTCTTTGTGATCGATGTCGAAAAGCTTATAATTTTAGAAATGGCAAACAAATGGATTATAGCCGACAAGCTATTTCTAGTAAATCTAAATGTAATATTTGTCATTTCGGTTGTGATTATGTTTAAGAAATTGCGAGATATCAACCGTCAGCTTAGAATGTATCAAAAAAATGTCAAATACACCGGTAATGTACTAAAATTTGAATGTCATGCGACAGTCAGTGACACTACCAATTTATTTATATTCAATCTTGCAAAGTGTTTATTCGATGTGGTCATCTTAACGATTACGCAATATTTGAATTGGTTTTATCTGAAAAGGTGGTATAATATATTCGACAATGTCCTATTGGCTGTCTATGTAAATTTGCCATTTTTCTATCTTAGTTCGAACATTACGTATTTTTATTGTGGTATAAAAATTTTAAATTTTTATTTAATTATGTTAAATGCGGTGCTGCTCGAAACCATGCAACAATTTAATTGTAGACCCTTATTGAATTGTAGCAATCAGAAATGTATGCAACCTTGTTGTCAACTAAGTGATTTTATTGATGCCATGGCATATACTCATCGTAAGACAATTGGGATGATAAGGCGGTGGGTAGAGATCAATTCATTGCCTGTCATCATCTTTTTGATCAATTCCTTTTTTACGCTGGCGTTTCGAGTAAGTATTTGGAAACGAAGCAACTCCACATATTTTATTTAAAGTAAATGGTTTTAGCCTTTTTGTATGTACACAATGTTTAACGAGACATTTGATTTTTCGGCATACAAAATGGGTTTGTCTGTTACACTATTTTTCTCGAAATTGATCGAAACTACTTGGGTGTTGTCAAGTTGCCAGCATCTTATAAATACAGTTAAATACTAACATATCTGTATAGGTTTGGCATATTTTGTTAAATATATCTTTTATATAAATAGTTTCAAGAGACCGGAAGTATTTTACATAAAATCGACATTAATGGAATTGATGAACGACTGAAGGAGAGCATTAAATTATTTTCGATACAAATCCTACAAGATCCTTTAAAATTAACGCCTTATGGTCTGCTATCGCTGAACTATGCTTTATTGTTTACTGTGCGTTAATTGTATACATTCCTTACTCATCGTAATACATTCCTTACTCATCGGATAATGGTTGCTTTGTTTTGCAGATTATATCGGCATCAACGGCCTACTTTATAATATTGCTTCAATTTTGATCGAGTTGTAAAAGCGCAGTGCAACAAACTAACCCAGGAACAGGATTAACAAAAATTGTGTGTCGCCAACTGGGGCATTGCACGGGATATTTTAATTAAAATTAATAAAACAACAGAATAAAATAATTTTTTATCTTTTATTGGTAAAGTTATTGGCACTGAATTCGATTCTAAGTACCAGAAAAAAAATTTAGGTAACAAAAACAAAAAATATCAGTAAAATGTATAGAAACGGGTTGGGTACTAAATCTTACTTTACAAAAATCTTATTATCATGTATTAAAACCTTACTATCATGTACATCCTTTAAACCCATATTTTTAACAACAATTTTATTTTATTTTTTTACGTATTTTGAAATATTGTGTATCAAGCATAATTTGTAAAAAATAAAACAAAATAAAACAATTCATAATAATTAAGCAGAAAACAAATATCACAACAATTCAGTTTTACAATATGTAGTATATTGTATAACAAGTAAAGAAAACGAGTCATTGCAATACGAATGTGCAATTTGTAGCCGGCGCGATCTTAATCTTAATCTAACTCTAAATCTAAATCCAAATCCAAATCTTAATCCAAATCCAAAACCAAAACCAAAACCAAATCCAAATTCAAATCTAAATCTAAATCTAACTCTAACTCTAATGCTGTGTGCCTCAGAAGACTTTTCAAATCAAACTTTTCAAATTTTGAAGTTTTCGGTATTTCCTTCTAGATGATATATGCTAATTTTCAATTTGTTTGACGTACTGTTTGAAACATTGTAACAGCGCATAACTGCGCCGTCACAATATTTTTGTATGTGGTGTACTTCGCCTGAATGACCAGCAAACAGTGCCTTTAAGCTTTAATCTGCATTATCTTTTTTAAATAAACAGATAAGGCAGACCAATAATGAAAAGCATAAGTAAATGGTTTGCTAATTATATTGTATATGCTGCGAGTCGAGTCGAGTTTAATCCTAATTTAACTCTCACTATATACGAAGTCGAGTTATTTTCTAACCAACTGTAGGTGTATACTCGTACACTGCAGAGTTAAACATACCATATGCAGAGTTCAAATAGGATTGAAACCAAATTAAAAAAAAAATGTCAATCAAACTCCATGAAAATTACGGGATAGACCACCGAAATGTTGAAGTAATTTTGTCGAAAAAATAAAAAACTAAATACCAAAACAAAAATTTAGGTATTATTCAAATTAATTAATTAAAATCTTAATAAATAAGATATTTAAAATAAAATAACAAATTTAATTGAAAAAATTAAAACGAATATTTTTTAATATTGGTGCACGAATTTTTTTTAAATTTTGTTGTTGTTTTTTTTAACTCTACTCTATGCGTATATAGTGCATTTTTTAGAGTAGAGTTTAACTCGACTCTGTATATAGTGAGAGTTAAACTCGGATTAAACTCGATTGGACTCGCAGCATATACAGTATAAATCGATGCTGCGCGTTGATGTTGTTTTTGTGATCTGGAAATTACGAATTTTATCAGAAAAATCAACCAATGAAAATAGAACGCGCGAAACTATGTTTTTTTTGGTGGGGTCGATAAAAAAAATTTATAAGGGGACCGGTGATGATTTTTCGGGGAGTTGGATAGAAGTTTTGGATATTGAAAGATCATTAGTTTTGGTTTATATTCGAAAACGAATTTTTTGTTTTTTTTTTTTGGTGAGAAGTGAAAAGAAGGAAGAGTCCTTTTCAAAGAAATTTAAATCAAAAGTGTAGTTCTTTTAAAATATTAAAGGCGGCTGCACGAGTCCGTCTCGTGCGCGTCGCATTTTGCGACGCGCTTTTCAAACCAATCAAATCACCCTAATCTAAAAAAAATTTCACCTCTTGAGTTGAAAAATGTTTAATTTTTAGCAAATACGACGCAAGCGACCAATATAAAAACAAAAAAAAACTAAATATTGAGTAACATTTTTGAGCTTCATTCTTTTTTTTGTCTACTTTTGGCATAATTTTTTTTCATCGTAGTCATCGTTCAAAATATTTTCATAATTGTAAATGTCATCCAGTTTTGTTATTTGTTGTGAAAATAAAATTTTTGATTTGATATAAATATAAATAAAAGTAAGTAATATGTATATAAATAATAATATATTTTATAAAAATAATTCCGATATCTCGTAAAAAAATAATATACTAAAAAAAACAAATTTAGGTTATGTTTGTAATATGTCGAATACATTATAGAAATGTAAAATTAAACTAATTATTATGTGTATTGTTTCAGTGACTCGTGAATGTCGTGATATTGATATCAAATTAATTGAGCAGGTGCGAAGTAAAGAGCTGCTTTATAATTTGAGGCACCGAAATTATAAAAATAACCCCTTAAAAAGGATTATTTGGGGCGAAATAGGTGAAGCTCTCGGGATATCTCCTGAAGAGTGCATGAAGCGGTGGAAAAACATTAAGGCAAGGTATACACGGTTAATTAAACCAGCAAAAAGTGGGAGTGCTGGACAAAAAAAAGAAAACCACGAATCCTGGCTGGTAAAGGAGATGGACTTTTACAGGGAGCAAACAATAGATGAGTAAGTTGGATAAACATATTAAATATTTCTATTTGATAAGTGAAGTATTTAAAAAATTATATTTATTTTAATTATATCTAATAAAGTATTCATTCCTTTTCTTAAAACGTAGAAAATATCTCGATCAATTTAAATAAACTCAACAGAAACGTTTACACCGTTACATGTAAAGTACGGAATTTAATTTTGCGTTCATTCCATATTATATTTGATTTATTTTTACAGTGCAAACTAATGTTATATGTTTATTTTAGTTCAACAGAAACAAGTTTTCAAATGAACCATACACAATAAATGTTGAAGTACAAAATTATTTTTATCAAACTGCCGAAGATTTACTAAATAATGATGTGGAATGTGACAATTTTTTGTCTGCTGCAGTGTCGGTACCAGACCCAGACCCCAATAATAATGTGGAATTGGACAATTTTATGGTACCACAACCGATACCACAAACGGTGGCACCACCGATACTACAAACCGAAAAACTGCCAGAAGAAAATCAAAACAGTAACACGCAATCTCCAGGACCATCTGGGTTAGCATGCCGAAAGAAAAGGAAAAGGCAGGGCGACGTCGTAGTAGATGCCTTGCTAGAAGACGCACTACAAAATATAAAGGAAAACAGACAAGCTTTGACGTCCAATTTGAAAGAAGCAACTATATTTACAACATTTGCGGAGTCAACCACACGTGATTTTAAAAATTGGCCCAGGTTATGCCAAGCAAAATTCTTACATCAAGTGAGCATTTTGTATCACAAATGGCAGAATATAAGTAAAAAAAAAAAAAAAATGTGATTATGTTATATGAGTTAATTTTATTTTTATTTTGTTTTAAGGTTTTCTAAAATACTTGTGATATTTAAATATTTAATTTTAAGGTTTTCTATTTTTTTCTATTTTTTTTTTTTAAATGAATTATTTTAAATGAATTATGAATTAATATAATGTGATTATGAATTAATATATAATGTGATTTTTTTAATTAAGATGTAATTTTATATTTTGTGATATTTTTAATAAAATAAATGAATAAAATTATTAATTTTTTATTGAATTGAGTTAAACTGCCAAGGCAAAATATCAACATCCTTGAAATATGTTTTGAATTTATCCCTAATTTTGATTGCAGTTCGGCTGGGGTTGTTTGAGCTGACTCGTTGAATTTATCGTATTCCACTGTTATCTTCATTTTGGCTTCCTAGGCGATTTGTTCCAACAGCGTGGCTATCAACTAAATTAGTTCTACCATATTCCCGTAACTTATTTTCTCGACGGCAATTATGTAGAACAACGGTTGCTTTTACTATTGCCACTACCGTCAATTTGCTAGCAATAATTGGTTTGCGATATATCCTCCACTTGCTTGCTAGGATACCAAAGGCATTTTCGATGACCCTTCGAGCTCTTCATAGCCTGTAGTTGTATACATTTTTAGAAACAGGCAATACTGATGTATTTCGACCTGGATAAGGCCGCATGAGGTTCGGAAGGAGCGGAAATGCTTCATCCCCTACAAAAACGAACGAATATTCGTTGCCGTCACGTAAAGTTTCTGGTGGTGGGAGACTTAATTCATCACCCCCCCGAATTACAGCTCTTCCAAACTCACTTCTCCTGAAGATTGAGCTGTCGCCTACATGACCCGGTGCCCCAATGTCTACCATTATAAATTTATAATTGGCGTTCGCATATGGTAAAAAGAACAATGCTGTGGCTGTGCTTATAATTAAAATTATTCGATCCGGAGTTTCCAAATGCCTGAAAATATCAATTAAATATTATTATAATATAAGATACACATATATAAATTTAAAATGGTAAACTTACTTGAATAATCACGTGCTTGCCGTCCATTGCTCCTACACAATGTGGGAAATTCCATTGCTGCTCAAAATCTCTTGCAATTTCTTTCCACATTGTATTACTAGGAGTAGGGAAAACTAAATCCTTTAAAACTTCCCACAATTTTAGGCTAGTTTCCCTAATAATTTGTGATGTAGTGCTTTGTCCTATACGGTACCCATATCTCCCAATAGACACCATGCTATCACCACTAGCTAGATAACTAAATCAAATTATGAGAAATTAGTTTATTTTATTAATATTAACATAAATGTATAATGCTACTTACCGAAGTGTCAAAGACAAGCGTTGACTTGCACTGATGGATCTTTCTCCAACATCAAGCCGTTGTATTGACGGGCCAACCAATGCTGATAATTCATCGAATGCTGTGGGTGACATTCGATGAAAATTAACGAACGTTTCGTCATCATCTAGCCTCATTTCGGCAACAAGATTATTGTGATAACCTTGACGCAGTCTACCTCTGTTCACTGGATTAACACCAAAACGACGAGCACTATGACGGCGTTTTTTAATTAAATACGCCAATAAAAGGGAACTAGCGATATTTATACCGCGATTTAAAATTTCACGAGCGGTTTGTCTTGAAAAAGACATTTTTATCAAAATAAAAAACAACAATTTAGAAATTAAACAACAATTAAACAAAACGCGAGCAAGTAAAGGAGTAACAAATGAATAATATACGAATCAGAAAATTAAATTGAAAATAAAAAAATTATTGGAATTTAAACAAAATTTAACTAAAAATCAAAACTAAAAAAAATATACGTAAGATATTGTTACACGATATATTAAAAATCACGAGAAAATTATTTAAAAATTATTCCAGAACACAAGTCACAACGCCAAGCACAAATTTAAAATAAAAAAAATGTAGTTGAAAATGACAATCAAAATAGACCAATCTTTGAGCAAAATTGATTATGCTGCAATCTTCATATTGAACCAAAAAAAATGCGACGCGCACGAGACGGACTCGTGCAGCCGCCTTAAAGAGTTAAGTTTTTAAATTTGATTTTATAATTGCGTGCCAACTGCCAATATTATTTTTTTTTTTTTTGTATTATGATTAATTTAAATTAAAACTAAAACTAAGATTTGTGACTAATGAAAAAATAAAAACAAGGAAAAAACAGAACAAGCCAGAAAAATCTGGAAATTTATCAAGAAAAACAATTAGCAAGTGTGATTGTGTGATAGTGAAATTTTAAAAAGACAAAGAAACGAGAAACGAAAATAAACAACAGTGCAGTGTTGCCAGATTCCGGGTTTTTCTCCCGTTTACGGGAATTTTTAAGCCAAACGGAAAAACCCATGTACAATGTGGGATTTTTAATGCTTTCAAATTTACATATATAGTATTCTGTCAAATTAATTTTGTGTTTCTTGTATACATTATATTCTTTTGTCAACGGCGCATGAGGTAAGTTAAATAATAATTTCATAATGTTTTTGAAGTTTTAATTCGAAACGGTTAAATGTTATAGTAATGCAAGCGGCAAGTAATGATTAATAATCGATCAGAAGACGAATCCGTATTAGATGATGATACGACCAGAGAAAAAAAGAAATTGCATAGGAAAAGGATACACGAGAAGAAATATTTTCAGGAAACTTGGCTGAAAAACATCGAATACAAACCATGGCTTTTGCCAGTTAAAAATGATAAAACGAAAGCTTTTTGTAAAGCATGCAAAACTAATATAATTTGTGGGAGCACTGAAATTAAGCGACATCACTCCGGGGAGAAACACAACATTAATTTAAAAAATATGTTAGAAACTCCATCGGAAAGTACCTTTTCTAATGTAAATAATCATGAAAAGAAAATCAAGTCAGCTGAAATTAAGCTTGCCGCTTTTATGGCTGACAACAACATATCAATACAAATATGTAGTTGATTCATTGGTTCCTCTTTTAAAAAATGTATTCATTGACTCGAAAATCGTTAAAGATATTCATTTAGGGCGTACCAAGTGTACAAAACTTATCGAAAAGGTGTTATGTAGAATAGAAAACGACCAGTTAAATAACATCCTAAATAGAACCAATTTTTCCATATTTGTGGATGAATCTACTGACTTAAGTAATAAAAAAAATTTGTGTGTTCTTGTTCGTTATGTGGAAAATAATAAAGTTAATACCCAATTGTTGCAATTAATTAAAATAAATGCCACTGATTGCACAGCTAAAACATTATATGATCATTTTAAAAACTGTTTACAAAATCATAATTATGCGGCAGTAATGATTGGTCGTAACAATTCATTTTACACAATGCTACAGGACGATGTCAACCATACAGTTGTGTTATTTAAATGCATCTATCATTCAGAATCATTAGTATTGAAATTAGCTATTACCATCAGATATAGAAATTTTCTTGAGAGATATAGGAACTTATGTTTCAGAAAGTTCAAAAAGTGCAGCAGTATTATGTGAGTTTCAAGAGTATTTCGATACCGTGCAAAGTAAAATTATACCACCAGGCTCAACTAGATGGCTTTCTATGCAACCATGCATCGTAAATATTTTAAAACATTGGGCAACCTTACATCACTTTTTTATTTATGAACACACTTTTACAAAACGGAAGAAAGCTCTCAGATTTTGCATCATTTTGAAAATATTGAAATGAAAGCATACTTATTGTTCTTAAAAAATATCGTAAACTATTTCAACAGATTCAACGCACTTGAGGCACAAAGTGGCAGTATTTTAGTACATAAATTATACGAAGAATCCAAAAAAATGTTGCTTGTAGTCGCTAGAATGGTTTTAAAAACGGAAATTCTTGATGAAATATTGTCTGGCAATATTATCATTTACGCAAATATATTGTCAATAACCAAACAAAGCTAACTGCAGAGGAGTTTAATGGTGGCACAGAATTAACCGAGTACTTAAACACCGCAAAATCGATAAATAATTTTGGCTGCTTATCTAATGAGCAAAAATTTACTGTAAGAAATAATTGTGCTAAATTTACAGAAAAATACATTTACAAGATTATACAAAAATTCCCTCTAAATGAGGAATTTTTTAAAACCGCCGAATTTTTAAAACCAGAAGTGGCTCTGAATATTTTTAATAGAAAATTTTCCAAAACGCTGTCTGGTCTACACGCATGTCTAGAACATGTGTGTGACAAGTATCGCCTGGAAGATGAGTGGGGTGATGTGCCATTTGAAATAGCTGATAATGATAAACAAAGGCTACAAGTTCTATCAGTTGAGGAGTTCTGGAAAGAAATATTGGCAATAAAAGCCTTAAATGGTGATTATGTTTTTCCCAATTTATCTAAAGCAGCCACATTTATATTAACTCTGAAAAAAAAAAAAGACAGACGTGTCGCATTTTTTTTGTGTTTTTATTTCCACCATAGGTAAAAAAATATTAAAATAAATTAGGGCATAAATTGGGGCTCATCTGTTAAGTATTGTTCCTTTGTTTACGATAACTTGACATTTATTACTTTGGTTGGTTTTTTGTTTCTTTTCGTTTTAGATTTCCAGTAATCCGGTTCGGTTTGGATGAAGCGTTCCTTATATTTATTTGTAAGTATTGCGCATCAATCACGTCGCGTCGTGTTTACACTTGAGTGTAATGTCGTTTAACAAACCCCAATGTAGTTTTAAAATCTATGTTAGTCGATAGATCTTTGTTAAATGTAGCTAGTTTCAACGTGCAAAGTTTAGTCCCAAATATTGACGAGATTCGTCACATTTTTAATGGTGCTTCAGTGGACATTCTTTATTTCTCTGAGACATTTTTAAATCCGAATATCCCTAATTCAGCTTTGGCCATCAAAGGTTATAATATATTTAGGAAAGATAGAGCGGTACCTCCCCTTAATTATGGTGGTCTATGTATGTTTGTAGGTGATCACATTAAGGCTAGATTAGTTACCATACCTTCTTCCATTTCAGAATTGTTAGTATCGGATTTAGAGTTTTTATTTGTCAATGTTTTCATTAATGGTCGTAAAATCTTAGTCGGTACCATCTATAACCCACCAAAAACTAGAAAGAGATCGTATGCCAAATTTAAAAAATCACTTGTAGACTTAGAAAGTTTATTTAGTTATTTCTCTTGTAGATTCGATGAAATGTATATATCAGGTGACTTTAATTTCGATATACTCCCAAATTCCGGCTTCCCTCGGGATTATTTGAATCTTTTAAATACTCTTAATTTATCCGTACACAACACTGTGGCACCAACGTTTTCTTGTCTAACCGCTAGCGGGGCATCTTATTCCCTTATTTAACATATCATATCTTTTACTAATAACTCTATTTGTTTTTTCAATCAGGTGTCTCTCGGTATGGGATCCCATCATGATCTTTTAGTTTTTTCTGTAAACTCTTACTCTCCACCTAAACCTAAGAGTTTTAGCTTTAGAGATTTTTCTAGTATTGACAATTCCCGCTAGTTTGTAACTCAGTTCCTTGGGAGGATATTTTTTGCCTTAGTTTTGCAACTAGCCAAATAGAATTTTTCAACTCGTATATTAGTTCGGTGTTTAATAGTTGCGTTCCGCTTAAAAAGGTTACTTGCAAAGCAAAATCTCCGGCTTGGTTGTCTCAGGAAATTTCGAATGCCATAAATATTGGAGTTAGTAAATATCGTGTATGGAAAAAGTGTCCTAATAGTCAGTCTCATTTAGATTACAAGCAGGCTCGTAACAGAGTTGTAGGGTTAATTCGAATTGCTAAACGTAATTTTTTCAAGGACAAGTTAGACTCCTCTCTTCCTCCCAAGGTTATCTGGCGTAATGTTCGTAATTTAGGCCTGGGCAGATGCAAGATTAGTTCAAGTGGGGATTTCAAACCCAAAGAAATTAATATTTATTTTTGCTCTAGTCTGAACTCGGGCAGTAGTTCCGTCGATTTGTTCTCTAACGCGTCCTCTAATTCGTTTTCGTTTTCAAATATTTCTCTCGAGGATTTACAATCTGCTATTTGGAAGGTTAAATCGGAATCTTCTGGTCTGGATAACGTCAATTTAAAATTCGTTACGGTAGTTTTCCCTTTCGTCTCAAAATACTTGTTACATATCTTCAATTTTATTCTCACGTCCTCTTCCTATCCAGATCAGTGGAAGCTAAGTAAAATAATCCCGATCCCAAAGATCAGTAACCCTTTAGAGCTATCCCATTTTCGGCCAATTAGCATTTTAAGTTCTCTCTCTAAGGCTTTCGAGATAGTTGTTAAAAATCAAATTAAATCGCATTTACATAGCAATAGTTGATTAGTTGCTTCCAATCTGGGTTTAAAAAATTTCATAGCACTTCTACTGCGTTATTAAATATATGTGATGATATTAGGCGTAATATGAATAATAGGGAATTAACTTCTTTAACTTTGTTAGATTTTTCTAAGGCCTTTGATTCTATTAATCACAGAATTCTTTTCAATAAACTCTTATCTCAGTTTAGATTATCGCTTTCTGCTGCCAAATTGATTTTTAACTATCTTTCTAATCGTTCTCAGGTAGTTTTTTTCGACAATTCCTTGTCTGATTTCCTTCCTGTATTTTCCGGCATGCCTCAGGGTTCAGTGCTGGGTCCTCTATTATTTTCTATGTACACAAATGACACAGAATCCTCCATTCAACATTGTTCATTTCATATTTTCGCTGGATGACGTTTAAATTTATAGAAATAGTCGTTTAGATCAGGATTCTATTGTTAGGAATATTTCTCTGATAAATGAAGATTTAAGCAATATCGTTAGCCGGTCGGTCTCTAGGCTTGTTTTAAACGCGAATAAATATCAGTCGATTATAATTTATAAAAAACCGTTAGATACCTCGTCCTTTCCTGGTATTTTTCTGCAGGGTTCGCTAATTGAATATTCAAATACTGTTAGGGATTTAGGCTTAGTTATTAATAAAACTCTTACTTGGGGTGACCATTTAGTTACTATTAGTAAGAGGGTCTTTGGCATGCTTAGTTGTTTGTATAAAGTAGTTGGATTTTCTGATAATCAGTTTAGGAAAAAAATTGTTTTTGTCTTATCTCATTTTATTTACGGTGACATAGTTTTATTCGGTATGCTTCAGGAAAATATGAATGTTCTCCAAAGATGTTTCAATGCTTGTACCAGGTTTATTTTTGGTATTAGGAAGTTCGATCATATTTCTGCCTACTCTAGCCTTGTTTTAGAATGTAGTTTATCAATTTTTTACGAATTTCGCGTTTGTCTTTTTATTTTTAAACTTCTCAAAGCTAAGGAGCCTTGTTATCTATATAGGAAATTAATTTTTAGTAGGTTTCATTCCTCTAACTTTCGCCTAATTCCAGCTAAAAATTGTTGTAGGTCGCTAAACACGTCATTTTATGTTAGGGGAGTTTCCCTTTGGAATTCAATTCCATTGGAAATTAAGAGATTAGGATCGGCAAAATTATTTAGGTCAAAATGTTTGGAGTGACGTGATTGATGGGCAATACGTAGTTTTTTTATTTTTATTACCCATGTTATTTTTGTTAATTTTTAATATTATTTCACCTCGTGCTGTACATTTTATTGTAAATGAGCTACTGCTCAAAATAGAATGTATAAGCATGAGGTGGAAATTGTTTGAAAAAGTTCAAGAGGTTTTTATGCCTATTGGAAGCAACTTCATTATTTTTTTTTATGTTTCGATTGCTTTGTTTCCAAGTGCGCTTTTCCTTTTAATACTAAATTATTTATAAAATACTATAAATAAATAAATAAAAAATAATATTGAATTATTCAAGTTTTTATTTTTGTTAAATAATTTTAAGAGTTTTTTTAATAAAATGTTTGAACTAAACAATAATTTTTGTTTAAATGGTTACGGCATTTTTTCAGGGAGATTTTACTAATATGAACGGGAAAAATTGGGATTTTTTGGTACAATGACGGGAAATTTGTTTCCAGAAATCAGGCAACACTGCAACAGTGTCAGAAAAATAAAAACAGAAAAGAAAATTCGGGGAAATTCTGAAAATCTGAATTTGTTCAAGTCAATTTTCTTTAGAAAAAAAAAATTGAAATAATAGTTTGTTGATAATAAAGACTAGAAAAACAACTGAAAAGAAAAAAACAAAAGAGATAGTGAGGCGGTTATTTTTCTTTTTGCTTGAGGAACACGAAAAATTTTAATCAAGCAGTTCAGTAAGAGTTAAATTAAAAAGAACCATTTTTACCAGATTATTGACCAGTGATCGCATTAATATAGCGAATTATAAAAATGTATACAAAATTATGTGCGCGCGCACCCGAATGACGACTTATCAATAAACATCATCATCAACAAGATCAACACAGGCGCCAACTACAGAGAAGTTAGTTATTTGCTAATTTTCTTTATATACATTGATTTTTTTTTTGATTTTTTTTATATTTAATTTTCTTAGAACAATTACAATTACATATACTGTAAATTCTGGTGTAGGGTAGTATTAAGCGTAGTTAGGTTAGTTTAAGTTTAGCTAATTCATTTGTTCGCCCAAATTATTTCTTTGATCTTTTTTTTTTAGTTCTGAAATACACTTTTGTTAATTTGAATTGTTGATAAAATTTGAAAAGGTGTTTTTTTTTGCATTCTTTTCATATCGATAAAATTAAGTTTACAACTGATCGGATGAATTAGGGCAGGGTGTAAGTGTCCGAATAAGTAGGTATTCAGAATCATCCTTTTCCGCGGTTAAACCTGATTCACGTATACTCTTAAATCCCTACGCCCATAACCCTGATGCATAGCCGGCAACAACCGCGTAAGAGTCCCTGCGTGAATCCAATTTTCTGTTAGCACGATGCATGATTTGGAGGATAATTTTTGTAGTTTTTTTTTTGTTTTTTTTTGGGGTAAAGTAATTTTAATTTATTTTTGTGTTCAAATTTTTGACTTGGATACCCTCCAGACCATGCAAAGTGTTACAACATGTAATATGTAAATGTAATTGAAAAACAAAAAATTGTCAATTCCATTGATTTTGAAAAAATCGATCACCGTCCTGTTTTCATTATGGTCGACAATGAATCCATCTCGTTTCGTTCCGTCGTTCTCCATCTCGTCTTTTTCGTTTGTTGATTACACATTGCATCCGTTCCGTCTGTTTAAACTGACATTTGAAAAACAAATAAAAAATAAAATGGAAGACTGCGAGACTCTTTTGTATAAACAATATTAAAGAATTTATAAGAAGAAAAAGAAGATGGTGGCAAGCTTTCTCCAAATGAAAGAGTTAGTTACAGCATACTTCTCACGTTATGTCAACAAAAAAAAAAATTATTTAGTTTGTTTGGTTAAGATGTTCCGTTTTTCCGTAAATTCTAAACTTTTTGAAAATACCGATGAGCTTGTCTCTTTCCATTTTATTATAACTAACCAATCCGTTTCTTCATACAAAATGTACAGAACATGTCTAAAACTAATTTGGACGGAGAAGCGGAACGGAATGGGACGGATCGATTGTAACTCGACCTTTATTCCAAATGCATTTTCCACAATGGTTGGTGCTTTGTTATGCAAAACGTTAAATTTTTTTTTCTACTACGGTTAAGTTGCCTTTTCTTATGAACGGTGTGATAATAGTTACCGGATCCTATGAACATTTGTATCCACTGTCACCTAATAGAAAAAATCCATGAGGTGGGAATGTTTGTTTGCGGTATATATATATATATATATATATATATATATATATATATATATATATATATTGTTACGGCTGTATTAATCGAGGAAATTGTTTTAGACGATTTGCGTAACGATGTACAATGTACAACGATATAAACAAACAAAATAGCAACAACAACCACCACAAATATTTTTAAATGTTTATCGTTTTATATGCTGTATCCAAGATCGGTCAATGACCTTAAATTTTGTGATTTAAAAAAAAAAAAATCGTTTATGATTTATTAATTTATTAGTAAATAGATACACTAAACGGAGTTGCTTTATGTACAAAATATTTAATATTATATACATACGGATTACGGATAGATCGATGAGTCACTTACCTGTAGTAATTAAAATCGTACGATACAACATCAAGTCCGCGGCTTATATATTTTATATGCGTAATTTAAGTAGGGATAGAACTGGATCGATTATTTACCAATATAGGGGAATAGTATGTACCATTATTTTATGTACAATATCTATACCAAAAATGTTTATTATATTTTTAATTATCAAACCGATAACATCGAAGAGATTTCCGAGCATAATTCTTCACATTTTAACGGATAGTTAAATAGAAGAACCATCTGGAAGCATTAATTTGTTTTACCTGATAGAAAAATTGGATCTATATTGGTTACAAAAATATTTGATACCTGGGTCATATTTCAAAGTGAACCCGTGAGGGGACGACGGGATCAGGCTCTCAATAACACAAATACCTGAGCTGGGTTAAAAATAAATACCTCAACATACATGGTGTGGTGTGTGATTATCAGCTACATACAAGATCGGATTTACAGGGTGTTAACCAAACCGAGAGCTATACACAAGTGTCCCCATATTTCAAGCCAAATTTTAGTGAAAAAGTGCCAGTTTTTTTTTGCTAGATTAAATCAAAGTTTAATCCTAATTAAGATTAGTGCTTATAATTGTAATTATGTAAAGTTATCTAAATTGAATTAAGTTCAGATTTTTGTTTTTTCGGTTATTTTGACCGGGTGTAAATTAAGTATATTGTATGGTTTACCTAAGTGTAAATGTACATATTTAAGTATACTATGTCGGTATATAGTACGTATTTGTTTAAGAAAGTTTAGTTAAGTGGTTGGAAATTTAAACAAAAAAAAAAAGGGGAAAATTGTTAAATAGTGAAGTTTCCATAAGAAAAAAAAATTATAGTGCGAATAAGGTGTTGTTTTGTAGGTATTTTCAGCAGCGGACAAACGGAGCAAGGAGTACTCTTTCGAAACGGTTGTCTGGTGAGTTTTTTTTGATTTTTTAATTTTTGCGGACCTAAATCATAACTTTTTTTTGTTTTCTAATGGAAAATTCGTAAATAATAATTTTAATAATTTTATGGATTTATGATCTATTACAAAAATTTTTTTTTGTGATTATTATGTTAAACGAATATTTTTCATTATTAAAGTTGTATTTGTAATAATGATGAATTGAAACTTTTTTTATTGGTGATGATGTTTTTGGAGGTTGATCCTATTTTGCTTTCTCTAGTGATTGTTTTTTCTTCTTTTTGCACGTATAGTTTTGTACCACCAAAAACCTATGTGACAAAGACCCCCCCAAGCCGTTGAGTTTATCCATCATAAAAAAAAAAAAAACGTGCAGTCACATAGAATGGTCCGTTACAATATATATATATATATATATATATATATATATATATATATATATATATTCGGTAGGACTCTTTGGTCATGTACAGAACACGGGTATCCACAACAAATATTAATAAATTTACCAGGACTGTCGCATACTGCCATTAAATTAATGCTGCAATCAAGTTTACGATTCATATATTAACTGTGTAACGCAGTCGATACAACAATTTTTATGTGGTATCCATCGATAGCACCTAATGCTTTCGAAAATATCAAAGTGCCCGATCGATTAAATTGTTCGCCAATAAGACTATATGAATCTAAACTTGTCAATTTTATTACCTTTGGTGCGAGCTTCACAAACATATCAAGAATTTTGTGAACAATCGTTCTCACAGAATTTTTTGATATATTTAACTAACTTATACCAGTGACCCTATAGCTCGCTCCAATGGCCAGCTAATAGAGAAACACGGAATTTTATTGAAAATTTGAAACTTTTAATAGTTTGATGTTGAGCGAATAGACTGAATATTTTATTAAGCGAATCAGCAGACACTCATAAGTGTTTGGTGTTACCGTTGATTGAACATATAGAGATAGTATTACTGTGATAAACAACAACAACATCAATTTTTTGTTTCGTATTTCACATGGTTAAAGAAGAGCTTGTACAATTCATGTAAGGTTAAAGAAGAACTGAGATAGGGTTGCATTATAATGATGTAGCTAGAAAAGAACACACAATTTTTCTATTTTGATTTGCTTTTTAATGACCAACACTAAAACAATATTCTTTATAAAAATTCAATAAGTCGTCGGATGGTTTCCTCTTTCTATCACAATAGATATAAATGTTTTATCCTTTGCGAACAAGCTGATTTCGTTTACTTGTGTTCTGTTTTCTTTGTAAGTGTTAACAAAAACACAGTTATTATTTTTGATATTGTTACTAAATCGATTTTTGTTTTCATCAGTTCATTTACCGGAAGTAGAAATACATAAAATTTAAAAGTTAATCGTTATTTTATTTTTATTATGGCAATGGCATATTGTTCATATTTGAATTGTTTAAACAAAAAATCATATGGGATTCCAAGGTTTTTGATTCCTCAAGATGATAGACGATAATAAATTTTAAATAAAAAAAAAAAAAAAAAAATTAAAATTTAAAATTTAAAATTTTAAATTCGAAATAAAAGTCGCTATATGCATGTTCGAAAAAAAAAAGTTTATTTGTGTGCCGATCATTTCGAACCAAAATTTATAAATAAAAGTGAATTTAAAACAAGGCTTAGTTTTAATGCCATACCAAAAAATTATTTAAGTAGTGAAACGGAAATTTAACATTGTAAAATTAATACATATATGTCAAAACAATGAAAATGTAAGTGATATCATGTAAGTAGTAACGACAATAACGAATCGCTTGCAGTTTATAAAGAAAATATGTCCAAAACATATAGAAATCCATTTAAAGAGTTATCGTCAGCAAATAACATACATACATACATACGTACATGAATCTCAGTTTCCTATACCAGAAATTCTAGATATATCTACTTCTTCTACCAACTTTCTACAAACCGATCAGTATAAAATTCTTACTGAACTATTATTACGTTCACCCCGAAAAAAAAAATTAAAACCTAACGAAATTTTAAAAAACGACATCGAATGTATTCTCAATAAAATAATGGAAGGAAGAAGTGGAAGTGTAAAAACATTTGTAAAGGCTCAAACGATGCATACGGTAAACTCAAAATGGACTTCAGAAGAAAAAGATCTATTTCTGAAATTTCACTACAGGTCACCAAGCTTTTATAAATTTTTATTAAAAGAAGGGTTTACACTTCCCAAGCCCAAGTACCATAGTAAGATGGTATAATACTATTGAATTTTCAACCGTAATTTCTATAAAAATTTTACAAATGTTAAATGAGAAATTTAAAGATACACCTGAACTCGAGAAACGCTGCGTTTTAGTGTTCGATGAAATGAGCATTAAGACAGAGTTGGAATATAACACTAAAGAGGATTGTGTATATGGTTTTAGTGACCTAGGTGAGCTAGGACGCGAAAGATCATTTTCGGAATATGCTCTTTTATTTATGTTGAGAGGATCCAATAAACCTTGGAAAAAGGTATTCCATTTACAATTTAAAATATTGGAACATGTTTCAATAATTTTTTTTTATTTTCTTGCAATTAGGTAATTGGATATTATTGTGGTAGTGTTCGCGGAATTCAGCTTTCAGAAATTCTAAAATCGACCCTAAATATTTTGATTACAAATCAAATAAACGTATACGCTGTAATTTGCGATCAAGGATCGCCAAATAGGACTGCATACAAACAACTAGGTGTTAGTATTTCTCAGCCTTATGTGACAATACAGAACAAAAAAATATTCTGTTTATATGATGTTGTCCATCTTTTTAAAAGTTTCCGAAACAATCTTTTAAAATCAAATTTTTTAATTGGTGAGAATGAAGTATCATGGAGTATTTTAGTTAAACTATTTAATAGTGAAAATAGCGTAATAAGATCAATGCACAAACTGACAGAAGCCCATATTAAGCCAGATTCGTTTCAAAAAATGAGAGTAAAACTTGCGACTCAAGTTTTCAGTCATCATGTTTCGACAGCTATATACGCGGCAGCACACACAGATTTGTTTACCGCGAATGAAAAATCGATAGCTCTTACCACTGCCAATTTTTTTTCCGATTAAATAAATTGTTTGTTAATTTAACAAGAAAATAAAATATTCAAATATTCCTAATAATAATGCCTTGTCAGAAGAATCTGAAGAAATTTTAGAAAATTTAAAACAATCTGTTGAGTGGATAGCTACTTGGAAGAAATCGAATGGAATGGCTGAATACTGTTTTTCTGGAATGTAACAGTCAATTAATGGAATTTTGCAACTTTGGGACTTAATGAAATGTACCGATCAAAAATACATTTTGACAGCAAATTTAAATTCAGATTGTATAGAAAACACTATTTCAGTTATCAGGACTAATAGAGGATCTTATGAAAGAAACCCATCAGCACTTCGTTTGCATAAAAATTTAAAAGAAATGTATTTTTACCACATGATGTCCAGCGATACTTCATCTTACGGCCAGTCCGATGCACGTGTACTTCTAAACACGGAAGACATTTCAAGTATGGCAACCATAACAATAACACATTATGTAGATTTCCCAAACTTTTTCTACATTTTATATTTTTTTATATTTTGGTTTAATGCATTTTTTCAAATTTTTAAGACTTAGTTAGCCAGCACTACACACAACAATAATTCAGTAGACCAAAAAGCAGATAAAATTCCTTTTAAAATTATACCTTTAGACGTAAACAACACTGGTAATTTAATGTTAAATTTCATATTTTTATTAATATTATCTTTATAAAAAAATAATAACCCCACACAGGTTTCCATAGTTTTTATTATGCTTAAGCATACATACAAATACTAGCGTATTTTTATATATGAATTTACAAAATAGTAAATGTGAAAATCGCCATATTTCACTGTTAGTAAATGTAAAACAATTTACAATAAATTATTTGAATTTAATTATCACTTTCTAAATTTAAACTATAGGAAATTTACTTCTCGACTCGGGGCAGCAGGGCGAGATCGACGATGAAACAAATTATTGTGAATATGATGTTTCTGATTTCGAGGATGAAATTGAACACAATAACGTAGACTCTCACTCTCAAAAAGCATCAGAAGTAAATCCAAGTCAAACAATTAACAGTATGTCAATGTCATATTTCAACGGTTATTTAGCTCATGCTTGTTTAAAAAAATTTCAATGTGCATGTTGCGAAAATTTAATGATTTGCCAAAATTCTGAAAAAGCTTCAGCCGCCAATTTGTTAATAGATTCACGTCAGTATGAGAATATTGTAAATGGTGGTTTGAAAGTACCAAATGCGTTGTTTGTTAAAATAACAAAAACAATAGTGGACATTTTTACCGATAATTTCGATAAATTCTGTTTCAAAAAAGAAGTATTACAAAATTTATTTGGTATGTGCAATTCAATTAAAGTCGCATGCACAGATGATCTGCATAGAGATATTATAATCCGTCATATCTTGAAAGTATTGATCCGAGCAAAAATTAAAATTATTAATGCCAAAGTCAAAAATGCCAAAAAAAAAATTTAAAAAATTCGATATAATAAATCATCTTTAATCTAAATTAATTTTAATAATTTCAATAACAATTTTAAATTTCATATATTACCATTGATAAAATAAATAAATTAAAACCAATTTCAATTTCCTTAAAAAATTGATTTGTGAAAAATTTATGTTTGTTTTTATATTTATTTATATATGTATGTACATAGGTTGACATAGGTCAATAAACTTTACTCGTAAAAATCCTTGGTTAACAATCAAAACCACACAAAACCCAAAAGCAGCCAAAAATGGAAATGAAAATAAAGTCTACTCCCATTTTAAACTAGCACTTATCACATCCTTAATGGATAGCTGAAAAAAAAAAAAAAAATTCCCAATCAAATTTTCTTTTCAAAACCACACACAATTGAATTATTGTGTATATTAATAAATTTAGGTTTGTTTATGTTTTGATGTCGGTCAATGAACTTTTATCTAGTAATTAAATTGTGGAACATTTCGTAAGCAAAAATATAAAAAACGAAAAAATTAAAACAAAACAATGAAGACGAAAAGTTACACCAATTTTCACTAATACTAATACAAATATTATAATAAAAAACATAATTTTGCAGTTTATAACGTGCTAGAAGAGCTAAACTAGTTTCTACATTTTTTTCTCTATTATAAACGACAGTGGAGACATTATTCGATCGTAGCGGCGAAAATCTCGGTGATATTATCTTAATGTATTCAATCAACGGTGTTACCTACAAATATATTGTAACGGTGACACCTAGTGTATAATAGAATAAGTTAAATGAATAGTTAAATGTTTAACTGTACTAAAATGGAATTTTCCATGATAAAACAGTTCTAAATGTGTCTACACTATTCTAACTAGAAAAGTGTTGAACTTTCTAGAAGATTGATTTGTGTATATAAAAATGCGAACGAAGTCAAATTGGATTACTAGTATTTGGAAAGCGATAGTATAAAGATTAAAAGGAATTAAAAAGTAATTTAAAAAGTGTTTTAGTGTAAAATAAAAAGTAAAAGTGGAATAATTTATATAAAGTGATTTTGGTGAATTTTTATTGATAAACTGTGTTGTAATAAATTTTGTGAAATAAATAAATTCGTTGGTGATAAATTAAATTGATTTTGTATTATTCACAATCCAGTGATACGAACCTTAATTGACAAGGCAAAAACCTAACAATATTGTTACGTTTTTGCCTTGTCAATTACGGTTCATATCACTGGATTGTGAATAATACAAAATCAATTTAATTTATCACCAACGAATTTATTTCTGTCTCACAAAAAATATTACAACACAGTTTATTAATAAAAATTCACAAAATCACTTTATAAAAATTATTCTTAAATTTTACTGTACACCTATAATTTTTATTTCCACTAAAGCACTTTTTAAATCACTTTTTAATTATGTACTTTTTAATCTTCACACTGTTGCTTTCCAAATACTACTAATCCAATTCGACTACGTTCGCCTTTTTATACACACAAACCAAACTTCTAGAAAGCTCATGACTTTTACAGTTAGAATAGTGTAGACACATTTAGAACTGTTGTACCATAGAAAATTCCATTTTAGTACAGTTAAACATTGAGCTATTAATTTAACTTCTTCTATTAAACACTAGGTGTCACCGGCACACTACCCCCACCTAAGCCTGTTCATCCCGAATAGGACCCAAATCACCTCTTCTGTATCTCCAACCTCTCCAAATGGACCACCTTTGGTTTACCTCGATGTCCCTTCCGTATCCGATCAACCACGTGATTTCATCCACAATATCTGCAATCAGCACTTCGTATTGGACAACAGTTCTTCCGATCTTTATTTTCACGATAGTGAGATGGTTATCTCTCCCGTTTTCTACTTATTTCCCAGCAGTCCCGAGAGATGTGACCGATTTTATCACATGCCCAACATCTGATTATACCGCTTCCGTCTCGGTATCTTGGTGTTGACCGTTCTGTGTTTATGCTGGTGTCGATTTCCACTCGGCGTATTTTCATTGACGGTTTGGTGATGGCTTGCGCAGTTTCATTTGTCAACGCACAAGCGATAATTTCGGCGAAGGTTGATTTAGGTGACAACATCACCGCCCTGCGTGTCTCTGGATCTCGAATGCCGTCAATGAATGCGTCAATTTTTAGCCTTTCCATATAATCGGCCGATGTACTAGTATGTGCTAGATGTACTACTCGCTCGATTGCCGATAGCTTTTGGTAGCGGCTTTTCAGTTCCATGCGATACATTTCCCGCTTGTGGTTACTGCCGTACTTCCTATCCAGCGCCTTCATAATTTCGAGATAACTGTTGCGCTCTTGTTCCGGGATGGTTTGTAAAGCCTCTGCTGCTTCGCTTTTGAGGGCCACTATAATTTGGTGTTTAATTACTCTCCTTGTTTCTCCATCTGATGTTTAATTTCCTGGTTAGACTGATTTTGTTGTTTTATCTGGTGTTTTATTTCTTCGTTTGACTGGTTTATAGTCTCCAACTGTCGCACATTTGACTGCTCAATTTTCTCCATTTGTTGTTTCATTTCTTGATTCGACTGTTCTCCTTGTTGCGCCATTTAATTTTTAATTTCTCCTGGCTATCGTTCGTTTTGTTGTTTCATTAGACTCATCTGTCCCATCATCTGGTTCATAGCAACTATTAACTGCGACAAATCGAAACTTCCAGATGATAGTTGTATTGTTTCGACCGACGTTTGTTTATTTGCTTCTGCTTCTCTTTCTGCTTTACGGTTGCCGGATCCATTACTTTCTCTCCGCTAGTCGCGCCTGTAAAGTTGCTTTACTACCATCAGTGGCCAAACCCCGTTTCTCAAGTTCCCTCTTTAATTCTGGAACTTTTAATTCGTTGAGAATCATTTTCTTTATCTTATTATTCACAATCCCACCGCTGTCACCAATTATTACGTTTTTGCCTTGTCAATCAAGGTTCGTATCACTGGATTGTGAATAATACAAAATCAATTTAATTTATCACCAACAAATCCAACCAATCTGATCCAGATCAGATCATGTCTCATGAACAAACCAACACCAAAATTCAATTTTTTTGGCTCGTTTCGTTTTGAATCTGCCTCTTCATACTCGTACTGTATTCATTATATTCTTTGTCGCTTTTTTGTTAAAACACATCATTTTTTTTTTTTAACGTCAAATCACAGCTCCGAGGTGGCCAAATCACATTAGCATTTCGGCTGATAATTCGACCTTCGAAGACAGTGCGCAAAAGATCAATTGAAACGTGTGCTGTGTGGCACAGAGCGCCGTCTTGTTGAAACCAAATGTTGCCTATGTCCTCTTCTTCAAGTGCCAGGAACAAATAATCGATTATCATGGCGCGGTAGCGCTCACCATTGACAGTAACGGCGGCTACTTGCTCATTTTCAAAGAAAAATGGCCCAATGATGCCACCGGACCAAAATCCGCACCAAACAGTCACTCGTTGAGGATGCATTGGCTTCTCTACGATCATGTGCGGCATCTCCGTGCCCCAAATACGACAATTCTGCTTGTTTACATAGCCGCCAAGATGGAAATGCGCCTCATCCGAAAAAATGATTTTTTTGCCAAGATTTTCGAAGTAATGTTTCAATATTTCCCAGCGTTGTTCAAGCGAATACACAACCATTTTCGTTCAGCGGAAGGATCAAACTAACTTTATGTCAAATCAAAAGTGACATAACCCTTACCATACTCAAAATAACCGCTAGTTCAAAAAAAAAGTTAGATGGCCCACCCTATATACAAAAGGGTTAAATTTGATATATGAAAAAAAAAACAGTTTTGATTTTGGTTGTATTCATTCGAAAAAATTATTATGCGGAAAATCAGTTACTCAGAGACGTGATACTACATAGTTAACAAAGCAGAAGCGAGCGTTTTGGGCATGGGAAATAACGAAAATAACCTAATTTTCACGGTTTTTGTAGGAAAACGAAATTTTGCATCCGGAAACCAAAAGTTGCTTAGGGCCCGAATTTTCCTATTGTTGCGAGAAGGCCTTGCCTGAAGAAAATGTCTACATGATCTCCTATTGTTGCCATTTTAGTCAACAAAATAAATAAATGCAAAGGAAAGAGACATTTTATTATGAATCATTGAAACACGAAACAAAGTAAGTGGGTTACAATGATGTCGAACTTGTTTTTGGAAATTACGGAACAAATCGAGGAATACACCTTCGTAAAGCAGTCGACCGATATATTTTAGCGACTCAAGCAACGTGAAAATAAGACACTCTCCTATGCCTCTACAGCATTAAATAATTTATAATATTTTCATTAAACAGTGGAATGGCGATAGAAAAAAAAAGAAAGTTTATTTATTACATTTCTAATTGGATTGCAAATTAACAAATTATCAAACTAGTTGATTTTTGTTTACAATTTACTACCAACACAAGCAGCATTTAATATTCAATTAGACTAAGTACTCGCCTAAAACAAAAAATGATTAATTACCTTATGGAATGATTACGTTTCGATAACAAACCAAATTAATTGGAATTGTCCTTAGTTTTAATTCGCCTTACAAACTCCTTACTGCTCCACATACATCATCATGAATCGTTACAGCCTAATTATAAAATTCATAAAAATCTATTTGGCTATAAACTGTTACCTTCCAATAAATATAGTTGCAAGCAAGCCAAATACAATCAATATCAAAAACACAAATTTACTTTATTATTTGTTCGTCATCGTTTTAATAACTGCAGCATCATTTGAATTTAAAAACGGTGTTAAATATTTCATTCTTATCGATCTCAACTCAATTCGTATAACCGACCTCTCACTTACCAGTTTAATAGCTCTGGTCCACAACATCTATGAAACATACGGCGGCATAATACTTGTAATATTTGTTAATTTTTTGCAACGTCGACGAATTTTATTGACGGTCAAGAATATTTATTATAATTTGAATAGTAATTATAATTACATAAAAAATAGTAGCAGTAATTATAATAAGGCGATTCTAAAAATTGTATTTATCAAATTGGTATTCGACAGTGTTTTTTGGATTGCATTAATACATTTCACCACAGCGGATTTATACTCTTCAACAATAATAAAATCAACAAAATTGAAATCAACAGCAATTTCATTGCAAAGTATTACAACGTTACACAAACTTTTATTGGCTATTCTGTATTTGCATGGAAATAATGTTTTTGTTACCGCATCGACTCTGTGTTATGGTGGTTTTACGCTGCTCAATTGGTTTTTTGAAATGTTGAATGGAGTTTTGCACAAACAAATTGTTACATTTAATTTGGAACGTAAACGTCTGATAACAACACAGACAAATGTGTGGACGCAACGTTGCTGTGAAATGAGTGATATGATTGATAAATTGGCTGAAATTCAATCGATGCTGATTAAGTGTACACGTGGTTGGCTGGATTTGTTTCAAATTTCAATACTTTTTTATTTATTTGATATATTCAAGGAGATGTCCGTTATTGTAAGTATAATTAGTGGTTTTTTTTATTATGAATTATAAATTAGAATTATTTTTAGTATAATGCTGCAATGCACACGGTTAAATACAAATAATAATTAATTAAACTGGCAGTCGTAAACTAAATATAAAAAATCGATTTTTGTTTTGGTACTTAATGTCGACCATATAATTTAACCTGTCTAAATAACACAAAACACTAGAATTTTGCTAAAACTAAATTTATTTTCTGGCAAGGAAATTTCAAGGTCAACTTGGTTTTGATCGGTCATTTCAAAGTCATCCAAAATTATTTATTTGAAAATGTCTAGAAATTGTGAAGCCCTCTGTTGATTACTCGGTATTGTTACCCAAAGAGTATCTGACTTTTCCAGATCAACTTTTACTATTGTTCCTTGATGACAATGATACTCCGCCCGAATTTTGATGTTCTGTTTGCTTTAGATGCATATGTTGTATTTGCTTATCCTGTTTTGGATGTTTTGTTCGTTTATTAACCCGACTTCGATTGTTTTAATTAGTTGCCGATTTGCTTGCAGATTGTACAGTGCTCCTTGGATTTCTTGTGTTTTGTGGATTGTGCAATTCCAGAAATTGCCTTTTAGCGAATGGTTGCCCGGCCAGCAATCTGGTAACAATATCCCCCCATTTGGAATTATCTATTAGAATTTTATCCTCTGCAATAAGGTATATTTTTGTTTCGGCTTTTGATGTTACATTGCAATTACTTTTAGCCCCATTGCCAATGGTTTAATACAATCATCCTGAAACTCCTTTATCTCTGAGTGTTTCTGCACAAAACTTTTGTGATTGGAGGTTGTACACAGTTTTTTTTTTTGCTTTGACTAGATATTGAGGGTAGTTTCTTATTATTGTGTTGTTGATTGTTATTGGTACAATAATCATTGTTGTGGAATCATCTTTTTCTAGTTTTGGCACTTGTAGGATGTGCAGCGGGTTCATAATATTATTTTGATTGAATATGACCTCGTTCGGCGTGAAGCCTGTAGCCGTGTATATCGAGTTATTATACAATGCAACGCATAATTCTATGGCAGTATCGTAAATTGGGAATTTGAATTTAATTGTATTAAATATTTCTATGATAGTTGCATGGGTTTTTTCTACTTGTCCGTTTGACTCGGACGACAATGCATTTATTCCAATTTAATTTTTGGCCTGACACAATGATATTTGGTATTCCGAACAGTGTAAAATATTTAGTTAAAGCCACTGTTGTGTCCACCAGGTTTTTAGTATTATCTGGAAGTGTTTAGAAAGTGAGTCTATTATAGACAAAAAGCTGGTTTTGTTCATGCTAAAAATGTCAATGTGGATTCTTTCAAGTGGTTTCTTTGTGATAGGTCTAGGAGATATTTTGCTGTAATAGGGCTTTCTGTCATAATTATGCGTGCTGCAAATATGACAGCTGTTGACAAAATTCGTAATCTTTCATGGCCATATTTGGGAAAAAATATGATCTCCATGATTTGATTTTCTATTTCGGTATTACTTCTATGAGCACTATCATGATCTTTTTTACTATGGCCATTTGCCTATCTGTGTTTGTAACGTCTTCGATCATTTTTGTCACGAGAACAACATGACTGGTTTCCGAAAAGTTTTCCCTAAAAGATTCTTGAATCTTTTGGTATAGTGTTTCGGGTGATAGGATCGCTGATTGTTTACCATTGTGGTAAAGTTTTATGTAGTTCGTTATCTCTTTTGTTCCAAATGACCCTTTATTATTATTCTTGTAAAATTTGGAAAAATGTCATCAGTAATTATTGCCTCTAGACGAGAAATTTTGATTTCTAAAATAATTAATTGGTCGTTCCGAGATATGGATGAAATAATCATCTGAAGTATCTTTGGAGTGCACTGTTTCACCGTTGCTTGACTCCGTGTCTGTAATTTGTTGTCCATCCTCTGGGTTTTGGTTCGCTTCTACACGTGAATTGTTATTACTCGCTTCATTGACATTTATTTCTTTCGCGTCACTAGTTGTCGGAAATCTACTCAATGCGTCTGCTGCTACATTTCATTTACCTTCCCGATATATGACATTGTAGTCATAATTTTCTAATTCGAATCGCCATCTTAGGATCTTGGAAGTTTTTTCCGATGATTTAATGAAAGTTAACGGCTTATGATCCGTTACAAGTGTAAATTTTGTACCGTAAACATAGGGTTGGTATTTTTGTATGAACCATATGATGGAAAATGCTTCCTTCTCGTTTGTCGCGTAGTTAGCTTCGGTTGCATTTAATATTCGGGACGCAAAGGCTATTGATCTTTCTACCCTGTCTTGGACCTCTGCATTAGTGCGTGGTCCGATGCGTCTATGGTCAGTATGAATGGTTTCGTGAAGTCTGAATATGCTAATATTTGATCTGTTACTAAAGATTTTTTCAGAGCCTCGAACGATTTTATATATTCGGTGTCTCCTAGGTATGTTCAAAGTATTCTCTTTTTTTAGGTATTTTGTCATTGGCTTTATAATTTTTGAATAGTGAGAGACCGAGGAATTGTTTTATTTCCTTCTGTGTTTTAGGTATTGGCCATTCTAGAATTTTGTGGATCTTGTCAGGATTTGGTTTGACGCCGTCCTGAGATATTACATGGCCTAAGAACTCAGTCTCTTTTTTGAGAAATTCACATTTGTCTACCAGAATTTTAAGATTGAAAAGCGACAAACGTTTTAGCACTTTACCTATTATAATTATATCGTCTAGATATACAAAACAAACTTTCCCTATTAGGTCCTGCAAGATACAATTCATAGCCCGTTGGAATGTGGCGGGGGCGTTTTTCAGCCCAAAAGGCATCCTTGAAAATTCAAAATGCCCCTTGTCTGTTGAGAATGCCTTGGACTTTTCTTCCATCGGTATTTGATAGAATCCTGATTTAAGGTCTAGTTTTGAAAAATATACTGATTTTCCAAGATTGTCTAAAATTTCTTCAAATTGTGGGATGGGGAACTTAACATTTACTGTCTTTTCATTGAGTGTTCCTTAATCTCTCACTACCTTGATTTTTCGTTTTCCTGAGGCGTCTAATTTTTTCGGTACCACCCAAATGGGCGAAAAGTAGGGATTCGAATGTCTTATTATGCCGCTGTCCAGCATCTCCTGAATTTGCTCCTCCACATATTTATTGAAAACATGTGACGACAGGTTTTCGTTCTGCCTCAACAATACCTTCTGATTCTCAAATATAATGTGATATATTGCTGTTCTCTCGTTTTAGTTCAAATGTTCTGTGGTTGTGAGCTGCCCAATGACCGCTTTTCGATTTTAATATTACCGTATACTGAAATCGGTTTTATGGCCTCGAAATTGTTTACCTTTAATTTTAATTTCAGTAATGTTATTGGAGATTCAGGGTCATTTGTGAGAATTTTTACTGTGGTTTTAAAATTTTTTGCCTTCTATAAGTCAGGCTGAACAGTAATGTTATTGTTCAATTCTTCGTATCCTGATACCATCCATTTGCCGTTTTCTGATGTATTAAAAGTTACCATATGGATATAAAATTTCTCTGCTGGGTAATACCGGAAGAATTTGAATGTGTTACCGTTAAGTGCTATTGTTTCAGACTTATAGTCAATTGTGGCATTAATTGTGGCCATGGATTGGGTTGGGATCCTAAAATCCCATCAAACAATTTGTGGAATGTTAATTCGAAATACATATGTTTGGGCTGGTGTGGTCAATTATGCCCTAGGAAATTGATTTTACCTTTCTTTTCTAAACAGTGAATACCCAAGATGTTTTTTACTAATGTCTCGTTGTTATTTATTTATTTATTGTGCACATTTAATTTATATCGTTTTCGGTACACCATATTTATTCGTTGTCTTCTAAAATGAGGTTTTGCGGGATGATACCTGGCTTGATGATGTTTTCGTTTGCGCCAGTATCTATTACTCAACAACATTCAGGTTAGTATCATTCTGTTTGATTTCTTTGGCGAACTCGTGATTATTTACGATTTTTATTGAAAGTGCGCCTCGATCTAAACGAGGTGTCCGCTTTCACTGGTAATTCGGGTGCTTTGATCGTATATGTCGGCCTCGGATAAACATTGGATCTCTGTTGTACCTGTACATCATTAGACCTGTTCTGTAGGAACTGTGGAGTGTTATTCATTCCAATTTGGGTGTGTTGTGTTGGGTTTCACAACTTCTTGGAGTTGCCTGATATCAACTCATTTGCCTCATTTGCGCTAAACTTACATAAAGGAATGCGTATGCCTCCTCTATGTCCCTTGATTTTGCTGTTGTGCATAACCGAAATATGGCTTCCTAAGCCCTGATATAAACGATGCTAGCCAAGAATTTCTGTAAGTGGCATTGTGCTTTGCCTGGGTTTTTATGTTTTGCACAGTCTCTATAGTAATTTTAAAATATGAGTGCACGGTCATATGGTCGCTTTGTTTCGTCTACCAAAGCTGCGATTTGTAAAAGGATAGCTCTTGTCTGTCGCCTAATGCCTCCGTGAGGGTCTCTTTTATTTCTGGGAAGATTCTGGGGTTACCTGCGAGACAAAGGATGTCCTTTCCATTCCCCTCCACTTTATTTATTATTCATTGTAGGTACAATGATAATTGCGCTTTTGTCACTAAAGACCGAAATACTCCTAGAGTGCCATCTGCAAACAAGCTGTTGACTCATCATTTTAACTCATCTACATACATTACAACGTCTAATTTCCACCAAAGTAATTTTGGTGTTTTTTTTTTGTATCTATTGTGCTGACACTTAACTTAATTTGTAATAATATGCAATTATGCATACTATAAATGTTTTTGACTGATACTTTACATTTTGTGCTGACATTTAAAATTTAAAATATAAAGCGTAGCATTGAATAAAATAAAGTAGAATTTAAATTGACACTAACTGATTTTGTTCTCATTAATCAAAAGACCCACCAGCGGTAATCTTTTAATTAATTAAATTTACATAAATCCGATACAAGGGATAACATTGATCCTTCGAGCCATTAAAAACAACTGGCACCTATTAGAAATACGCCAAGCAACAACCAGCAAATCCAAGTAAAATAACAAACACCAACCATAGAAGCTGCACCTGGTTCGCATTAAAAATTATTCCTGCCACTTGCCGCCTAGTAATCTTTCTCAAATACAACCATAAATATGGAAGAACTGCTAAGAAAACAAGAACAAAAAGCAGCTCATCTCAAATTATAAGAAAGATGGAGCGCAGCGGAAAACAGAAACCTATCTTGAGAGGAAAATCGCAGCGTTGAACAAATCTTACAACGAGTATGTTGATGAAGACAACAAGATTAGAGACTTTCAAAATCCATTGACATCAACTCATCAATACTTCAAGGATAGAGAAACGTTATCGATAAGATATACAACAACCAATGAGGATATTCGCCAACGCCTTAACACACCAAGTTTGATCCACGCACCACAGCAGGAACAAATGAAAAATTTAATATCTCATCTGAAGAGGTCAACAACAACACAACAGAGCATGGGACATCAAGAAGTGAAGTTAAGCACAGCCAACTACCCGAGGCGTCGACCGTGGAGTCAAACGTTGCACTCAGCCAATTGCCAAAATTCAGGCAACAGTTGAAGCAGCCAGACATCCGAATGCGGGGTTTATATCGAGAAATTAGATTAGCTCAGGACATACTGTCTAGTAATAACAGATCCATACCAGCTTTAAAAATCAAATTAAAAAACATAGAGAGACTTCAAATAATTAAGAAAATTCAAAATATTTCGTAGACCAACACTGCGAAAATTTAAACAATCAACACGATAAGATTATAGGAAGAAGAGGAATTAGGCAAGATAAAACCATTAGAAATTCGTCTACCACCAGTAGAAATCCCACATTTTCACGGGGGACTACGCGAAGTGGGTAGGTTTCTCTGATACATTCAAAAGTTTAGTTCATAACAATAATCAGCTCACCACGGCACATAAAATGAACTACCTTAAAAGTCACGTAGAAGGATAAGCTGGAAAATTATTGAGTCATTTGGAAACTAGTGGACACAATTACGATGCAGCTTGGGAGATATTAGAGAACTGCTTCAACAACAGGAGATTACTCGTATCTAATTTGTTGAACACTTTATTGAATCAGCATACTAGCAACACGGAGTCCGCTGCTGCGATCCAACACTTGCATGACACAACAACCGAGTGCCTATAGGCCATAAGGAATATAGGCATAAATGAGCATGTTAAAAAAGTTGGACAACGAGTCACGACGGCTATATGAAAGCTCTCTAGAAAACCCAAGGGAATTTCAAGAAACAAACCAATTCTGGAAGTTTCTAGAAAGGCGTTTCCAATCTTTAGAAACAATGGGTAACAACAAAATAATACCAACCCAACAAGTAAGATTTCAACCACAATCGCTAAGACGCGCATTCGTAATTGCCACACAACCAAGTAATATTTGCGTATGCTGTTAGAAAAACCACAGGACCGAATCAAGCGAACGTTTCAAAGATTTAAGCATTTCTGAAAGAAATCAGATGGTCATGCTGCACAATTTGTGCAGAAATTGTCTCAGCCAAAACCATTGTACAACAAGTTGCAGCATCAAACTGAGTTGGTTTACCTGCAAAGGCAGACATCATACATTGCTACACGTAAAAAATCAAGAAACCAGTATTGCAAAGCTGAACATTTCAACACTCGACAAGGATAGTGGCCCGATACTTTTAGCAACAGTTTTAATAAAAGTACAGAATATGTTTGGTAGTTTTATTCTTCTACGAGCACTGATCGAGCCATGCTCACAGGCTACTTTCATCACAGAGCAAGCAGCACAACAATAAGGCCTGCCAAAGACAATGGTTCTAACTGAAATTTCCGGAATTTCAGCAACAAAATGACGAAGATTTCCATCGATTTTCAAGATCGAAGTTAATGCTTTAATTCGGGGAACTATCACTAAACCACTTCCAGACAAGAACTCATTGGATTTAGACAACGAACTACAAAAAGAAGTAATCTTAGCCGACCCTACTTTCGATACTCCCGGACCTATTGATCTTTTAATAGGTGGCGACATATATGGAGAAATCATATTAGAAGGCATAAAAAGGGATCCGCATCATAAGTGCATAGCGCAAAGATCAGAGCTAGGATGGATCATATCTGGTCGTCTAACTCAAACGAGCAGCATTTTAGTCATCCGGTTAACTAGCCACGTCACGTTAGCAGAGATAGACAAGCAATTAAAATGCTTTGTGAGCAGTATACTATGAAGAGACTCACAAGCGATTAACAAATGGACGATACGAATTTCGAATGCCGCCAACTTAACGGCAATATTGATCAGATGGAAAAACCATCATTACGTAATTGCAGCAGACATTGAGAAAATGTTTAGACAGATCAGAATAGCCCGCGAAGATCAAGATTTTCAACGAATCCTCTGGCGATCTGAGACAAATAAGCCAATGAGCAGTTATAGATTAAAAACTATCACATACGGAACAGCGTCTGCAACTTATTTGGCTACAAAAACGTTACAACAATTAGCCATTGATGAAGCGTCAAGATATCCAATTGGTTCAAAGATTGTTCAAAACGATTTCTATGTGGATGATCTTCTATCTGGAGCTAACACAAACGCAGAAGCAATCACTGCGAAAAAGGAACTACTAAATCTCATTTCCGGTGGAGGATTCAACCTCAGAAAATGTTATTAGAAGAACTTCCAGAAAATCTGAAAGAACCAGGACTCCACACTATAGAATTTAGTGATATAGGGAAAATACTTGGACTTCTGTGGAACTCGTTAACAGACACCTTTCAATTCAAAGTTATTTTGCCAGGATCTAAAACAACAATATCCAAACGAACAATCTTATCAGAGGCATCAAGGTTTTTCCATCTGCTAGGATGGTTAGCACCAGTGATTCAGGCAAAAATTTCCGGTGTAGGATGGGACGAAAACTCCACTTAAATCTTGAAAAAAGATGGTTAAACTACAAAATGGAATTACCACGTTTAGAGGACATCAGAATTCACCGTTGGCTAAATTACAACAGTGACGCTAAAATTGAACTACATGGTTTCTGTGATGCCTCCAATCCAGCATATGCTGCAGTAGTATAAAGTAAAATAAACAACCAAATCACAATAATTGCAGCCAAAATAAAGGTTGCACCGTTAAACCAAATAATATCCCTACCAAGATTAGAGCTGAACGCCACATTGCTACTTTCTAAATTGCTGAAAAATGTCAAACATGTGTTTAACATCTACAACAATATATCAACATTTTGTTGGAGCGATTCCACAGCAGTTTTAGGTTCAACAGAATAACAGAGATACAAGCCATCACCGATCCTAACCAATGGCATCACGTGGTCTCTAATGAGAATCCTGCTGACTGTGCATCTCGAGGATTAAACCCAGTTCAATTATTAACCCACAAAATTTGATGGGAAGGGCCAACATGGCTAAAGGATTTGAGCTATCCAATACCAAAAATCAATAATGAACAACAGTGAAAAGACCAGTGATTGAATTGTATAGATTCTCTTCGTTACAACGGCTTGTTCATAGCATTGCATACTGTCTACGATTTCCATCAAATGCAAAATCAAAAACTAAAAACAACTCCCATTTCAAACCAGAGGAACTGAATGCATTGCTTGCAAGGGCGATAATCAGAGTCGCACAGCAGGAAGGTTTTGAACCAGTACAATCATAACGCTAACTCCATTTCTAGAAGAAAATGACCTACTCAAAGTCGGAGGTAGAATAACAAATTCTAATCTCCCATTTGAAGAAAAAAATCCGAGCAAACTTTAGCACACCTGAGAACGCGTATTGGATAATGAATGCCAAAAATACGATTCGTCAAACTATACATGAATGTATAGTCTGTACGAGAGCGAGGAAATTGGCATCACACCAACTAATGGGCATGTTACCAAAAGAACGAATAACACCAGCACCACCGTTCACTAACAGCGGAGTAGACTATGCTGGTCCGATTAATATAAAATTGTGGAAAGGCCGCTGTAACAAAACAACGAAGGGATACATTGCCATTTTCATATGCCTAGCCACGAAGGCAATTCATCTAGAACTTGTAAGTGACTTATCAACAGACGCTTTTTTGGCCGTATACCGACGATTCATATCAAGAAGAGGAATTTGTCTGAAGATATTCAGTGACTGTGGTACAAATTTTGTTGCAGCAGACAAACAACTGCAAAGGCACGCAAAGCAACAGGAAGCAGAAATTAAGGGTAAAATAGCTCAGATGGGAACGGAGTGGCACTTTTTACCCCCGGGAAGTCCTCACTTTGGAGGAATATGGGAAGCCGGAGTCAAGTCAACAAAACAACACCTACGCAAAATAATTGGAACTCAAACAATAACTTTTAAGGAGCTCTCAACACTTCTAGCTCAAATAGAGGCATGCTTGAACTTTAGGCCACTAGCTCCACTCTCAAACGACTCAGATGATGACTGGTTTTTAAGTCCGGCACATTTCCTGATAGGCAGGGCCATCATATCATTGCCACAACCTGATATGGAGGGTACCCAAACCGTTACAAGATGGAATTTTCTCACCAAGCTCAGTCAAGGATTTTGAAAAAATGGCATATAGAATATCTCTCACGACTACAACGAAGGCCAAAATGGTTGCAAAAACAACCTAACATCCAATTGGGAGAACTAGTAATCCTCAAAGGCGAACAACTACCTCCTATGCACTGGCCACTAGCAAGAATCGTTGAACTTCATCCAAGACAAGATAGTTAGAGTAGTCATACTCAAATACAGGAACAATACGTTTAAAAGGAATATTACTAAAATATGCCGCCTGCCGATATCTAACGAGCCAAAGGACTACATTAACACGCAAAACAAGAAGAATGATGCAGTGCAGCCTCACAGACAAGCAATGAATTTAAGCAAAGTAAACTATCTTGCACTAGCATTACTCTCAATTTGCTACAGGACTATAGGACAGGCTTACTATAGGACAGGCTCAACAGGAATATATTTTGAGAATTTAGGCAAACTTGAATTGGCAGCCATGATATGGACATTAGTTCTATTACAACAAGACGAACTATTGGGAAGAGATCGAAACTTTTAAACAAGCCCAAGGCGAACTGGGAACAGCTTGTAAAGGATTGTCTAGTTTTAACTGCGACGTAATCCTGCAGCAACTTCAATGGCAGTTCAACAACTTAATTTCATACAATGTTTTCCTATTAACAAGCATTAAGGAACGTCGACCAGTTAAGCGCGGTTTAGGAGACACAACAGGCATTATCTTAGGAGACATGTTTGGAATTCTTACCCAGTGCGAGGCCAACCAGTATATGAAACCCAATTCGTGAATATCAACAATAACGAAAGGCATCTAATGGCATTAATGAGAAACCAAACATCTCACAACAACATCATTAAACAATTTGATAAAGGGTCAACAGAGGTTAAGATTGAAGATGATACAACTAAACGAATATCAAACATACGAAGAAAGGGTTCACCTGAAATTAATGAGCGCACTCGAGTTGACCTTAATGAAAAATCATATAATATATTAAGCGGAGCGATCAATCTAAAGGAATTCAGTTTGCAAATAAAACCCAAAATAACAAAACCCGATAATCTTAACCTGATGCCAGCAATTGAGACTACCGGTTACACGATATCCTACTTAACTATAGTAATCTTATTAGTACTTTTCGTCATTTTGTATTTTAAAACTAAAGCAAAGGGTCAGGTTCTAATACCGGCAGCTCTTCCTCGACCAGATGAAAGTAGTGGAGTGTAAACAGCAGGCTACTCAAAACTATACAGCCCGGAATATGTTGACTCATCATTTTAACTCATCAATATTACAACTTTTAATTTCCACCATCTATGTATTGTGCTGACACTTAACTTAATTTGTAATAATATGCATACTATAAATGTTTTTGTTTGATACTTCCGACATTAATTTCAGCTGTCCGAGTGTTTGTTGCAGTTGGTCTTTTACATCCTCCATTTCTTTAGGTGGAAAGATTAGATTTTTACGGTTACTGTCAAATCTTCCCGATTTCCTATTCATTCGCTTATTTTTTTTTTTTGTGCTGGTCTAAAGTGGCTTCGGTGTGGCGCGGTGAAACCTTAAATCGTCTGGGCGATTTTACAATCTTCTTGCCTGAGACGTCACAAACACAAATAAAAATTCACTAATTCACTTAAATGTTCGCAACGGGTTCACTTTTAAATAAGTTTGTATTCTCTTATTTATTTACACTATTTACACACACTTTCACTATACGCTTTGCCACTGCAGAAACATAAACAAAATTATTTTCTTTTAAACTTTATTATTCGTTCTTTGTCTAATTTCTATTCAGCTACTTATGGGAATATATAATTTCTATTTTTTCCAATTTCAGCCATTCTCCTTGTACATCGAATCACTAGCAACGTACAAATATTTTGGACAAATTGCATACAACAAACTGGCATTCAATCTAATCGAATTTATGTTTACAATAATCGAAGTAATTTGGTTTCTGTCAATATGTCAGAAACTAAAAATCACAGTTCGTAGGACACCAAATATATTGCACGAAATCAAAATTGAACGGGCTGATTCACGACTTAAGAAAAGTGTAAATTTCGATAAGGTTTATATACAGACCTGCAATTTTAATAACGTGTAGCGTTTCATTTTTATTTCAGGTAAATTTATTTTCAATTCAAATGTTGCAGACTCCGATTGATTTGAACGTATGCCACTTATTTTCATTGGATTATAATTTACTCATAAATGTAAGTACGCTTTACAAATGCGTTCGATATGAACATTGGCACAATATATGTACATTTTATATTTTTTTTGAACCATTCACAATGTTTTGCTGCTTACATATTAGTTGTATTTGTTTATTTTGAATATATATCCTAAGACACCGAAGATAAGTAGCGAGAGGGAGTTTTCAGTTTCAAATATTTGGGATATGCGATTACAATAATGCCTTTAACTGGCTTCAACCACTATAAAGTATTTCGAGAGTACGAAACAGCACGTAGTACTGTTCAATGGCCTCAAACAAAACGAAAGTTTTAGCCATCAACTCAATGCTATGACAATTTCTAAATATATCGATAAAGCATCAGAAATTTGGAGTATAATATGAAAAACAGCAAGAATTTCGAAATAATCTCAAAAATGTCGAATAAAAATGTCGGTCTTCTTATATTTCTTTTTGGGACATTGAAGCACACATACCTCAAAAGCAAAGGTCTCTGCCTGAAAAACTTAGGGGGTTCTACCCAGTGGTATGCATAGCTCTAGGTCGGGCCCTACTATCCCTGCACCGGTACCCTCGTCTGTTTTCGACTCATCCGTATACCATACAGAAGCATGGCGGGGGAGGGAGGAGATAATATTCTATACCAGTGCCCTATCCGGCAAACTAATAGTAAAATTCCTCCGACAGTCTATTGTCCTTACCATCAAATCTGATAGTTGGATCAATTCCTCCTTAAAGTTTAATTTATGTAGGATACTGTTGTGTCCTGGCCTTACAGTTTTAATTTTGGCTATTATTTTTAGGCTCAGACCTCTTGAACCAGCTACTTTTTTAATGTGTAGGTGCAGTGGTGAGAGCCCCTGTATTCTCTCAAGGGCAGCTGTTGGACAAGTCCTCATTGCTCCAGTTGCACCAACACAGATTAATCTCTGGATTTTATCCAGTATTATTCGTGTACCAGTCTGCTCCGTCTTTGGCCACCACACAAACGCCGCGTAAGAGACCATAGGTCTAATAATGGCCTGGTAGAGCCAAACCAACGTTTGTGGGCTCAGTCCCCACGTTTTGCCAAACATTCTATGGCAGGTGAAGTAGGCCTTATTCGCCTTGTTTGTGATATGATTTAAGTGGGGATTTCATGTCAATTTCTGATCTGTTACCCCCTCCTCAGGGCTATCGGCGGGAGGCCAATTTTCCTCCGGTTAGTAAAGGGAGTGCAGTTGGCCTTGTTGGGATTTATCGTAAGGCCCACCTCCGTGCACCAATCATTTACTACCTCTAGGGCTTGTTCCATCCTTTCCCCTACTGTATTTGCGAATCTGCCCCTAACCATCAAGACTAGGTCATCCGCATAGGTAATGTTCGAGAAGTCTAAATTTCTCAGTCTGGTAAGTAATTGATCCATCACGATCAGCCACAATAAGGGAGAGAGAACACCTCCCTGGGGGCAACCCCTGGTGGCCGCTATGGTGATGGTTTTATCTCCGAAAGAGGCCGTAATCCTCCTATTTTCGAACATGTTTAAAATATACCTTACGGTGGAGGTGTTTACACCCCTTGCTAGTCATTGCTCCTGAATTACCTCGAAACAAGTGTTATCAAAAGCACCCTGGATATCAATGAAGGAGCATAGTAATAACTCTTTATTCCGAAGCGTATCTTCGATTTCCGATTTCACCTCGTGTAGGGCCGTTTCAGTTGATTTCCCTGCTTGGTAGGCGTGCTGCCTAGAGTCCAGAGGGTATCTTTGGAGAGTGTTGGATCTGATACAAAGTCCCAGAATTTTCTCCGTGGTTTTCAGTAAAAATGATGTGAGGCTAATAGGTCTATAACCGCTTTTGGGATAAAAATCACCCGAACCTCTCTCCAGCATTTTGGAACATATTCCAGGCTGTAGCTGGCTCTGAAGAGTGTAGTAAGATAAGGCAGCAAAGTCTGCAGTCCTTGCTGTAGAAAGGCGGAGTATACGCAGTCCCCTCCCAGTGATTTGAAAGGGCCAAAAGATTTGACTGTCCAGCCTATCCGTTGCGGCGTAAAAAACTGCCTCGAGAACTCGTGAGCCCTCTTTGGCACCAGATACAGAGTACACTACTTGCATTGGATTCTTCCTGATCCCTCAGTACTACACAATTTGGGAAGTGACCTCTCACTAGACATTCCAGAGTCTCCTCCCTGGTTGTGGTTGTCTCTCCGCTTGGTTTCTTAACAGATCCCAAGAGATTCCTGTGCTCCAAGGAGAGTGGCTTCTGAAGTCGACACGCCATAGGTAGTTTGTCTATTTTCTTACAGAAGTCTATCCAGCTGAGTCTTTTACTATGCCTAAGAGCTATGTTGTATTGGGTAAGGGAATTCCGATAGGTAGTCCAATCGTTCGTCCTCTTAGCCCTATTAAAAAGTTTACGGACATTCCGTCTCATGTTTTCCAAGTTTTGGCTACACCAAGGAACATCCCTTGTGCCTTTAATACGCATCAGGGGTAAGCTTGAGTGGTAGGCATTAATTATTGCCTCTCTAACGTCATTTGCAACTCTGTCGAGGTCATCGGCAGAGTTTATCGTGGTCTGTAGATTAGCTAAGTTATCCGAAAGTCTGTCGTTATAGACTGACCAGTTGGTGCGTTTTGGTATCCTTACCATCAACTCTTGTCTCAAAGGGATATTGATATCAAACCTGATGTACATAGGATCTGAGAGGGACGCTTCCTTGAACACATTCCAGTCGAGAATTGCACTGGAGGTACCCACCAGATCCAGTACCTCTCTCCTAACCGCATTCACAAAGGTCGCATCACTCCCTTTATTGTTAACTGCTAAGTTGTTACTAAGACAGAATTCAAAAAGTTGCTCACCTCTTAAATTGGTGTTGCTGCTTCCCCAGGCTACGTGGTGTGCATTAGCGTCGCAACCAATGATGAATTTTTGGTGATGTATCGTGCAAAAATGCACGAAGCTCTGTCTCAATTCTGGAGGGGGGTCATTTTCTGGCCCGGGAAAGTATGCAGAAGCGATGTTAATCACCCTCCTGCCTCCTTTTTGGTAAGGGCATTTCTATTGAAACAGCCGTGATATCCCTAGAAATAAATTGGTTAATAGAGAATTGCTGCCCTAGGCCTGTCTGCAGCCGTGTCGTAGACTAACTTACCTGTGTTGACTGCAAAACCTTTAATCTTCCCCTTGTAGATCCAATGCTCCTGTATGAGCGCTATATCCCAGTCCTTAATCATAAAAAGACGGTTTAAGTTGTTTGTAGCCGCCGTCTTCGATCGATGCAGATTAATCTGCACGACTCTCAGTTTCGCTACGGTTGCAGGTTTGGTGTGTATCACCATGATGTGTATATATATATATATATATATATATATATATTTTTAATGTCTTAGGCTCCAGAGAGCCCGGCTTACTAGGTTACTGTGCCACCCTTCCTCTAGGGGTCAGCCCATGGCTCTTCCCGCTCTTTCCTCGGCCCGGATTGGCCGGTCTACCTGTTCCGGAGGTTCCAGGTCTCCTGGCTTCCCTCATCCCAGCAACCCCATCACCGCGGCTTGCGTTCTCAGCCAAAGCTTCCCTTGACATGCCGGGCAAATTCGGCTCCGCCACTCTCCCCTTGATTGCATCCACCGCCCCTCCTTCTTTGGGCGGAAGTGTACAGAGCCAAACATCCAATTGACTCTGTAGTTGGAGTCCTTCAGTATCTCCGCCATTTTATGTGACACTGACATTGTGAGTTAAAGGAGGTCGCTTTCTCGCTCCTTCCTCACTATAATTCTCCAGTCTGCGTCTCTAAGGTCCTTATTCTGGATTGCCAGACGACGCAGTATTTTGTCGTTTGTCTCCTTACCCCTCGTGGCAGGTAAACAAACATAATCCTTGGGCGAGGCAACTCCTCCTCCCCTCCCCGACCGCCTTCAGGGATGCCCCGTCCCATTACTTAAGTGAGGGCACTGTGGCCCTGAGCCCCGTATCTTCGTCGGCACAGCTAACCGTGAGCCAACCGTTTCTGGTGCGACATTGCCTTGTATTGCCAGAATCTGGGCAATACCCAGTTTTGTTTCTGGGTAGCCTTGGTCGGTAATCTCCAACCTGATAGCCTTCACTGCGGCACTATTTGTTGTGGCCGTGTCGGTCCTGTTCTCAGGGCAACTCTCCTTATTGTCGCCTTCCGTTGCAGCTTTTGGGGCGGCTTCCAATGCCTTCGGTGAAGGACTGGAACCTTTCCCTCTTTTAGCCGCGATGCCTTTAGGGGTCGAGTCGTCATCCGACCTATTCCTCTTGTTAGTTGAGACAATTCTGTCCTTGAGTTTTCCGTACATTGCTGCAAGGCAGCGTCGCGGGGACCCCTGACCGAATTAAATGCTTCGCACAGATCGTGGGCCCACAGAAAGGACTGCCTAAAATATGACCAGAACAGCCTGCTGTAGCCCACCCTAAAGGAAGGTTACGGAGCCGGTATTACTACACAGCTTTGTTCCCCCCTTCCAGAAGGCGCCAGACCCCTAATTTAATATTACTAGTACTACTAAGCAAAATGCTACTAAGCAAGTTAAGGCTAAGCTCACAAAACTATAAGTAATAATAATGGAACTCTTAAATAGTATCGAATAATTTCGGCTCAAAGATGCTCGAGTTACATCGGACTACCAAATGCACCCGGCAGTCTCAAACATACTCGAATAATCTCGAAAATAATGAATAACCTGACTGTTTCGAAAGACCGCATAACCAATTAAGTCTCGAACATCAAGCATTCCATTTCCATGTTACACTTCAATAATCTTGAGAAATTTTAAAAAGTCAAATGATGAAATCCGAGACAAGAGAATATGAAACCTATGTATATTACAAATAAATCAACCCAGCAAAAATTAAAATCGTTAACCAAAGGAGTTTAGCAAAGTTTCTTCAAAATCTAAATATATGTCAGTACCTAAAGCCATTTTTATTTCTATGGAGTCAGATTACATGTAATTACTCTGACATTCACATTTAGCAACCGGGAAGGAATTGTTGGGCCTGTCTTTGGAAAATATTTAATAGCAACAGGAACGATTTCTTATTCCTCTAAAAGCTAGACCAGCGCATTTTCTTAAAAATTTCCTTGAAATGTCCCGTTTTTTCCAAATTTTGAAAGGGTGTTTTGCTATAAGCTGCTTAATCTGAGCTAGCATTTATTTGATCTGGACTTTGAAGTAATATTCGAACGCTTGATAAATCTCATGGACCCCAATAATGGTCCATGGCCCGAAATCTATTGTAAGTAAAGTTTTTTTTAAGGGAAAACCACCAAGATCGTTAAATCAGGGTCTAGAACCCTGCCAGAATTTCGTGTAAAAAAAATTAGCCGGCGATATCAATCGGACATCCTCGAAAATCCCGTTGAAGCGGACTATACTTGAGAGACTTACACCTTCCGATGAGCTAAAATTGGAAGCCCGATATCGGAGACATCATATATTGCTGATCGATAGGCCATCAGAAACATCTGTATATGCCGATTCCAGTTCCGTTGGTTTTTCTCAACGACCTTTGCTAGATATTCCTCCAATGTCACATTAAATCTTTCCACCATACCATCAGACTGTGGATGCAAAGGCGTTGTTCTCGTTTTATTTATTCCGAGCATTTGGCATAGTTGTTGAAATACCACCGATTCAAAATTCCTTCCTTGATCGGTATGAATCCCCATCGACACTCCAAATCTGCTAATCCAGTTGTTGACCACGGCATCAGATATTGTTGTCGTCTCCTGATTTGGAATGGGGTACACCTTCGGCCATTTGTTGAAATAATCCATTATTACTAGCACATATTTGTTGCCGCTCTCAGTGGTGAGAAATGGCTCCGCTACATCCATTGCAATTCTTTCGAATGGTGCTCCGACGTTGTCTTGTTTCGTGGTTTCACGAGTTTTACGTGCGGGTCCCTTTACCACCGCACAGTAGAATCGTTGAAGTATCTTGGCCAGTGTTTCCTAGGTGGCCCCCACTTGCTCCTCCATGATACTCGTTCAGGATTTCCGCAATCCGGCAGTTTTTAGGCAGCCCTTGCGTAAGCCTAACTTCAATGATGCCTTTCTTTATGTCAACGTGACCACAATGTTTACCTTCTACTGTATATGGCCATCTTTTTAATGCGTCGGCATTTCCGTGTGCACTTCCCTTCCCATGTTCGATTTGAAAATCGTAGCTTTGAAGACGTTCGATCCAGCGTGCTACCAGTCCCTCTGGATTCTTCAATTGCACAAGCCACCGTAAAGCGCCGTGATCTGTTCGTAAATGGAATTTTTGGACATAAAGATACTTATGGAAATGCTTAACACATTCCACTATAGCCAACAATTCTTTCCGTATGACGCAGTAATTACGCTCCGGTTTTGATAATGTTTTGGAGTAGTACGCAACAACTCGTCCTTGGCCATTAGTTTCCTGTGATAACACACCTCCTATACCGTCATTAAATACATCGGTGTCCAAAATAAATTTCACGTTGGGTATAGGGTATGCGAGGATTGGCGCGATGCATAACCGTATCCATAGTTCGACGAATGTTTCTTCCTGGTCATCCTTCCACACGAATGCCTTGTTTTTCCTCGTCAACTCGTTGGCGAATCCTGGCACAAGGCGTTTATAATAGGTGCACAATTCGTAATTCGTGTAAATTTGTAAGTCTTGGCCAGTTCTTTACCGTTGCGATCTTTTTTTCGTCGTTGCGAATTCCATTAGTCGTTACCAGATGACTCAAATATTTGACTTCAGTTCTGAACAGTTTACACTTCTTCGGACCTAACTGTAGTCCAGCTAACTTCAACTTCTGCCAAGTTCCTTTGATGCTCGTCGAAATCTGTCCCCATGGCGATGATGTCGTCCAGATATAATAGGCACGCCATCCAATGTAATCCGTTTAACTCGCGCTCCATTAATCGTTCAAAAGTGCAAAAGACCCACACTGAACGCTGTTTTCTCGCGATCTTTCTCATGGCATTCCAGACAATAGCCGCTTTGTAGATCTAATATCGAAAACGTTTCGAGCGTCATTGATCCTTGGCAGTGGTTATAGGGTATGCGAGGATTGGCGCGCCCAGGTATCTTTTTTTGTCAAAGCATTGAGTTTTCGGTAATCAACACAGAATCTCATGCTACAGTCCCTTTTCTTGACCTTTACCACCGGAGAGCTCCATGGGCTGTGAAATGGTTCGATTACTCCGGCTACCTGCATATCAGTTACCATTCGATTAACTTCTTTTTGTTTTGCCAACGTTAACCTCCTGGATGGTTGACGAATCGGCATCTCTGTTCCCGTATCAATTCGGTGCTTTACCATTGAGGTCCTTCCGTTATTATCTGATGTACTACAAATATGGACATGTATCGTTTGAGTAGTTGATGTGCAGAATTTTTCAGTTGTTCTACCATTTCTTTCTGCCTTGCATGTCGGCTTTTCCAATCGGACTTTTCTGTTCATATTTTACAATTGTCGATAGCTAGTCACATTTGCCGATGACTGTTACTTGCTTGATGGTTTTCGTCTTATCCGAGAGATTTAGAGTCCTAAGTAGAACTATATAGTCGTTGTCTGATTTAACTAGCGCTTTTCCGATTATAATTTCCTTGGCTCCGCTCTCCTTTTCATTAGCTTCCGCAACCCACAACCTGGGTGACCCAGAACCTCCCTCCAGTCTTCCCCATCTTCGTCGTCTCCGAATTCTGTGTAACGTGGTACAATATTTTTGTAACGTGGTACAACATTTGTGGTAAACCAGTTAACATAAAGATATCAATGGGTCATGGAAGGTGATGTCATCTTTTCCTGTAGCTCAAATCGTAGAGGTTCATTATTGGTCGTGGTATTATTTGTTTCCATGATAGACCATTGCTGGTATGATGACAAAGTCACTATGAATTTAATAGATTTAGGTACACTGCAACCCCTCACACATACTTATCATTCCATAGTCCACCCGAAGAAAGTAAAAATTAATTCATGTTATTAATTCTCAAAAATTTAGAAAAATGGCAATTAATTATAAACATTTGAACCGTTATGTGTAAATACCAAAGAAATATTTTATTATACTTTAAAGAGAATATTCTTGATTTGAATTTATAAATCTTGAGAGAAAAAAAAAAAATAATTGTAACCAAAAACAAATTAATAACTAATCAATTAAAACTAGTTTAAATTCCCCTAAAAATAATTAACTAAGTACATACTACTATACTACTTAATAATGGTTTTATATAATATTATAGATATTAAGATATAAGTATTAAACTTCAAATACAAATATAATAGTAAAAAAAAATGTATATAATAAATTAAATATCTAATTTACAAACATATAATTAATTATTTACCGCGATATTAGGTCGATGGCCTTTATGTTTATCCTTTGAAGGCAATATCGTTGATACAGTACTGTATACGTAGCGAAGCGAAGGTAATAATGAACGCCGTTTGAATTACGTTACGCCGTATGTATGTAGTTCAGTTTTTAGTTATAGATATTAAATTTCGTTTTTATTATATCTAGTTTAAATGCAAGTATTATTATTTCAGGCTAATTAGTTTAATTATTAGGTATCTATAAGTAGTATTAAAACTAGGAGTAGGTATTTTCAGAATGCTTTTAAGTTACCCTGTTCATCCGGTAATGTTTATGAACGAAATTAACTATTACACTATACACTTCGGTTATTATTTCCGAAATCGCCTACCTTAAGGGCGATAAATTCACTTTTAGTTTTTTTAAAATATTACTTTTATTATAAATTTAATAATTATGGTTCTTATACGGTATTATGCCGACCTTGCACATGTAGCGAGCAATTCGACCATTGTACGATACTATGATTATTATAACGTTTTTTGTTTTGTTTTTTTTTTATGCACTATTTATAAGGAAATTCATCACGTTTAATATTCTTAACACTATTTAAGTTCAAAATACCATTAATACTTAAAATTAAGAACTATTTTGACAACTGCACTATTTATAAATTCAAATTAAGTCACGAACTGTTTGTGAAAATAAGTATATCGGTATCACCAAAACTGTATCAAATCATACAATGTATTATGAAAAAAAACAAAAGGTTCAAATTGTTTATCACAATACTATCCAAAAATGTTCGATATATTTGCAGAACCAACAAAAATAAATTTAAACTTTTTCAAGTTCACTTAGAACTTTTAGAAATATAAGATATTTAATTCACACAAAATTAATTTGTTTAACTTTTTTAGATCGATAAAATTTAAGTGTTTCACCATCGATCGCAAAAATACCAGTCTTCCTCTTTTTTTAATTTTTAATTTTTCATCATATCCAAAATCGAATTATCTCAATCATTTTATGGCATTGAGGTACCGATAAGAGAGCTTAAAAAAACCAGCTTTGCATATTACATGATATTTAATATGTAATTTTACAGTCGCGATCCAAATTATTGGAATAGGTCACAGTCGTAATAGAAAAAAAAATATTGTAACACTATAGCATAGGTTACATCTGCACTGCTAGATTGAAGTGACAACTCGATGGTATCGTAAGTTAATACTCCCCGTCCAACATCGACCACAAAGCCATTTGCCCTCATGAAATCCATCTCCAAAATGACTTCATCCACAATATCTGCAATCAGCACTTCTTATTGGAAAACAGTTCTTCCGATCTTTATTTTCATGGTAGTGAGATGATTATCTTCCCCGTTTCCTTCTTATTTCCCAGCAGTCCCGAGAGATGTCACCGATTTCATCACATGCCCAACATCTGATTATACCGCTTCCGTCTCGGTATCTTGGTTCTGACCGCTCGATGTTTATGCTGTTATCGATTTCCACTCGGCATATTTTCATTGACGGTTTGGTGATGGCTTGCGCAGTTTGATTTAACAACGCACAAGCGATTGTTGCAGCAAAGTTGCTTTAGATGACAACATCACCGCCTTGCGTGTCTCTGGATCTCGAATGCCGTCAACGTACTGGTATGTGCTACATGCACTAGTCGCTCGATTGCTCGATTCTATGCGATAGATTTCCCGCTTGTGGTCACTGCCGTACTTCCGATTTAGCGACTTCATAATTACAAGATAGCTGTTTCGATCGTTTTCTGGAATAGTTTGTAAAGCCTCCGCTGCTTCACCTTTAAGGGCCGCTATAAGAGCTGCAACAAGATGTTCATCATTCCAACGGTTTTGATTGGCTGCCGTTTCAAATTGAAATTTGAAAATGCTGAAAGATGATGTTCCGTCGAATGTTGGTGGCTTTAACTTAATCGAGTGAACGGTCTGAATCACTTGGGTCGTTGTTCCACTTGCTTTGCCATCAGTTAACGCTTTTTCGAGACGTTGAACCTTTGTTTCTAGTTTTGTTTTCACCTGTTGAATCTCCGTTTGCAACCTCTCTACTCTACCTCACCATGTATGTTAGTAGATACTTCGAGATGTTTCTCGTCCATTCTCTTTGACCGTTTATAATTTGGTTTTTAATTTCCTGGTTTATTTTCTCCAACCATTGCTCGTTTTGTTGGTTTGACAGTTCAATTTTCTCCGTTTGTCGCTCGTTTGACTGCACAATATTCTCCATTTGTCATTCGTTTTGTTGTTTCGTTTTGTGCTCCACATTTAACCCTTCGTTCTTCATGGTCTCACGTAGTCGTGCTTGTACAGTAGCTTTACTACCATCAGTGAACAAAATGCGTTTCTCAAGTTCCTCTTTAATTCTGGAACTTTTAATTCATAGAGAATCATTTTCTTTGTTTTATTATTCACAATCCCACCGATGTTACCAATTATTACGTTTTCGCCTTGTCAATTAAGGTTTCGTATCACTGGATTGTGAATAAAACAAAACACTTCAGTTTAACACAATGAATTTATTTATATAACACCAAAAATCAAAATAACACAATTTATTAACGATAATTCACAAAATTACTTTACTTTAATATTCGCACAATTTTACTGATCACCTATAATTTTTATTCCGCAGTAAAACACTTTTTAAAACATTTTTTAATTCCTTTTTAATCCTTATACTTTCGCTTATCAAAAACTAATGAATCCAATTCGACTTCGTTCAAACTTCTAGAAATTTCATGACTTTTCCAGTAAGAATAGTCCAGAAACATTTAGAACACTTTTATCATGGAAAATTCTATTTTAGTACAGTAAAACATTGAGCTATTAATTTAACTTATTCTATTATATCCTAGGTGTCAGCGTAACAGTACGAAAAAAATTATTTAATCATTCACCTTTCTCTACCATTTTTGAACTTAAAATTTTCTCAGGTGGTAAGTTTAGTTCGATTTTACCAAATGTTTACTGCCACCACTGCCTTCTATGTAATGTTTATTGAATTAGTGACGACACGATTCGTAGTAAGGTTTTATTATGCAACTTTTATAAATTTTGGTTTAACTTAATTAATTATTACAAGAAAATTAAAATGATTTTCTTAAACGATAGCCATATATGTTGAAATTCAAACATTTATGAAAATATCTCGGAGATCATAAATAAAAATTTATAGCGTTTCCATTTAAAAATTTGTCCTAGGAAAAAGAGCGGATGCCAATATGTTTTGTGTGTTTACTATGGGAAGTTTAAAGCGCGTTTTTTTATTCGCTCCGGATAGCTGCTATCGAGAGCCGTCATATAAAAAGCGGCTCCCGATAGCGCTCCGTATAAATAGGTAGAGCCAAATATTTTTTATTTCAAGTTTTCGCTAAACAATTGAATTAAAAATGATAGTTTGATGTTAAATAAACTTAGTTTACTAATAAATAGCGCGTCAAATTTAAATTTAGGCGTAAAAAAATGACGGCTCTCGATAGCAGCTATCCGGAGCGAATAAAAAAACGCGCTTTTAGTTTTTTCCTCATTTCTAATTCCCTTATAAAAGCTTCGTTCGTCTAGGTTGCTTTGGTGCAGCTCGTGTGAAAACTTGCAATAGCAATATGCACTTGTTATACCAATATACTACTATCAAAATTCCTGTTGGTTGTGATATGTTTTGTTGTTATAGGAATGTTGTACAGAAAAATATCGCAATAAATATCAATATTTTCTGTAAAAGTGCTACACGATATTTAATCAGACTAAGTACGCTTACACAAAAATATTAATAATTAATTAATTCATGTCAATACTATATGTACATATTAAATCATCAGTTTTAATTGCCACTACTATCAGTAATAATTAGTCTGCCAAAGATATACCAGCTCGAATAAACCATGAATCGTTACCGTCTCATAATAAAATTCATAAAAATCGTTTTTGTTCTAAATTGTTACCTCCCGATAAATATCATTGCAACGAAAAAACTCGTAAATAAAGTCAGGATTGAATACACACCTTTAGTTTATGATTTATTCGTCATCTTTTTAATAACAGCAGTAACATTTCAATTTAGGCATGGTATTAAATACATTATACTCATGGATGCCTATGAAATTCGTCTAAACAATCTCTCACTTGCCAATTTTATTACCATTGCACACAAATGTTATGAAACGTTTGGTGCTATATTGCTATTAATTATTGTTAATTTTTTGCAACGTCGGCGATTTTTAGTGACAATGAAGAAAATTTATTGTAATTTGAGTGATAATTATAGCTACTTAAAATGTAATAGCAGCAACTATAAGATGGTTTTAAATATTTTATTTAATAAAATCGTATTCGATAGTGTTTTTTGTATAGTTTTGTTATGTTTTACCACATCTAATGAATATAAATCAGAATCAAATAAACGAAAATCTTCAACAGAGAAGCACGAACACATTGAATTTAATAATATTCCAGTTATGGAAAAACTACTACTGTCTGTTTTGTATTTGCACGGGAATAATGTTTTTGTTACCGCATCGACTCTGTGCTATGGTGGTTTCACGCTGTTCAATTGGTTTTTTAAAATGTTGAATGAAGTATTGGACAAAAAAATTGTTGCATTTAATTTGGAATGCAAACGTTTGATGAAAACAACACAACAAGTTGTATGGACACAACAATGCTGTGAAATGAGTGATGTGATTGATAAGTTGGCCGAAATTCATTCGATGCTGGTTAAATGTACACGCAGTTGGTTGGATTTGTTTCAAATGTCGATACTTTTTTATATATTTGATATATTTAAGGAGATATCTGTTATTGTAAGTATGCAAGTAGTATTTTTTTGTTTATTTAATTTTGAAAATTACGGTAAATAAATTATTTAATTGGATTAGCCGCTAATTAAAACTGATAAACATAAAAATGTATAGCGTTATTTTTGTTGTTTTGGGCTAATTACCCGATTTCCTTCGATAATTGAGAAATATAATTTTATATACTTTTGAAGAGTGTACAAATTTACAAAATATACAGACCAAAATAACTGTAATACTGTAATATTATTGAAGACAGATTTTTATATTTTATACGAACTCATAAACTGATTTCGAGGAGGAATTAAGACGACGTTTCCGTTTCAGATTAGATCTGGGCCATGTACTTTTCAACTTACTGTTAAATACACATTTTTCTTCTCTATAGGAGTAAAATAATCAAAATGCAAAGTACATTAAGTAGCTAAGACTTTTCAAATAAATGTAATCTTTTGTTTCACAAATTCGTTTCCTTTTTTAATTGATTGATTGATTGATTGATTTTGAATGTACAACCAAGCATTTAGCAAGATCTCCCGGTAATTCTAAGAATTTTTGACGCCGGGGCCCCACCATACACCTTTTTTTACATTTTCTTGAAGGATTGGATGGGATTGTTAGTATAGGATTGAGATCGACCCGGTTACAAACACCTTGACGGTCAATTGTTAGTGATTACGTTTTTTCTAAAATTTACGTTACTACATTTTTTCTAAAAACTGCTTTCAGTCCTAGGCATCCTAAAGTAAATAATAATTAGTTATTAATTACCCCTTATATGTTTCCCACCACCTTACTTCCTCTGGCCTTTTTTTTTATTGATCGATTGATTTTTAATTTAGTTTCTATGAACCTGTTCTGAATTAATCTTTAAGTACTACAAAATCTTAATGTTAATATTATAGCCGTCATTTCCAGGCTCGCACCGAGGAGTAAAACCTACGGTGCAAATTAATGACGCATCCTTCCTTGATACCGGAAAATACATTAAACTTATTTAATGGTACAATCCCTACATGTAATTAAATAAATAAAATAAATAACTAAATTAGATAGAATATATTATATTAGTAATAGAGAATCAAGCCTGGTTCAGACAGCTAAGTAGTTGATAGTTAGCAATATTATTCTGAAATCCTCATGGTTTAGATTGTTTTTTGGTCTTCTTCTTGTTCGTGATACATAATAACTTAATTAGCTCAGGACACACAACTTCTAAAGCCCTCTTCATTGGTTGACTTACGTTTCCGGAAACCCGGGCGATTTTCTGTTGAACTTATATTAATAAATAATAACTGATGGAAAAATTAGTAAACCGCAGCCCTTGGTTTCTTCATTATGGAATCCTAATATATTTAATCCAATTTTAATTTGAATTCAAATTTAAAATTTGACTTAGAGTTAAACTTACTCTCTTCGGAAAGTTCACCTTTAACGCGAAATCTCCTGAGACACAACGAAATTTCGCCGCTCAGTACTAATTTATATTTTTGGAAATCCCGGACGCGAAAAATAAACAAACTTAAAGCCTGAATTCCATTGCGAATAAAAGTTTGTCAGTCAAAATAAAGGGAGATAAAAATATAAAATCGGTGGTTGTGTGAAAGAAACACAAAACGAAGTCAGTCAAGATTTTACTTACATCCAATGTGTGTTTGTATTAGTGGATCGCCATAATGGTCAAAAATTATCAGAATCGAGGTCATTTTATGGTTATCCAACTAATATACGCACACAAATTTTGTGTACGAGCGCAAATTTTTTTCCGCACACTAAGTTAATTAAAAGTTTGTTATTTTTATGGAAAGTGTCATATTACTTTCTTTTACTCTAGTAAAATAAAGTATAGTAATCATGAAAATTTTGGACCTTGAAATTTTTAGAGATTTATCTGTTTTGAGGTCCCCTGAGTCCGAAAAAGTGGGTTTCGAAATGGTGTCTGTCTGTCTGTCTGTCAGTCTGTCAGTCTGTCAGTCTGTCTGTGTCCTCTCTACAGCCCAGATGGTTTAACCAATCGAACTGAAACTTCAGATTTAAGCTTTTTTGATAAATTGGGAGGTCCCAGTGAAAATTACTCCAAATCGGCTAACCGGAAGTGGCCACTCCCTTGGTCCAGTAAATTTATTTTGCAAATATCTTAAAAAGTATAAGGTTTACAAAAAACTACTTAAAATAAAATGTTTCCAAAAATTAAAAACAAATAAAAATAAAAATAAAAATTAAAATATTAAAATTAAAAAAAAAAAATTAAAAATTTAAAATTAAAAAAAAAAATTAAAAAAAAAAAAATTTAAAAATTATAAAAAACAATAAAATTTCTCAAAATTCTCTGTTCGTAAAAGAAAGTCGTGTGTTGGCCACACCTCCATTTTTTTTTTTGGTGGTTGCTTCTAAAATAGCTGTGATAATAAAAAATATAAAGTTTGTGTACAGTTAAATTGTGATAAATTGGGATCAATTGTGATAATATCGCTAAATACTATTATTGGCAATTTAATAAAGTAATCGTTTTTTTTTTAAATAATTTATTGGCGGTGTAAAAGCCAAATTAAAACTCCAAGTGGTAACCAAAATTTTTTTTTTTTAATTTTTTTTTTTTTTTTGCTGTCGCTTTCAAAATTTATCAAGATATTTGTGCTATAAAAAAAAATAAAAAAACATGCTTTTTCTTTGTCACCCCAATTGATTTTTTTTTTTGTCTTCTTTCGATTTGAAGTCAGTTCAGTCAATTATTTACAGTGGAATTCAGGCTTAAATGTCAAAATTTTCTTTCTTCTTTCATTGTGTGTGCTCTTAATATTGTTATTGATTACTCCAAAAATTTATTTTCACCATCACACTTCTATAAAGTGGATTTATACCAATTTTCGATCATTTTAGAGCCTTTATTCTGTACATTATTTTACGTTATCTACATAGGTAAATGAGTTCCAATACTCGCCTTATGAATTTTTATTTAAGTGGTTTTCACATTAGAGTTTCCGGCTTTGCGGATTTTCACTCTACTTCACAGAAAGAAAAGATTGCTTTTATGAAACGAAACTTCCTTCATTTAATCATTTTGGTACAATGATTTTCAACCTATCAAGCCCATTTATTGAATTGAGAATCGGATTGAATAGGACAATAAAATTTCGTTTTTCTTCGCTTAAGAAATAATTGTTAGATAGAAGAAAGGCTGGGTAGCATTAAAACATTATAACAAAATGTTTAAAACCAAGAAAACGGCTTGCTTGAGGTAATTAAATAAGTTTATTAATTTAATACGTCTCAATGTACAATAAAATCAAGCTTATGTGTTTCTTAAACTAAGGAATGATTTTGCTTTAATGAAGAATTTCTTTTTTTAAAAGAGGCGAGTACTCACTCGCTCACTACTTGTCTATGAAAACACAAAACAACAATTTAATAATATTTTCGCTCGATTAAAGAAAAATAGTTCGTAATTTAATAAAATTATTTATTACTTTCTTTTACTCTAGTAAAATAAAGTATAGTAATCATGAAAATTTTGGACCTTGAGATTTTTAGAGATTTATTTGTTTTGAGGTCCCCTGAGTCCGAAAAAGTGGGTTTCGAAATGGTGTCTGTCTGTCTGTCTGTCAGTCTGTCAGTCTGTCTGTGTGCTCTCTACAGCCCAGACGGTTTAACCAATCGAACTGAAACTTCAGATTTAAGCTTTTTTGATAAATTGGGAGGTCCCAGTGAATTTTACTCCAAATCGGCTAACCGGAAGTGGCCACTCCCTTGGTCCAGAAAATTTATTTTGCAAATATCTTAAAAAGTATAAGGTTTACAAAAAACTACTCAATGCAAAATGTTTCCAAAAATTAAAAACAAATAAAAATAAAAAATAAAAAATTTAGAAAAAAAAATTTAAAAAAAAAATTTAAAAAAAAAAATTTAAAAATTAAAAAAAAAAAAAAATTTTAAAAAAAAAGTTATAAAATAAAATTTCTCAAAATTCTTTGTTCGTAAAAGAAAGTCGTGTGTTGGCCACACCTCCATTTTTAACTTTAGCAACAGATTTCTTTATTGAATACGACAGAAATTATTCATCTCTTCCTTTAAGCTTGGTTCATAACATCGGGAGCGACATAGGAAAAATACCATAGTATTGAGCTGAAGTTAGTAGCTGTTGGTTTTGCCCGACATATTTGCCTATTTTGTACGTCATTTTATTTGTGATATTTCTCATTACACATTTCAATTTGCGTTTGGATTTGGCGGTGTTAATACCAATTTTTTTATAGTTTTGTGATTATTGTGATATTTTAAAAGTATTTTTAATTTTTTGTCGGGTTTCTACAACGTTTTTAATTTATTTTCTTGTTTCTCGTTTTAATTTTTAGTTCACTTTACAAGTTTTTTTAGTTTTTAATTGTTTTAACCGTATTTCATTAATTTTTATTTATATTAAATTTATTATATTATATTTTTAATTTACCATAATTTTAATATTTTAATAATTTTTTTTTTTTATTTGGCACAAAACAACACATCAACATCAAATTTTAAATAACAAAATCAAATCAAATGAACCGTCAAAAAAGAGCCATTTAGCGCCTTTTGTACATAAACAATTTAGCGCGTTTTTTATTAAGAGCAAAATATTGCTAATAATTTTCCTTTTTTTGTTTTTTGGTTGGTAACCCTGCGCTACCCTTTGCTCAAAGTAAGAATTTTTTCAACTCGAGTAAGGAACAAGTAGGAGGAGCTTATGACATTTAAAGTAATTTGATTGATAGAGAGTTCGTAAACAAATACTATGGTATTTTTCCTATGTCGCTCCCGATGTTATGAATCAAGCTTTAAGCAATTTTTGCTTTGCTTAAGAATTTTGTTTTTAAATTTTAAACAAAAACTTACTGGATGTGGACACGAAACTGATCAATTTGATTATATTTTCGCTAGATTAAAGACAAATAGTTCTTAATTTAATAAAATGATTTATTAACTTTAGCAACTACTTTCTGTATTGAATGCGAGTGAAACTTTTTCTTTTAGCAAGGGCCTTCTTCTTTTAAGTAAGTTTTTGCTTTAATTAAGAATTTTCATTAGATAAAAGCATGCTCGATATATATATATATATATAAATATATATATATATATATATATATATATATATATATATATATATATATATATATATATATATATATATCGTTGATGTCAAAGCACAATTACGTATCTAAAGATGTTGAAAAAAATGTAGGTATTTTAAAACGTTTAAAATTGGTTGTACAAGAACAATGTCGACGCAAGTGACCAACAGTAAAATTGTATTGATCGTAACAAGTCATTACTGTTGGTATCAACGATTTATTGATATATATATATATATATATATATATATATATATATATATATATATATATATATATATATAATTATCAATTTATAATGATCAAATGTATTAAAACAATAGTGCAAACAAAATTGGAATAAGCACTAGTTTATGGTCGAAAGGTACTGGGTAATATATATATTTGACGTCCTTTTTACAAAGTGTTATAAATGAGGAATTCATTTCACTGCATAATAATATTCCAAGTGTTCCAGCAGAACTTACAGGTTCAGAAAAAAAATCTTTAAGTTTTTTAAATCGATATCCTGTCACTGTTTCTTCGCCATTTTTAAATCCAGTTCCAACAATTTTAATAGCAACATCAGGAGTAGCAAAATAACACGAGTTTATGTCATTTATAAACTCTATTTTCATTGAGTCATTAGTGCAAAAATATTTTTTTTTGTTATTACATATTTGTATTGTTGTTTTCATGAAGCCTCCTGCTAAGTTGTTGCAAAATTTTGTGTGGCGATCGTACAATCCTTTTAATATATTGCATAAAATTTTCAAATTTATATGCCAACCATCAAGCGGTCCGAATTGCTCAACACAATCCGCAATATGAAGTAATCCATGCACATTAAAGGTGACACTATCTCTTCAATATAATAAAGGGAAATATTTTACGAAGTCTTTTAGCATTTCCCGTGATGTGTTTAAGTTCACAATATAACTTTGTTTACAAGAGAGCAGTCGTATTGCACAGAAAAATAATAAATAATGATAATATATATCGTCATCCACATTGTTTTTTAGTACCACGATACCTAAATATAATAAAAAGTGGCGAAATTCTGTTGCTTTCCAGACATATATATCATGCAGGGTACGTACTCGTCGACAAAATTCTGAGGGAACATTGCTAGACAAACCAAATAATATTTTGTTAATTTCGAGTGTGTTAGCCGAACTATTTTTAAATTTGTTTTTGGAAATAACAGTCAATATTTTTTTTACAACTCCTAAATCCACAAGATGCATTGGATCAATGGGAAATTGTGAAACCATACCAATTCCTATTGATTCCAAATTAGTTCTGGGTTTCAAAAATTGTATTTGATGATGAAATTTATCAGTTCTTTTACTGGAACTATTGTCTGTTCGCAGTTCCATTATTTCTGTTTGGAACACAATTTTATTATTACGGTATATCCCAATTTGCGTGCATTTCGCACAACTATTTTTTCCTGTATGGTACCGTGATCCGGTAACAAACGCTCGGGCTGCTGTATCCCATGTAAAGGCGCGTATTTTCAATATTTTGTTTATCCTGTTTTCACCAACTTCTATGCCGTTTTTCATAAGATGATTTATTTCATTCGAAAAATTTTCTAAATATTCATTATCCATATATGGTTAATGAATATTTAGAAAATTTTTGGTCAATTCTTCTGTTTACCTGAGTAGCAGCCAATTAGAAAAGATGGAATATTTTTTTCGGCCACAAATGAACCTAAAATAGGCCACAAGACTCGTTTCGAGCTTTTAAATAATGACATTCCATAAATGCCTATATCCAAGATTATTTTTTTAGTTTCATTTAGGTTTTGAAATTTTTGATTTCTAAGATAATTTTGTATGCCAAAATGGTAATATTATCCTGGCCTTATATTGGTAATACTAATGGAGTGTACGGGTGTTTTCAAAAGAGTTTTAGCGCATTTTGGTAAATTTTTAGTACCAGAATCGGACAATGATCTAAGAAGATCAGATACATGAGCAAGTGGAACTTTATTTCGTAAAGCCCAGTTTGCAATATTTTCACAAACGCTTGGTTGTTCGGTATCACTTGGTTCAGTATTGCTCTCCTCATTATTTTGCCCGCTATAACTCTCAACAATTTCACTTTTATTGATATCTGACCCCTCGGCAGAAGTAGTGACAGAAGCAGATTTAGTTAACAAACACATGATTTTAAATGTCCATACAAAATGTATAAGACTCGTTATCCAAACAAAATATAGAAAATACATTGAATTTTAGATATTAATGACTTTGTCTTCCTGCATGACGAATTTCAACTGGAACTGGAACCAAGGGGAACAGTGGAACAAAGTGAACCGGAAATCGTAGAATTTATTGAAATCCCTTTCGTTTTCGCAAATAATTTAGAACTACCCAAGGTAAGTGAAGCAATTGATAGTCCCAAGGAACCATTGAAAATCATCAACCAGTATGGATGAAAACTCCAGAAAGTAAAAATACAAAGAAATCTAAAGAAAATGTACCTTTTGTTGTGACTTCATTTTGTTATTAAAAAAGAACAAAAAGAACTTGAAAGGAACAACGATAACTACAAAAGAAACATAATTTGAAAGATAAATGCAAATTAAAAGAAGATAAATCTTAATTAAAAATCCAGAAAAAAAACAAAAAAAAAATCTTCCTATTACAAAACTTATATTTGAAGAATTCGTAACGGGAAATTTAGCGTAGAATAGCTCTGCAGGCTTTTCAAATAATATTAAAGTTCTGGTGACTCCTGAAAAGAGTGATTCTGATACGGAAAACATTATAAGAAATATTGATTCAGGCCAACACCTACCGCAAGAAAAGGAACATTTTTCGACAGGTAACACTAAGGATTCGGTCTTGATTGAAGCAGTTGGCTCAGATTTATCGCTCAACAATGTTTGGACTGATAACCATCTCATCTTTATAGCCCCAGGAAAGATGGGTTACTCAGAAAAAGGGAAATTAAAAGAAAAAATCCAGAAAACATCTAAAATAAAATTATCGAAGAAACGATTTACACTTAAAAATTATATACCTATAACCTTTGGAAAATTTAGTACGGAATAGTTCGACAGGATTTTCAGGTTACATTACAATTCTGACAACTCATGATATAACTGATCCCCACGCACTAAACGACGTTGTTGAGCAGAATATTAATTCAGACAAGCACCTTCTGCAAGAGACGGAGAAAGTTTCGACGGATAACGCGTAAGATACTAGATGGCTCAATTTTGTCGCTTGACAATGTGAACAGTGATAACTACCTCAAATTTTCAGCCTCTGAAAAGAAGTGTTTGCACTTACAGTATTAATTCAAGTAAGAAAGCAATTCACTGTGAAAATTGTATCCCCGAATTGCGAATAAGCATGTTCGAATAAGCTGAAACCACCAATTAATCCACGTTTTCTATGCACTATTTGCAAGAGTAAAAACTATTAAACTAATTAACTTTTAATGTTATAGTTATTAATTACGGCTTTAAATACTTATTTTTTGTTTTATTTTTTATTGCGATAGGATATTTCTTTATTTAAGAATAACTTAAATAAAGATATTTTGTGATATTTAAAAGATTCTGCTTTAATTTATTTTGTCCGACTGCTGATAAGCGTAAAAATTGAAGTGTTTAAAATTAACATTTATTAATCAAAAATTAAATAATTATCTCTCAAAATTTATAATAATTTAAAATTAAATACAGAATAATCCTAAACCGCCATTATTGTATACGAATGCCGAATGAAAGACGCGTAGTAAAACTTTTAAAATTAATTTTCATAATCACTCAAAATAATAGAACAAAACTTAATTCAAAAACATTTTATATTAAGCACCATATAAAAAACTAGCATAATTAAAAAACATAATAATAATCAACTATAATAAAATAAAATATACTTACATTAATCAGTATAAAAATTATTTTTGGAAATTATTAAAAATTATTTTATATTATTTCCGATAGGTATCGCATTTTGCAGTTTTCCAATCGTTAATTACCAAATGAAAAGTTTAAACCGAACTCATTAGTTGACTTATCAGAACAAATTTCATTTTACTGTATGTATACATTCTTCACAGATAAATTTAAACTTAAATGTTATATACAAATTTTTGAATTCGTGATACTCAACACTTTGTCGAAAATCTATTTACACAGAATAAATGTGTGCTTCGATCCGTTTATGTATGCGAGACCTGCTGAGTTTTTTTCTGCTAGGGTAGTATGGCTTAAAATGTTACTTATACATAGATAAATAACAACAATTGCACTTACAGTTTGAACGCACGCGCGACTGTTCTATTGTGCATAAAGTGCATAAAGGCGTAAATACTCTTAATCAACTGTACAAAAAATGTCCGATATCATCAGTGGCGGGAGTTTGTTACCTTCCATTATTTTTATTTTTGTACTAAATATTAAGATTATCAACAGGCCGAATTAAAGTGAACAATTTTTTGATGTGAGAAAATTTACTTTGTAGGACTACTAGCTTGTTTGATTGACATGATTCATATTAAAATTTAAAAATTTGAAGAAAATGTGAACTCTAACACAAATTTATGTTTTGACATTGATAAAATTCCCTAATCAGAGAGAGGAAAAGTTTCATAACTTCGTAAACTTTGCTTTCAGCCATTCTTCTTTGTCAACGAGTCACTAGCAACATTTTACGGGCAAGTTGAGTTCAGAAAATTAGCATTCAATCTTATTGAGTTTATATTTACAATAATCGAGGTAATTTGGTTTCTGTCAATATGCCACAAACTAAAAGAAACTGTTCGTAAGACGCCAAATATTTTGCATAACATTGAAATTAAACAGGCTGATTCTCGACTTAAGAAAAGTGTGAGTTATGATAAGTTATGAATGGGTTTGAAAAAGACCTTAAGATAATCTGTTTTATTTTTATTACAGATAAATTTATTTTCAATTCAAATGCTACAAAATACTATTGATTTAAAAATATTTTATTTATTTTCATTGGATTATAATTTACTATTTAATGTAAGTATACATTCTAATGTACATTTGATATTTTGCCTTAAAATAGTATACTCCTCGTACTGATTCATCACATTCCAAAACGGAATTAATCCCGTTTCTTTATACTTTCAAATATAGTTAAATGAAAGCCTTAGAGCATCATCACAAAATGAATTATTCGTCACAAACGGTATAGAATATAATGAAAAACGAGACTAAAATACGTTCGGTAATTGCCCTTTATGCTACGAAATGAGAAAACTTGTCTTTCTCCGAAACTGGATCCAAATATGATCTTTATGATCCTATTATCAAATCTTGGTTAAACATGACACATTTCAGTTCTACAAAGTGGAACTGGAAAAGTGGACTTTTTCGAATTTAGTTTTCGCACACTAAATTTGGATATTTTTAAAAGCTATTGTGACCCAAATGGAGAGCGACACAGTATTATTAATATATAACATTAGCAGCAATCTGGCAGAAAAATGTTCCGATCTGCTCGAAATAATCTTCTTAGACAGTTGTAGAGTAGTAACCGAGGCTTGTTATTACCCATTTCATGAGTGCAGATTCTGGCATCTGAAATTCACGATTTATAGTACCTTCCAATTTATTTAAAACTGTAAACGCACATTTTACTTTTGTTTAAATGCTTGAACACTGTGAACGTATTTTGTTTGTTGCATTAATTAGTTAATTTTAAATTACTTATTACTATGTACATATACGTATGATTTTTTCTTTTTATTCATAGATGATTGCTGCAACTACTGGATATTTTATCATATTAATGCAGTTTCAAATGGACAATTAGATTTTCAATTCATTTACTTGTGGTTTTGAATAACAAAACAAAAACCATTGAAGCATTGTATATAGCTCACGGTGTACAAGAAATATTTCTACATCATACCACAAAATACACCAACTGTGTGCTGAATGGAATGAAAGAACAACGATTTAGAGTAAAACTGGAAAACATTGAAAAACTGGGAATCTATAATAAATCTTTCAGTTAATAAATTTTCATTAAAAGCACATAAAAATAATATTAAGCTTAAAATTAAAACAGTCGGAGGATAGTTTCCGATTCTGTTCTGCAAAACCAGAAAAAAAATCGAGAAGCCCCACAACCATTTATGTACAATCTAAGTAATAAAATATAATTATTTATAATTATTCGTATATATGTATGAATGTATATATATAATACACAGAAGAACAAAGAAGCGTCTATAGAAATAAAGTACATAAAACGGGAACTGGATAACATGATTTAGATTTTATTCAATGTGGTTTTATTCTTTACCCAACGGATATAAAGAAAATTTGCATTTCCCAGAAAATTAAGCTAATTAAATTTTTCAATTACTCTGTGTCGTAAGATGAAGGTGAAGAGTTGTTACAGAATTTAAAAAGTGACTACAGTAAAGACTTTCCAAAAACAAGGCATACCAAGTGGCAGATGAGACAATAAAATTGAAATTTTTCAGTTTTCTTAGTTGTAAAGCACTAACACACAGCACAGAATAAAATGCAATTTGAATTATATTTTTTTGCCATAATTCCAAAATGTTTGCTTATATCAGCTAAAATCTTCTGAAACTTTATCAGAATAACTTCAACTGTATTTTAAATTTAAAAATGTCAAGGGCATGAAAAAATTATACATTTGTTGGTTTTCGTAAACTAATAGCAACCGAAATTTTGCGAATAACAGAAATAGATAAATTTCGGAAAACGTTATTACATAGAAAGCTGTTTAGTTAAACAAGTAATTCCGAAAATCTAATTGAAACAATATTAAAATTGTTTCACGATTAGATTTGACTCTAAAACGTCCTGGCTGATTTCGATTATGGCTTTTAATGGTTTCATGGCATTAATGGCATTCAAAATCATAAACGTTCAATCTGCCATATACGCCCTTCCTCCAATTCATCGATTTTAGACTACTTCATACCTAATTTCATAAAATTAAAATTTAAATTAATATATTGTTCCGTTTTGCCTTGTCAATCAAGGTTCGTATCACTGGATTGTGAATAAAACAAACTCAATTCAATTTATCACCAACGAATTTATTTATTTCACACAAGAATTATTACAACACAGTTTATTAATAAAAATTCACAAATTCACTTTATATAAATTATTCTCAAATTTTACTGTACACTTATAATTGTTATTTCACACTACAACACTTTTTAAATCACTTTTTAATTATTTTTTAATCTTTACTCTATCGCTTTCCAAATACTAATAATCCAATTCGATCTTGTTCGCCTTTTTATATACACAACCAAACTTCTTGAAAGCTCATGATTTTTCTAGTTAGAATAGCGTAGAAACATTACGTAACAATTTTTATCATGGAAAATTCCATTTAGTACAGTAAATCATTGAGCTATTAGTTTTACTTATTCTATTACACAGTAGGTGTCACCGTCACAATATTTTGATGTTCCAAGCCATGCTCATCTTTTTAGCGGTAAGTAAACAAATTCATATTAAAAATTGAACGTAAATTCCGGTAACAATGGAAACGAAAATCACATGCATGCCAAAGAAACACAAATTATAGTTGCGAAGTATAAGTAACTCAAAAAAGGCGATACGTAATGCCCCACAATTTTAAATAAATAACTGTTTACAATAAATTAACGGTTATGCGGTAGTTATTTTCGTTGTAGTTAGATCGCGATGCACATATATAGTGTCGTGAATATTCTGTGCAAGCGACGGTAAGCGATTCTTTTACAACCCAATTCCCACAGTCGTATCACGTCATTTTTCAAGACTGTAGTCACGTCACATCAATTTTCCTATTCTTTTAGTCGTTTGTTACGCCTACACTTTATACGACAGATGTCACTTGAATTTTAGAAGTGACAGGCGACTAAAACAAAATGGAAGGGCGAAATTTTCATCCTAATATCTTTTATAAATGTTTTTAATTGTGTAATTTTCGTGTCACTTGAACCGACTTCAAGAATATCATTTATCATGCAACGTGACGTGACTTAAGTCACGTCGCCTGAAATGACACGACTATGGGAATTTGGAGTGTTATTCTTAATGAAAATTAAAAATTTTAATAATAATCTTAATGAACCCTCTTAATCCTTTCAACTCCTCGTCTGATTGCTGAGCGTCGGCGCGTGATAGTGCATCTGCCACCACGTTCTCGCAATCTGCGATACGTTGGACGTCGGTGGTAAATTGTTCGATGAAATCGAGATATCTAAATTGCCGAGGTGATGATTTTGCTAGATTTTGCATAAAAACGAATGTTAGTGGTTTGTGATCTGTATATACATATGTATTATGAACACATGACCCTCTTTTAAATATTTGAAATGTTTTACTGCTATATATGCGGCTAATAGCTCCCTATCGTAGGCGCTGTAGCGCAGCTGCCCTGGTGACAACTTTGCCGAAAAGAATTGCAACGGTTGCTATTCTGCCTTAGTGCTGTTAACTTACTGTTAGACGACTGTTCCTATTGCGTTATCTGACGCGTCGACCATCAGGGCCAGTCTTGCTGCCGATGATGGACGGACGAATAAAGTCGATTCGCTTAGCTGTCGTTTCGTTAACTCGAAGGCTTCTAACGCTGCTTCAGACCTGATACCTTTTAGATAGTCGTTTAGGACGGCTTGGTTTCGACTGGCGTTTGGAATAAATATTCGGTAAAACTTTATTATTCCTAGGAAACGGTGTAATTGGTTTATCGTCTTCGACTGTGGGTATTTTACTTTATCTGCTACCCTTTTATGAAATTGCTTTAATTCCCTGCGACGAAACCTCGTGACCCAGAAAATAGATTCTGTCCTTTGCGAATTGGCACTTGTCTACGTTTATGACCAATCCCGCGTCGCTCAGCCTGTAAAAAATCATCTTTAAATGCGCAACGTGTTCCTATATTGACTTGGATGCTACTACCACGTCGCGTCGTCCAAATCGTCCAAATAGATTAAACAAAACTCTAAATTTTGGAGTATTGAATGCATAAAACGCTGGAACGTGTTTCCAGCATTTCGTAACCCAAAAGTCATGCGTGTGAATTCGAACAGGCCGAAACGAGTAGCAATTGCAGTTTTTGCAATGTCGCCTTCCTCAATAGGGATCTGGTGATATGCGCGCACTAAATCGATGGTTGAGAATATTCTTACTCCGTTCAGCTGCTGTGTGAAATCCTGAATGTATTGAATAGTGCATCGGTCAGGTATGGTGAGGTTAGTTTAGTGCCCGATAGTCACCGCAACTAACATAAATTGGAACTCTTTTCGAGCTATGGCTAGTTTTTCGGTGCTCGCGAGTGATGATATGATACTAGTACTTTTACGATTCGGGCGTCGACTACTGAGACATTTATTACTCGAACGGTGGGTGCCTCATCATTTGTCTTTTTCGCCACTGAGAACAAATTTGTGATCGGATCTATCAACCGACCGTGCTGTATATCCACTAGTAGGCCTGATTGATTAAAAAAAATCTGCGCTGATGATGGGTATCGTTTACTTCGGCTATCACGAATGTCCACTGATATTCTCTTTGAAGGCCGAGATCCAAAACTATTCTCCGTTTTGCGTATGTTTTTAGCTTTGTCCCATTTGCCGTATATAAGTAGAATTAGGTGTCTTGTTTTGCTAAATTTTCCCGCGTCACTGGTAGAGCTGATACGTCATGATATGTTTGCGTTGGTGGCTTTAATTTTTTTTCTTTGAAGTCTGCCCAATTCGCACACTGAGGTCTACAGCTTCGCGCATTCTCCTTAAATTGGTAATGAAAAAAAACACAAACGCGGGGTGTCGTTTGTTGCCGATACTGCACCTGGTACATACGATTCTTGTGCCTTTGTCATATTCTTCTTGTTCATTTTAGTCCTGGAGCGCTGACTACTCTTGGAACGGCTTCACCGTTGGTGGTGGTCGATATTCTCTAGACAAATGATCTCATCCAGACGCATGATATTCTCTAGACGCATGATCATGTCAGACCGACATCACGTTTGATCGTGACATCGTCTCTAGTTCTCGATCGGCCTACTCCACCAATTTTGCCGCTGGTAGGGAGTCTGCTGTTGGCACCAAAATTTCTTGCGCGCGAATGGGCAGCCGCTTCATTCAAATTATTTTTATCACCTCGTCGTTGACAGCTATTCCGCCACTGGCTTTCAACTGCCGCAATAGTTGTGATGGTTTTAAATCTCCCAATTCGATTCCTTGCAGGAGACGATGAATTTGCGTTTGACACGACTCTTCTAATCGGTCGACGATGGCTTTTTTTAGATCGGTGTACGGCCGCTGTGACAATGGACTAACAATGATGTCGCTCACCTCGTTGCTGATGCGGTCCTTTAACGCGCATAAAAGGTGGTAATATTTAATGGTTTCCATTGTTATTTTGCTTAAGGCGAATTGCGCCTCCACCATGTGGAACCTTATACGAAGATCCTGCGATGTTAGTGGAACTATCCTTAGCGCAATTGCCGCGTTGATCCTGCTGATGTCGATGATGTAGATAATTGCGATGACGATGGTGCGGGTGTGAGTGTTCCCGTCGGAACTGATTGAACTTCCGGGGGCATTATTGTGGCTGATCTCGCGCTCATGTGGTTTGTATGTACGGCAAAAGCTGCTCGCACTGCTAGTTGGATTCTGGCCTCGAATTCCGTGGACATATCTTCTCGGGGTGGTTTTCAAATTCGGGGCCTTCGGTGATCCACTACCCTGGTCTCTTCTGGTGACTTAACAGTACACTTTTCTTTATTTTAACAAATTTATCTTTACTGAAACCGAATTTGGTTACCGCAGAAAACATACGTAAAAAATAAAATTAAAAATAACGTCAACAGCGGAAGGGAAACAAACGACAAAAAACGATGGCGCACTATACGGCGATTATCTATGGTCCGGTATTTGATGCGGTCGACTGGCGAATTTCTATGATCCGGTACTGAATGTGCCCGACCGGCGTTCTTCTATTTACCGGTAATGACCGCGCTGGTGACGTGTGCGCCCGATCGGCGTTTTTTTTTCTTTAATATGACCCGGTCGGTTATCGTGACTAGAACACAACTTTACATCGAGCTTGCCTCGGGTGGGGGCTATTACCAGGGTAAGTTACGTTTCAATCACGTCGGGGTCACCAATTTTTGGGGTGCGTAGTGGTTGTTGTTGTACCCCAAAAAATATATCTCTGTTTGGCGAATGCTATCTTACGCCTTATGCGATATTCTTATAAGCGTAGGAAATAAAACTCAGCATTTGTGCGAAAATATGATATGCCGTATTATAATGTTTTATTTAATTTAAAAGTATCTCTACGATAGCAATACTCTAAGCCACTGAATTATTATTTTTACCATTTTTTCTATTTACATTTAATTGTTTTTTTCCGGCTACTTAGCACGATGTTCTACGAGTTGAATTTAAATTCACCAAAGCACGTAATATACCGGTTTGGTGTGTAGATGGCTCCATTAATTTCGATCTGTCAGATTTTGGTAGCGACTGTTTCAAGTTGTCGGATTGCTATTGACAGCGCAAAGTCAAAACAGCAATACAAAAAATTAATTAATGACTAGGAAAGAAAAGGTGAACAAGAAAATATGCGGTAAAATTACAGTGCTTTGATTTTTATTATCTTTATTAATTTTGCTATTTTTATCGCACCGCCAGATATACACATTTCACATTTTTTTTTTGATAAATTTATTATCTTTTCTTTTATTTGGCTTTTTTTTTTAATCTAAACAATCTGTTCTGGGGCTCAAGGCACTCCCACCTCTTTCGCAATTTACTTTTATCGTCCCACTTTACGCAGTAGTAGCCAAATCGAGGATGTACGGCTATAAACCCGTTTTGGATAAACCACCTGCACATTGCATTGCTTCATGCCAACCTACATATATAGTGCTGACATGAAATATGGGCCGGTAAATAGGTATCAAATAAAATATTTGGCTGATTACAAATGTGTATACAAAAAATGTTCTTTAAGGAACCAAATAAAATAAAGTGGGGACAAAAATTATCATCAAAATTAATTTATTGCCAACAAATTAATATAGCGCAAATTTATGGCATACAATTTTTTTTTTTTTTTTGTAATGGAAATTTTATGAGGTTTTCGGAAAAATGAAGTAATACGACCTCGTTTTGCTTTATATAAAATTGCTTATTTTAAATTTTTGAATCTCTTTCTTCAATTTGTTTCTGAAATGAAACGAAATTTTAGGTTTGCTTTATTTTTTAGACTGGAGTAATTCCTAAACATACATACATTTAAACTTTTAGTCTTTAGCTGTGAAATTGTCATACTTGTAGTCTTACTTTAGGAATTTTACAACAACAATGCCGTGTATTTTCATTCCGGAATGAATAGTTTCAAACCAACTTTTTTTTGGTATAGCATTATTCTAGAAATAATTTTGAATTTTTTTTTTTGTTTTTTAATTTAATTTTTAATGCAAACTGATAAAAGTAAAAGAAATTTTTTTTTCGGTTTTTATTTTGAGCGTAATTTGCATTTTTGTCCAAATGACCAAGTGTTGTGAAACCTAACTTATTACATAGAAAATTACATTGAATAAGTTAGGTTCCACAAAAGGCTGTTTTCGAAACAAATTCTTATTTGTGGAACCTAACTTATTCAAATAAGTATCTTATCGAGGTCTCTCCGATATCTCTCCAATATAATAAAAAGACGTACGGTTCGCTAATATGAAACTACATATATTTTAATTTCAATGGCGCTTCGAACATTTGGGGCATTAAGCGTGAAACACACCGAGCAGCAAATTTAAATATATGTTGATTTGCTTATTTATTCATAGATAGTCGTATGTTAAGCAAATATATAAGCAATTTTTATAAAAACATTTAAATTTTTGATAATTTTAATAGATAAATGTTGATTAAAAGAAAATCTATCACAAGTAGAATATGTGGGACATGTCTCGCTGCTCTTGGTGTGTTTCAGCCTTTATCCATCACATGCAAAAAGTTAAGAATACATTTTAATATGACAGCAAAATTTGAAAATGCAATTTGAGATTCAAAGAAATACAAAATAATTTTTCTAAAATACATTCATATTTATCGTAACTATGAATTCTTTTTTTATTTTTATTTGTATTTACAACCATTTATTCAAAAAAAAAAAAATAACACAACAACATCCAAATTAAGGCTGAAACACACAAAGAGCAGCGCGACATGTCCCACACATTCCACTTGTGATAGATTTTCTTTTAATCAACATTTATCTATTAAAATTATCAAAAATTTAAATGTTTTTATAAAAATTGTTTAACATACGACTATCTATGAATAAATAAGCAAATCAACATATAGTATATTTAAATTTGCTGCTTCCTGCCACTGCTCGGTGTGTTTCACGTTAGCTTGAAGATATCTCATTCGTTCTTAAATAGACAGTTAAGTATAATGATCGAAAATTGGCATAAAATTATTCAGGATTATTTCCGAAAACGCCTAAGATATAACATTGAGGCTGTTTTCCAAACGTGACTTATTTGATACTAATTGACTTATTTGCCGCTATTTTAAATAAGTAAATAAAGTCATTCCGATCGATTTAGCTTATTCTCCAAACAGATTAGCGGCGCTCTGCGCCTGGCTTCGCTTCTCTTCATCTTTATTTTTTTTTTTCAACCACATAAGTGGCTTTCACACGCATCATAATCCAATTCCGAACTGGATTACCTAATCCGAAAAATGATCGTGTGAAATGTGCAATAATTATAATTCGGTATTATGTAATCCACTGCCTAACAGATATCATAGTATAAATACATATAGTACTACCATCATAGAAAAAAAAAATTTAATCGGTGAAATTCCAGATGTCGCGTCGATCGCATATAAAGTTAATATACAAACTTTGACCATCGCCTAAATGTTTGTATGGTTAATTGAACATACAATACAACAGAAATTCGAATTGTTCACGTGTAGTTTTATCCTACTCACTTAGTAACGTATAAACATATGTTCATAGCCGACTACACATCCTTTTAAATACACATTTTAATTGTGTATTTTTGTTGTACGTACTACTCAAACATAATTTTTATTTTTTTTTAAATACTGAAGGTCATTGCCTAAAACTGACCAAAATGGCAATAAAAATCAATTTGTCATTTTTTAATTTCAACTCAATTTTTTATTTTATTTAAAATTTTCACTAATTATTTTTATTTTTATATTTTAATAAATAATTGAATATGTAGATATGTAATTTCTATTGAGCAAAAAATGGTTTAGGAATGAGAAAAGATAATTTTTATTTTTGCGGTTCACACGGTCATTGACCTTTTGTATTTTGTTTTGGTAGCATAAACATTTTAAGTAAATACAATGAAACCCATTTCAAAATAACAAAAAAAAAGTTAAATATTAGTAGAATTTTAGTTTTCGTTTTCTTCTAAATTGAAAAATTTTATTTTGATGCCTTTTCGGTTGCTTGAGTTCATCATTTTTTTTGCTTTAAGCTAAGACGTATAAATTCAGCAATTATATATTTGGTAATACGAGCAGTTTCCGCATCACTTAATCGATGTGGATATTTCCCGTGAATAAACTTCGTAAAAAGTTTGTCAAGAATATTTTCTTCGCAACCCATAATTTAAATATTTTTTTTAAATGTATTTAATATGTTTTCGATGAATTCTTCGAATTCGACGGAAGACACAAATTTCCATATGCATGCAGCTGATTTCGTATTTTCAGTTACATGGGTCTTTATTTTTAAAGAGCGTAATTTTCTCGTTCTTAATTATTTGTATATATTGTATATGTATATAACCGCAAATATTGAGCAATTGTTACAATTAAACTGTTTAGTAACTTTGTTACTGAAAAACCCTGTTAAATATACTAGATAGCAGATCTACATTGTCAACTTGCAGTACTAATAATAATTTAACATCTAGGAACAAACCATATGTTAGCTTCCTTTAGCTGTTGCATACATTTTTTTGTACCTTTTCTTGTATTATATTCCTTATATAACTATTGTAGTGTTTTTTTATTCGCTCCGGATAGCAGCTATCGAGAGCCGTCATTTTTATACGCCTAAATTTAAATTTGACGCGCTATTTATTGGTAAACTAAACTTATTTAACATCAAACTATCATTTTTAATTCAATTGTTTACCAAAATCTTCAAATAAAAAATATTTGGCTCTACCTATTTATACGGAGCGCCATCGGGAGCCAATTTTTATATGATATCTCTCGATAGCAGCTATCCGGATCGAATAAAAAAACGCGACTCATTTAAATTAATTTAAGTTTTTCAAAAATATCGGGGCAAATGTGCTTACGAGTGAGGTCATGTAAAACTCTAACTGATCCATGCTCCATAGAATAAAGTGTTTGTAGTATCTGCCACAATATTGTCTTTTCGCAGTCGTTGGTTAATATGTTATCAGAATATAAACAATTCTGAACACTTTTAAAAAGGTGAGGGATGTCGTAAAAACAAAATATTTTTCGTGGACCAAACCTCGCCCATGGCTCTCTAAACTTGAAAATGCTTTTCTGTTTGTACTACCTTGACCATATTTGATACCAACTATTTGCAAACCGGTTTTGTGAACTTTGTTGACAACTGTTTCTGTTCCGTTGGTCGCCTTTTGGTGAACCCATGTAATAACCGACTACTTGTTTCCAATTGCGGTTGAGTGCACGTAGCATAAATACAAATGCTTTGTCGGAAATCAAATTGCCCCTTCCAAGTCCACCAAGGTCCTGGTATCCATGGATTAGGTCATCTGCTGTATTATATTCCAATTCTTTTTTTATTGATATTTTATCCATCACAGAATGCAACGTTGGTCTATTTCAATCATGCCGTCACATTTATTTTTTAAAAGACTAATTATATTGTTGGATACTCCACTTTCAAATGTTCTTAGCGAATGCCAACGCAAAATAGTCGATATTCCTAAGTAAAAAAAATATATGACTGAGTATTAAGTATACTATAATTTGGTTTTCATTTTAATATAACGTATGGTTACTGTAGTAGGTTGCGAAACGGCAGATTTTTCATAACTAGATAAGAAATGAAGAATATATACAGTGTAATACCACAATAAAACCTATAAAAGTAAAATTTAAATTGATGAAATTCATGAATTGAATATAAATAAAATCGCATGAAATAAAAATCTTTGCATCTACCGCATCAAAAATTTATTTATTTTTTTTATTTATTTCTTACATTTGGACACAAAATCGCTCATTCTTAATTTTTCTTAATTGACAGATCTAATTTAACGAAGCTTTGTTAAATTTCTTAAGTGACGTCAATTTTTCGCTAGGCGAGAATACAGAAATGCTATCTACCGCATTTTTAAGTTTTGTTAATTCTTCGGTATTGTTTTAGTGTTGGTTGAACCGAAACGAAATAAACAAATATCTATGGATATGTATATATTTTACACACTTAACTATTCAATGAACGGTTAGAAAAATATGATGACATTTGGGCGTATTAATTCGAACATATATTTGGGCGGATTTATATACAAAAATATTTTCAAAAATCGAAAACGATATCAGTATCTCCATCTAACACTTCACCGATGAAGCTTGCATGGAAGTACTATATGTATTTATACTATGCAGATATTAAACTCAAAACCTAATAGATGTTTTTGGAATTTTGATTAATATCTTAATTAATATTTTTTTAGTTGAATTTGATACGTTTATCGAAAATTATTTATTTTTGTTTAATTAAATTCATATTTTAAAAATGTGTAATTGATTTTAAACAAATATATTTTTGACAACCAATTTGTGACATTCGAAATGAAACTAGTTGCGCTTCAGTCAAATTAGCAATCTTCGATACGTGTGAAAAGACATACATACATATCAAATCCACATAGGTAAGGGATTATGGTGCATGTGAAGGTAGGCGCATTCCAAAAGACTTCAGGATTTTCGACACGCACTCTACACTAAGGCTGTTTTCCGAACGATACTTATTTACTTACTTATTTGTGGAACCAAACTTGTTCCATAAGAAATTACGTTGAATAAGTTAGGTGCCACAAATAAGTAAGTAAATAAGTATCGTTTGGAAAGCAGCCTAAAAAGATAAGTGTATTTATTCTAAAATATTATTTATTCTAAAATATAAATAAATATATTCTAAAAAGTTACTAATTTTTTTTTTTTGTATTATGTTTAGTAATTTTTTATAATATAACACGAGAGAGAGATGGAACAAATGTATCTTTTTAGTGTAGAACGCGCATCGAAAAGCCCGAAGTCTTTTGGCATGCGCCCACTAAATAAATATATGAGGTGGGGAAATACACCAAAAAATTATTAAACATATTCGGACAGCATAATAAAAACTTGTGAATATAATAGTTTGTTGGCGAAACCTGATAAAATAAAAAAAAATCAACTTCATAAGGAGTGGAGTGACTCTACCTTGTGATATATTCAGTTCAAGAACACGGAACAACAATTTAATAAAAATCACTTACGGTAGATGTCACTATAAAAAAAAATATTTATTAAAATTGTACCATGTTGTAAAAATAAAAATTTTATGTCACTTAATAAAAAAAATACTTAAAAGGCAAACATCAAAAGCTAAGGATTATTAAAAAACAAATGTGTTTAAAATAAATTACATTTTAATTTCGAAAAAAGAAAAAAAAGAAAAAATATAGTATTCTATTAATTCGAAACATATACTTACATTATACGTACCTAATATGTATGTACTTTTTTGCTATTTAATTATTTTTCCGCTGCAGTTCACATTACCTTTGCGATTTGTAGTGTGAACGCATACTATAAAAGTTTGTTGTTTTGACAGATAGATTTCTGTATTCAATTCAGTTTATGTTTTGTGAATTTCTTCTCAAACTCTATTAGATTTGTCGGCAAATTATTTGATTAACACCGGAAATTGTAGTTTAACAAAAAAACGTATAAATTTTTGTTTTGACAACAAATATACGAATGACATTAACAAATAGTTATTAGTTAGAGTTCACATTACAACGTAATATACTAATACTTTTTTGTTACATACTTTACCGAAATATCAAAAAAGTATGTGATAAAATATTTAAATATTTAAATTTAAGTTCACATGACGATACTTTTTTGCTACATATTTTTATTCTACTAATGTAAACGTGGTAATAATTAACGCCGCTTACCTGTTTAGGGGGTACATCATGCGATTTTGAAGTCGGAAACATTCCGGTTTCCGTGTGTATTGTTTGTTGGGAATTTCCGACAGCTTTAAGGCACTTTCCGAAAGTTATACTCATTTATTTAGATATACTTATTTAAATAAGTATGTTGGCGAGGTAACTTAAAATAAGTATGTTCTTACAAAAAAAAAAAATCTAAACTGAAAACCAAAATTCTGTTAACTTCATTGCATATACATTGTGATATTATGCATTAATTAAGTTTTATAAAAAATTTAATTAAAAATTAAATGCGTTGTTGTCAAAATAAAAAATAAGTATGTGAAATAAATTCGAATGATTTTACATACTTATTTAAGTTGGCGGCAAATAAGTCAATAAGTATGAATTAAGTATAACTTTCGGAAAGAGCCTAAAAGCCATTAGAATAAAAAAATACAGAAAATTAAATTTTGTGTTTTTTTTATTGTCGGCAAAATTTTTTGTTTGATGCTGAAATATATTTTTTTGTGTAACCTTAATAATTTAACCACATATTATATTTGCTGCTTATTTCTAATTTTTGATGCTACTCTTTGTCGCTAAACTAATTTTTTTGACGCTGAAAATTATTTGTTTGTATTTTCATTGTTTTGTCATTCAATTATAAATTAACATGACTTTATTTATTTAATTATTAATAAAAATTGATATTATTTTGCCTTATTTAATTTCAATTTGAAATTGTACCAATATTATGAAGTAAGCAACCGATGATGATAAAATCTATAAAATTAAAACTGTTAATTGATTTTAATCAGATTTAAAGTTTTCACCTTACCATGCACCATAGTCCATAATCAATTGAAAACAAGCCAAATGGTGTTAACTTTAAAGGATCTTGTAATATCTGCACGGAAAATAATTTAATCTGAAAGAGTTAAGTTTTTAGTTCAAATTTGTCTGTATAAAATCCAAATAAATATTATAAATATACATACATTCTCTTTAAGCCGCCCGTCAATCAGACTAAGATCAATTTTATGTAATATTGTTCCAGTTTCTGCAAACTATTAAAAAAATGATTTATATTTCATATTTTTGAGAATTACATTTTTAACAATTTAACTAACATTATCAATTAAGTGCTGACAGCTGGATATAACCAGAGTAGGATCGAATATTTTCGTTAAGATTATCTGAAGTGAAACACCCAATTTTAAAAAATCCAATTCCTCTGTCACATCATTTTGCATCTTAATACTCATTGTATAAATATAGAATGGCTAAAATAATTCGTTTATTTTAACACAACAACTTTGTTTATTTTATTTGTTACCTCATACCCTGAAAGCTAGTGTACAAAATGCGTCCATACAATAAGCCACCAATGGAAGTGCATTAATATCAACCCACTGTCTAACCATTCGATTCAGTTTGCGATGCAAATATGAAACTCTTAACATCAAATCGTTGAGCTCATTACACTCATCTAGATAACGTTTATTGTTTGGTGTATTATCTAAGATTTTTGATTTATTAAAATTCGTAATTTTTGCTTCCAACACACGATTTAAATGCATCAAACAAAAATTATGCGTACGATTAACATACACAAACATGTTAATGTTGGTATTTATATAGGAAAATGGAAAGATCGCATAAATTGGTAGCAAAATATTATAAATTAAACCGTAATCAGGTTTAAAATCGGTCGTTACTGAATAAAATATGAAACACCAGCACACATTAATTATGTCAAAAATAACTTTTAGTAAATTGAGTAGCATTAAATTTCGAATTTTGCGATAATGTAACGGTAAATTGGTACATTCAAATTTAAATGTGAGTAACATAAATGTTAAATTTTTATAATACAAACGTAGATGTTGGTCGGTTTGTCTAGTTTTAATGAAAATCACAATTACCACCAGAAATAAAATTAATTGTTGATTTATGATAAATGCTGTATTGGCTATGCCGTATTTTGTGTGTTGTTTAAAAATTAGTAAAACGGAATAATTGATCAATATAAGACTGAATACGGATGCAATTGACATGGCCATCATTATAATATTGATTATGGTTAGCTTTTTGATTTTCACTGAATTTTTTGATATTGATACAGCTAATGGTTGGACACCCATTGCTAGGAAAAATAAATTAATTAGTTTTATTAAGTATTTTATGTTGCCCAACATTTTATTAATCGTGAATGATGTGACTGCAGTTATATACTATAGTTGGCTTTTAATTTATTAGGTGAGTAAAAAATTGCACTACTTATGGTTTGTCAGATATATTTATTTCATAATGATGCCACTCATTAATAGAACAAACTATTTTCTTTCCAACAAAACTAATTAGTCGATCACCATAAACTGTCCAAATGAGAATTTGTCATTAATTCGAATATTCATCGTGGCAATCAATTATTTACAATTTAATCAACTTTAATTTAAAGTGGTTCATAAAGTCGTGCGACATATTCGTTGTTTGTGAGTAGACCTGCCATCTTTGTAGAACAAATCCATATTTGCTTAAGGATTGCAAACCACAATGAAAAAATGAAAGTGTGCGTTCCCCACATGGAACTCTTTCTTTGGCTATTTTTTAATATTTTTATATTTTTCAGAGAACAAACGAACAAATTAAAAAAAAAAGTTTGAAAAAACATTTAAATTTTAGGATAGAACTTTCTTTACGTACCAATAAATGTTATGATAATTTTGACTACAGCATATGTCTCATGTTCGCTACGCTCGCCAATCGATTAATTTATAATTGTTTATTTTCGGTGACGGATGCAAATGCATTAAATAAAAAATAGGTCTATCACACCCTTCTTTTTTTTTTTTTTTTTAATTTCTTTTGTTTTGGTCGAATACTACATATTCATAAGACCTAATGTTGCTTCTGTCGAAAAATTGGTTCCTTTTCTTTTTATAGTTGTTGTTGAAAAGGTTTTCTTATTTTCTATGTTTTTATGGTTGTTAGGGTTTTCAATTCTTTTGCAATTTTTATTAATTTTCATTTTATTTATAGATTGTATTCTATTTCTTCTAGATATTCACATATTATTTAGTAATTGTTTATGTTTTCGGATTTTAATATGTCTATTAGTTTATTATTTTGTATTATTGGATATTTTTTCCTTATTTTGTCATATTTTTTACATTTTTCTATTAGGTGCTGGTTGTCTTCTGTTAGGTTGCAAATGTGTCATATAGGTTATTTTCTTCAATGCCTACGGTGTTTCTAAATTTTTTATTTTTTGCATGCCCAAATCTTAATCTATTTATTGTTCTTATGTTGTATGAACTTAAGTGTACCTTATAATACCACGGTTTTTTTTTAGATTCCTTGTTTATTATATCTTCCTATCTCTGTAGTCCAGTTGTTATACTTTATTTTCCATTCCTACCATATTGTTTCTTCAATTATACTATAAGCATCTTCTATTGTTATTGGATTATCGTCTGTTTCATTTGAATCTTCTAGTGCTTCTTTTGATAGTTTGTCTGCTTTCTCATTTTTCAACATACCGATGTGGCCAGGTATCCATTGAATTACTACTTTTATGTTTTCTTTTTTTTTTTTTATTGGTCTATTATTTTTTTTTTTTCATAATATTTAAATTTGCCCTCTTTTATTACTTTTTTAATTGACAGGCAGCTACTTTTTGAGTCAGTGAATATTATTATTTCTGTATGTCCTTTTTGTATAGCTTTTCTGTTGCTATTTTTATTGCTATAGTTTCAATCGTTTTTATAGTTGCTTTATTTTTCAGGTTGATTTTGATTTCTGTTTCTGGGTGTCTACAGAATATTCCGATTCCTCCTTTTCCCTCTTTTAATGAACCATCTGTGTAGATTTGTTAATAATCCTTGTATTTGTTTAATAATTCTATGTATTTTGCCATTATTTCAATTTGATTTCTTTTGACTGTTTGATTTTTATTATTTAGTTCTTCATGTATTATTAAATTTTCTGATGTATTGATATCTCTATTATCCGGTTGTGTGATTTTTGATAAAAATTCATATTCTGTGTATAGTTTTTTTAGATTTTCCATAATGTCGTTGTTTTGTATTTTTTTACCAATTTCACTGTTTTTATTTATATTATTAGCAATGTATTTTAGTGTAGTTATCTTATTATCTAACTCTGCTGGTAATGTAACTATTTCTGCTAGAAACGTATGAATTGGAGTGGTTCTCCATAACCCAGAACAAATTCTCAAGTTTTTGTTTATTATTTTTTGTTTTATTTTTGTTGTGTTTTTTAAATTTGTAGGAGTAATTGTGTCTGCAAATTTTATTCGCGATTGTATTATTGCTTTATATATGTTATTTATTGTGTGTGGGTGCGCTCCTCCGTTATTGTGAGTGATCATTTTTAATAGGTTTGTAGCTCCGATTATTTCTTTATCTAAGTTTTTGTAGTGCGGCAAGAGTGATAATTTGTTGTTGAATGTAACTCCTAGTAACTTTTTGACTTTTTCTTCTTTTATGGATATATTGTTAATTTTCAGCACAAAGTTCGAAGTTTTGTTTTTGAATAATCTGATGTAATTGGATTTATCAGGATTTATTTTAAGGTCTATAGTTGGGTTAATTTCTCTTTTAGTTTATCTAATATTAATTCAGCTGTTGTTTGTGCTTCTTCTTCATCCTATCCCTTTACTAGTATTGCAATGTCATTGGCGAATTGGTAAATTGTTGTATTTTCTTGTTGAATATTATGTATTTCGTGAGTGTATATATTAACAAAGCTTACCTAAATATACAAGCCGTCAGATTAAAAATCCAACTTAATATAAGGGGGATAGAAAGACAAAAAAAAAATGAATTTTTCATACAAATCATATGAAAAGTTATGTTTTTTTAATATTGTTTTTTTTAAGGGGACATTACACCTTCAGATGTTTAAAAAATCGAAAAAAATTTTATGATCGAGTATGTTAGAATGAACGTTTTAGAACAGGATTTTAACAATATAAACATGAAAATGTCAACAGAAAAATGTTTATTGTATTTATTACGGAGCGCGTCAAAGTCTTTTTTCTACGGTTTTGGTCTACTTCGCTGTACTTTAAACCCGATTATCTCGAAATGACGTTTTTCAAGTTGGCGTGCAAGATTGAGAAAAACTACTTATCCAATCGTTCTAAAATTTTAACACGTTGATCTACACATATTTCTGCTCAGAATGAACTACGGAAGGGAAAATCGGCTTTCAATTTTTTGAGTTACAACAAATTGCAGGGGACAAAAAAGCTCCATTTTCGAAAAAATGCCGCCATTTTGTTATTTTTTAGACCATTTTCTTCCATTTAGTTCATTCCAAGGGCGATTTAATGCTGAATAAAACCCCGTTTTTTTCAGACTTTTCTGAGAGCAGTTCTGATGCACGCCGCGAATTTTCGGTCTTTTTGGAAAATGACCGTAGCAGACGACAAGAGGCGGAAAAAAATCTAAAAAAATTGTTTGTGTATGCTTTGACTTAAATAAAATGTCCATGGAAAGTTTCATTAAGATATCTCTTTTTATTCCATTAAAAAAAAAAATGTTTGAAAAAGTTTCATTTTTTTAAAATTTGAAGGTGTAATGTCCCCTTAAATGAAAAATCTTACAAAAATGAATTTTGATTTCTACGTTATCAAGAAGAATGATTGGTATATATACGATTTGAAAATCAATTAATAAACTCTTGTTTATAGATATTTAATTAATGTTTTAGTAAAACCCCTTTATTTACAAACACATCTTTACCACCTCATGACGTCATACCTTTCGTTCATGTTTTTTTTAATAAGCCATTAATGACACCTACTTATAAACTCGACTAATTAAATAAGTTTAACAAAAACAAAATAGCCGTGTAGTTTTCGTGTTTGAAATCAGATGGCGGTAATAAGAAATTGAAATAAATTCACATTTCAGAAAAACACTTCAAAATAATGTTTTAGCAAGTTAGGAGTATAATTTAGTAAATAAAAAGATTAACGAGCATGCGGATCTATTTCGTCCGGACATTATTGATTTGAAGTCGAAAAATTAGGACGATGCGTTTGTTTTCAACATTCAAAAATTGCAATAATGATTTGAATGAAAATTGAATAATGATATTCCTATCTCTAACGGTGGAAATGAGTTTAACATAAAGAATTCATCATATTTATTTATTTATTTGTATAATAACAATAATTTATTATTAAAAGGAAAAGCACACATGGAAGCAACAAAAAAAAACAACAAAAAATTAAGAAAGTTGCTTCCATTAGGCATAAAAACCTTTTAAACCAAATAAATGGTGCGATTCGAAAGTTGAGGTACAATTTGGAACACAGCATCCCGAAGGCATTCTAATTATTTATTTGCTAAATTTATGTATTATAATGTTTTTAATATGTATTAATTTAAAATACAAAAATGCAAATATTTATACTCAAACATATACGCAAAATTAAAAGACTGGCTTAACTAATTTAACCGGAAAGAAAAATTACAATTGAAATTTTTTGGACTTATTGTTACTGTAATACTTATTAATTAAGTACTTTTCAAATTGAGGTCGTAATTAAACAATTTCACAAAAGATTTTCAAGTTTTGATTGGCTCTGATAAATTGTTTATTCTTAATTATATTAATAAAATATATTAATAAAATTGTTGTTTTGTTTTTTCAAATAATTAATATTAATGCACATAAATTTCGCACATAAAAACCACTTTGACATTTGATCGCTCTATTAACCATAATAAGTACGGGGAAAACAAAATAAAACGGATTATTAATTTTTATAACTCATTCGAACAGAAATAGTAACCGAAATATGTATTTTTTGTGGTGAACTACAGATGTCACTAATTCCTCAATACACTTGACAGTGTACAAAATGGAAAAGCTAATTTTTTGACATATTCTCAACAAATGTTATACTTGTCATTGGAGAAAAGTAGTAAGTTAAAATTTTTTTTTTTTAAATTATTTAAATTAATTTATTTATTTTTATTCATTATTTTATTATTTATTAGCTGACTAGTTTAAATTTATCGTTTCCAGCAAAACCGCAAATAGTTCCAGTGAACTGAACTATGTGTTGAGACGGCTTATATCACACAAATTTAATTAACTTTTAGCGAAGACATCGAAAAATGGTTTATTTGCAACCGAGTTGAATGTAATTTCATTGGAAATATTAAACAATCATTCCTACGCTCTAAGAATTTATATATTAAAAATGATGAGCGATGCAATACTGAAAGATTTAACGTCGGAAGAATTGACCGAAATAAAAGAAGCTGGTGCGAGATGATTTTCCCGAAAAACTTTTCGATTACATGATGGATGTACGATCACATGTACGATCAAAGGCATTGAATATTGTAGCAAAATCGTTTTAGGAAGAGTAATAAAACAACTCGTGCCTTAGAATGGAAAATATAAAAAATACTATTTATTCGAAAAATAACTAGGATAATCGTTAATTTGTTGTTGCTCGGACGATGGATGCCAAGCGACTTCCTTCATTTATAAAATTGAAGCGCACACGTAAGATCAACGCATGCTCAGTCGCAAAAACTTGAAAAACCAAAAATCATAAGAAACTACAGATAAAATTCGCCGTGGCGCTCATAATGTGATCTACATTTTTCAACAAATATATTTTATCAGCTGAAAGAGGCTCATGATGTGCCATTGTTTTATCAACATAAAATATTAGTGAATGTTATCGATCGGTTAGACGATAAAAGTAGCTTGGTGCGCAAGAATGCCATTATCTTGATTAAAACATTCTTGGAGCGAAACCCATACTCAAAGCCTCAATAGTACATTATCAAAATTAGAGGAATTTTTATTATCGAAAACAAATAGTGATGTGATTGAAGCCATTTCATTTTTCACAACCGGATATTGTTTTGGCATCGAGGGCACTGAGGTCGGAATGATTAAATCACTGAATTTAGTGTGGCCGAGTGATAAAGAAAAACGCGATTCTGTCACAAATGCCTACTTTAGAATATTTTTCTCGACCGATAAGGATGGCAGATCTCATGCTCTTGAGGTAGTTTACAACTTGACAAATTTATTTAATTTTTTAACAAAAGGTTTTTACAAGGCTTTTGAAATTTTAATAAGGCATTGGATCGAAAGTGGGGTAATTGAAAATATGATGTTTGAAGATACAATGGAAGATGAAGCAAGAAAAGGTTTACAAATACTCGTATTAGCATCATGGTAAATACAAATTTAATTAAGACTAGTTTTTGAAAAACTGAATTCATCTTTAATTTCAGCGCGTCAAATTCAGTCGCTCAGGCGAATGTACCAATTCTTCAGAATTATGGTCTTCTTGAATTCGGAATGAAAGATCCTGGAGTTTATTCATCCATACTAACGTTTTTACTAAATTTAGTACACGACAAAGATGATTCCAAATTTAGGCGATTCAGTCCAAACGACCAACTCGTTCAAACTGTTAAAGAAACTTATGTATGACTGTATTTTAGAGCGGAAAATTTTAAAAAAGGTAATCCCATTACCGCATCCGTATTTGATTTTATTTATCAAGTATCACAATCACCAGATAAAGTGAAAGAGGAAATATTATATGAAATTTTACAAAAGATCGAGAAAAAATCGATTGAATGGTTGACCGAGGACGAGAAGAATCATAATGTTGGCGGCGAGATTTTGAAGCTCCCCGCTTGGTTGATGACACGGACTATTTACTTGATTGGATATGTGGCCATGAAGGAAATGATATTTTTGAATATGGATGTGTACAGAAATACAAAATACCGACATGAGTTGCATAGGGGTCGCGAAAAACAATTGTTAGACAGGCATCGAAAGACAAAGAACGCATCAGCGAGCATAACGCATTAAAGCGATTATCGAATCATGAAAGGCAACCAAATGAGGTATAGTATTGTAATTTGTTGGCTGTGCCGGTGTTTTTTTTTTAAACTAAATTTTAGGAGGAAGTAAGTCAGGGTGCCGAAGCAATAAATTATTTATTCGACAAAGTTCTTCTATATTCGGACGATATTATATTCCAAAAATTTGTGACACCTATTTTTGAAATCTTTAAGTATTCAGGACTGAATCAAGACAGTTGTTTCTTGGCTGCGGTTACTGTAATTCTTCGTTTTATGTTCATGTCGACAGTATTAAATTATTTAATAAATATATAAATATATATATTATTTAATTATTTTATTTAAATTTGAGCTGGAGTAAAAGAAATGCGACTAACGAGATTAATAAATTCATTATAACACTACAATTGCTTAATTGCGTCTTTTTTCTTTTGCTTGTTGTACCAAAGCCTATCATCATAGATAATTTCTTTATAATGTAAGTAAGGGGATTATTTGTGATTATGTGGAACAATATTAAATAAATAAATATCCGGGTATAATTCCATAAATTACATGATAACCAAAGGGAAAATTCAAGAGCTCGCGCTTTATATGAGGCTCAATTACCGAACGGATTTTGTCGAACACGAAATGGATTCAGCGCTAGAAAGCTTGATTTGAGCAAAATACAAAATATAAACATTAAAATAAATGTAAAAAGTTTTGGTAATGAATTTATTTGTTCCGCGTCCACGCGGATTCTATAATCCACCTGTATATTTGAAAAGCATAAAATACTTTACCAAATAAAATAAAATATTAAATAAATTAACTACATATGTTAGTTTAAATAACTTGTAAATTCTTAGTTTCCCATTTAACAGAATTATTGCACTGTTAAAAATATTTTCAAAATTTAAAAAACGTTGTGTAGCCAACTTCATAATATTAAAAAAAAAAATTTTGGTTTTTACAAAACAAGATCTTACGTCATTGATTTCGTTTTTATAAGTTTATACTGTATTTTTCCAAATTTTTCACATAGACATACAATGAAAAAGTAAATTTGTACAATTTTATTTAATTTATATTAATCAAATTACTAAATTTAAGTTATTGGTTTTAAAATATGTTATACTCAAAGGTTTGATTTAAATATAAACCTAAAAATATTTTCTGTTACGAATATTTTTCATTCATAAAATTTTAATCAAAAATGTTCAATTTAACATGGGTTCTTATGGGAAATCGTAAAATGTATCCCCCTTAAATTAAGCTTCTTTTAAAATTGGTCTGAACCTGACGGCTTGTATATTTAGGTAAGCTTTAATATTAAACAGACACGGGCTTAAACAACTTCCTTGTGGAATTCCCTTGTTAGTGATATGTTTTATTGTCGTTGTTCCGTTATTGTATATTATTGTTCTGTTTGTAAGAAATTGGTGGACCCAATTAGTTACATGACTTGGAGTATCAATTTTTATTAGTTCTTGGATTAATTTATTTTTATTGACATGGTCGAAGGTGTTTTCCAGTGGTTTTTCCCTTTTGTGATTTCGCTAAATAGTTTTATGAAGTAATCCATTATGTTAATTCCCTTTCTAAATCCATATGTATTGTTTGATAGTATTTTTTTTAATTCTAGGTGTTCATTTAATTCTTCAAGCATGACCTTGTTAAATAGTTTGGCAAATGTGTTTAGAAGACAGATAGGTCTATAGCTTTCAGTTGCGTATTCGTCTTTTTGCAGTTTTTTAATTGCTGTTATTTTATTAATTTCCATTTCTCTGGATATTGTTGGTTTATTTATGTATATATTATTGAAATAGTTAGTTAGAATGTTAGTTATATTATGACATACTTCACGCGCCTATATATAAATGTGAAGTTTGTCCTAACTTTGTCCTAAAAACAAATAAAAACGTATTCTGTGTAAAAGTATGAGTTTCTAAGTCTCGTTATAACGAATTTTTATATTATTCTGATAAATTTATGAAAATACATTATAACATTTTATTATAAGCTTTTAAATGTAAATTTAAGAAGAACTAGATAAATAATTATTAATACAATGAAACAAGTTTAAAAAAAATTATATAACACAAGCGACAAAAAATGGCTTATATTATAAGTTGCTATTTTACCTTAGCTATTCAGAAAATATTACAGTTTTAGAAAAAGTAGGAGAATAGGGGTTAGGACAAGCCTTCTTTCATTTGACGTTCATAAAAATTTCTGAATTTTCCTGGGAAATCCCTAGGAAGCGCGCCCCAAAACGGCTTATATCACAAGACGCCCCTTGACCTTAGCTATCCAGGAAATATTACAAGCAGGGTTAGGACAAGCCTTCTTTCATATGACGTTCATAAAAATTTCTAAATTTTCCTGGGAAAACCCTAGGAAGCGTGCCCCAAAACGGCTTATATCACAAGACGCTCCTTGACCTTAGCTATCCAGGAAATATTACAGTTTTGGAAAAAGTAGGGGAATAGTGGGTTAGGACAAGCCTTCTTTCATATGACGTTCATAAAAATTTCTGAATTTTCCTGGAAAAACCCTAGGAAGCGCGCCCCAAAACGGCTTATATCACAAGACGCCCCTTGACCTTAGCTATCCAGGAAATATTACAGTTTGGAAGAAAGTAGGAGAATAGCCTGTAAGTAGGAGACAAGCCTTGTTTGATATGATGAACATAAAAAATAAATTCTGAATTTTCCTGGGAAAACCTAAGAAGCGTGCCCCAAAACGACTTATATGACCAGACACCCCTTGACCTTAGCTATGCAGGAAATATCACAGTCTTGGAACAAGTAGGGGAATAGGGGGTTAGGACGAGCTTTCTTTGAAATGATGTTATAATTTCATATGTTATTAGAAAATACTGTTTTACGAGTATGTCCATCATATTAATTTCAAATAAAATATAATTAATGAATACCCAGGACCAGTCTGTGATGAATATTTTTAGAATAGTAATCTTTGGATCCTGTCGACGAATTGTTTTGTTCATATCTTTAAAAAACATTCGAAGAGAATCCACGTCATGCTCCAAGGTATAAATTCTGCAATAGGTGTAATAATATTATTTATCCTAATAACACATGCATAGTAATAAATTCTTGAAAATTTATGTATCTCGCAACATTTTGGATTCCGAACTAAACTGCCTGTTGCATCTACATGTTCTATAATAATCTTGCCGGTTAAGCGTTTTAGTGTTGAATCCCTAATTAGAGTGACCGCTAATGGATTTCTCGCTGAATATAGTATACTTATATATATATTTATACTCTGGTGATTGTCTATCCACACGATTTTTTTTTTTTAAGAATAAAACGAACGGATATCGAATGATTTATACGTACAGCGCCGGCCCTTCTTAGGTTCAAAATGGTTCACTATAAAAGGGCACAAAAATTCCTAAAATTGCAAAGAGCGCCGATGTAGAACTTTGCCTATTATAAACAATAAATTATTGAATTAATTTCCCTCGATCTCAAAGCCATATCGTAGCTTCTAAGTGTATACATATTGTGAGAAACAAACTGTTGTGTTTTTTTTATTGAATATGAAGTAAAAACTACTAATATATTAATCTTATTAGAGTTAACATATAGTATATACAAGTACGTACTTTTCCTTTTAACAAATCAAAATGTCGCACCTATCTCAATTATCTTATCGCATTATAAGCGAAAGCAGGATAAAATTAAGATAATTGCCCTTAAACTCATTCCAATATTATCCGAAATATTTGGTGGTGATTTAAAAAATATTTCCATACCAAAAAAAAATTCCTATGACATAACCGCAATTTGTTCCAAACTGAACATAAAAAATTCAGCAGCTAACCGAAAACGTGTTTATGATTTGTGTCGGAAATACATAAACGGAAATTCAAGCGCAAAACTCGAATGTCTTGAGGAAAATGCAGAGGATCAAACAGAAGATTTGATTTCATCGAGCAATGGAAATTATGATTCTCTTGTACAACAAGAAAATTTGCCTAACCACTGCAAAACTTCAGAATCTTAAAGAAAATGTAGAAGACCAAAGCGATATTATGAAATCATTGGACAATCCTAGCTCTACAGTACAACCAGAAAATGTGCATAATATTATCGATAAAGTACAAGATTCGAAAGAAAATACAGAGGACCAAACAGAAATTTTGAAAGAACCTAACGATGATAAATCTGACTCTCCGGTAGAACAACAAGATTTACATAATATTACCGGACAACTTCAAAATCGTAAAGAAATTTCAGAGGAACAAACCGAAATTTTGGAGGCAGATGATAACTTAACGGAGTTAAAAATATGTTATCTCATTGGACACAAAATTGCAGTCACACCAAGTTTTTTCTTTACTTTTGCCCTATTCAGTAGCCTATAAATATTGTTTTGCTCTTTATCCGTATGTCAAAATAAAGACGTCAAATATACTGTGTACATAATAATTATATAATATACGGAGAAATTGTGAAGTAAGTTATATTTACATATTTTTATTTATTAAATATTATATAAATCATTAAAATTGGTTCAATTTCGGAATGAATATTTCGAATTTGGAGTAAAACCTCATTAATGAATTGAAAAAGGAAGGTCGGGAATTATTATAGCAATTAAGGCACCCCTTTCATCGTAACAATTTAAAATGCCAGATGAAATGGATAGAGATCGCCGACACCTTAGGAATAGATACGAACGAATGCCGCTTGATTTGGAAGAAGATAAAGGCAAAACATGGACGATCAAAATTAAGTTTACGTCCAGTAAGTGGCAAGTGCTATAAGCCAACCCATCCAAAAATAAAATTTTTTTTAAAAGAAATGTTATTCTTTGACAGCGATGACGATAACGAGTAAGTTATGTTTAATTATTTTATATCAGTAATATTGTTACGAAGCACATCTCCCGACCATAGTGTATGAAGGGTAGCGTGATTCGCAACAAAAAAAAATTCCTTCGCATGGACTACTACTGCAGCACTTTTCCTGGACTAGGTGACAGTCGTGGGGGTGGGGTTAAAAAAAAATGTAGTAGTATACGAAAGACTAGTAGATGCTGCAATGGGATGTTAAGGTTCAAAAAGTATGATAAACCCTATGTAGATATATAAAACAATGCAAACCAAAAAAAAACAAAATGTAGGGTTTTATTGTATAATACCAGCTTTTAGCTTACTGTCATATAAAACAAGACCGTTGATGGATTGGCCTTAGTGTCGACGCCTCCCGAACGAAGTGTTATATGATTGGACACTTCCCTCCCTTACATTGAACACTAAATCACGGCATTATTTTTAAGGATATATTAAAATAACATAATTACGGCATTGACTAAGTAGATGTAATACTAACAAATGTAAAGAACATTATTGAATTAAGTAAAGATGAATAAATAAATAAGATTCTCAACACTGAACAAACGAAGACATACGAACATTCCTCTTATGCATATTAATATTAATGAACGTAACCAATAAAGTAAATCAACAACGAAAAGAAATTAGGTACTAAAATTCAAGAATTAATTTTACTAAAATTTAAGAACATTTATTGCCAAATAAATTAATAATAATCATAATTTAATTAAACGAATCAATCAAGCATGCCAAAATTATTGATAATAAACGTAGAATTAATAATAATAAAAAAAATAATAATTTGATAATGAAAACTAATACATCAATAACGGATCGATCCCCCTAACACCTCAACGCCATAATAATAATATTATATATTAATACTAATATCTCTATTGATATACTAATTTAGAAATTTGAATTATTTTCTGAAAAAAATGTACTTTAACATTTTTTTTTTTTTAGCAAATTATAAGATTCATAAAAGTTTATACATTCTTCATGGCAATAATATGAATAATTAATAAATTTGAATAAATAGTAATTTATAAGTTAATAAATAAGCATTATGCGCTATATGAAATAATTTATATTATTACCATATAATCTAGATAATTAAATAATAAATTTTGTTTTGCACTTAGCTGTAACACCAACAGAAGATCATAACGGATTAACGGCCCTCTAATGCATGACTAATTCATTTGGTCCAAATTTTGTTCAATAGGCGGAACCAAATAATGCCGCAATCAAAATTTCCTAGGAAGAGTCCAGAATTCTCAGTTTCTGAAACAGAAACCGTACTCTTAAGTCTTCCGTATCTAAATTGTTCCTTAGCCGGTTCTCTCTGTTTCCAAGAAATATTAAGTAGGATAAAAACAGCTCAGTTGTACTGTGAATGTAAAAACAACAAAAAAAAACGATGTAATTATGACTAAGGTTCTACCTTTGAATTCCAAAACGGTGGAATTAAAGAAATACATGTATAAAAGTATCTTTACCGTTTAACTTACTAGAAAAAGTTGAAGAAACCGTGCTAAAACGATAACGGTCTATTCCTTTTCTTAAGACTTGAAATTTAAGGATTCACTGTATATAAAAAAAACTTGATAAAACAAAATCCCGCACTGTCACACAAAAAAAATTAACCAAATGTTAATTTTAATTAATTAATTAAACTTACGAAATTTTTAATTGTATTTACATATATTTCACTCACAGGAATTTAATTTCGATGCACATAAATATTTTATTTTTATTTTATTTTTTTTCCCCAATTTATAACGGAATGGGTACGAAGGGCCGAATTTCAAAGGGCCGAATGTCGAAGGGCCGAATGTCGAAGGGCCGAATGGGTCGAAGGGCCGAATGTGTCGAAGGGCCGAATGTCGAAGGGCCGAATGTCGAAGTCATAGGGCCGAATATCGAAGGGCCGAATAGGTCGAAGGGCCGAATGGGTCGAAGGGCCGAATGGGTCGAAGGGCCGAATTTTTTTTTTTTTTGTTTTGTTTTTAGAAATATAATTTTTAAAATTTGTTGTTTTAAGGAATATTTGGTAATTTTTTTTTTTGTCAAATATAAATTAATTTCTTATGAATTTATGTATTTTATTATATTTGATCTTTGGATATTCTATCGACAAAAATATTGAATTAATTGAGGTTGTTTATATTTTGCGTTCCTCTTGGAATTATCAAGTGAAAAAATATTTGTACATAATAGGTATTTTACCAAAACTAAGTCTTATAATATCAATATAAATGGAATATATACATATGTAGGTATACACATATGTATTACTTTTGTATTATAACCCGCTCGTATATAATAACAAAAGGCGAAGGTTATTTCTTTCTAATATGCGTACCAAATGTAAATAGATTTTAAATAAGAAAACGGAATTTTGTCATAAAATGTCATAAAAATTCAATTTACTTCTGTTCTTTAAACTGATAATAATATTCATTCTTTTCGAACGATGTTATTTTCTAGACCATTATATAGTTTATTGCTTATTGTTTTAGAAAAAAAAAGTAAGTGGTGGAATTTGTCTTTTGGAACAAAGAATCCTAATTATCGGTCGGCTTTCTTTCAACCTCACTATACGAAAATGCATTATTTTGCTCTACACGATAAATACATAAAAAAAAGGGATGTAAAGATTTTTCAAGTGTGGATCTACAAAAAAGAGTTTTATTGATGTGTCCATGAACATAATCATAAATAAATAATGTTGTATTATGTGTTTTGGTTATTCTATATACCTATTTGTATCATGGACAAAAATATCTAGAAAAAGAAGAAAAGCTCAAGAAGAGAAACTAACTTCCGGAATTATAATTTTAAATAAAATTTGTGTAATTATTACAATTTGTTTTTTATTAATTGAATATGAACCATCTTGATGTATGTAGATAAATGCCTGCTCATATAAAAAATCAACTTAAAATAAGGGACATAGGCAAACTGACTTGGGTATGTAAATTTTGCATTACAAAATATTGCATAACAAAAGTTGCAATTATAAAATATTGCAATATAAAATCTTGCATAACAATTTCCCGTGCTATTTTTTCTTTATTCTGAGGAAAATAAATTGAAGAAAAATAACATCGACTAATTTAACTTGGAATTGTAGAGGCTAACGGCTTCGGTAACTCTCACGGGCACGCGGGAGGTCGCTGCGCTCCCCCCCGCTTAGCCCTCCGAGGGGCTTTAGATTTGAGCTTCGGGGGACGTAGGAGCCGGGATCAGCAAACATGTCGCACTGCGTGCCGCACGTAGGAGCGGATTATATAGAATAAAAGGATTACCCAAATACATAATGTTGTAATTTATGATTGGATGAATGGAAAACATCAATAAAACTCTTTTTTGTATATCCACCCCTTAAAATATTTCCATCCCTTTGTTTGTTATGTGTTCGTCGTGCAGAGAAAAAAAAATACATCGTATAGTGAGATTGAAAGAAAGCCGACCGATAATTGGGTTTCATTATTTATTTTTTTTTTCTAAAACAATAGTAATAAACTATATAATGTTCTCGAAAATAACATCGTTGGTAAATGAAAGAATTTTTATGACATTTTATGACAAAATTCCTTTTTCTTATTTAAAATCTATTTACATTTGGTACGCATATTAGAAAGAAATAACCTTCGCCTTTTGTTATTATATACGAACGGGTTATACTACAAAAGTAATACATATGTGTATACCTACATATATATTCCATTTATATTGATATAATAAGACTTGGTTTTGGTAAATTACCTATTATGTACAAATATTTTTTCACTTGATAATACCAAAAGGAACGCAAAATATAAACAACCTCAATTAATGCAATATTTTTGTCGATAGAATATCCAAAGATTAAATATAATAAAATACATAAATTCATAAAAAATTAATTTATATTTGACAAAAAAAAAATTACCAAATATATCTCTTAAAACAACAAATTTTAAAAATTATATTTCTAAAAACAAAACAAAAAAAAAAAAAAATTCGGCCCTTCGACCCATTCGGCCCTTCGACCCATTCGGCCCTTCGACCCATTCGGTCCTTCGACATTCGGCCCTTCGACATTCGGCCCTTCGACACATTCGGCCCTTCGACAAATTCGGCCCTTCGACATTCGGCCCTTCGACATTCGGCCCTTCGACATTCGGCCCTTCGACACATTCGGCCCTTTGAAATTCGGCCCTTCGACATTCGGCCCTTCGACATTCGGCCCTTTGATATCATTCCTTTATAACTACGACGAACACTGAAATGCTTCGATACTTGAAAACAGAATGAACGTTGGAGCATATTTTGATCGCTTGCAATTATTTGGTAATAAAGATTACCCGCTATATTATGGAAGTACATAATATAAAACAACAATTACATAGTCAACAAAATATATGACCAGCAAGTACATAACATTTGAAAAAAAAAAAAAACAAAAAAAAATTTACATTTTTATGGCCATCCAGTTAATGGTGACAACAAAACAAATAATAATATGTTCAACATTGAATGTTCTTACCATTCAACAAAATTCTCATATCTAAATCAAATGTATTCAACATAAATAGGGTACATGTAAATAATATGCATAAGAGAAAATCACGTAAACCTCGATTTCACGCGTATTAGGTCAGCGGTAAAATACAGCAAACCAGAAATTTCAAACTTCAACCATGTAGCAATTTTGAACAACCAAAATTGTCACAATATCGATACCTTAAAGCACACAACATAGCACTTTACTTTATGGTAAATGGAAAATTAAGCTTTCGGAAAGATATTCTTTAACATTTACAGTACTGTTCTTTTTGGTACAGTGTATACTGTATAATCTTTTAGAACATTCAGTCTCATCTCATACTCGAAGTTGAATTGAAATATAAAAGGAATAGCCATATGCAAGTAACATCACCCGGCATTCCAAACCGTCAAATGCAACTTTTGACCCAATTGTTTTATATGCAGTATCAAAATTATTAAAAAAAAATTTAATGCACAAAAACTCACATTCTTCGAAAATTTTGTTAAGTTAATACAATTTCATTCAAAAAACTCCCAAATTCAGTTTGTTGTTGTTTGGCTAAATATGTAGAAAATTAGTTCTTTTTGAATGAAACTATATTAATTTTATTAGAAGAGTATTATTTGTGTACAGTCGAACTATTTTTTAATAATTTTGATACTGCAGATGAAATAATTTTGTGAAAAATTGGATTAGACGGTTTGGAATGCCGGGCGACTACACTTACATGAAACAACAACAACATCTTCTTCTGCAGGGCAACTTAGGCAATTAACACCGGCAGCAAAACAGCAAAGGCCATCATCAACAGCAATAGCACAACCTGGACCAACAATATCAATACAGCAAAGGCCATCTACTTTTGCAGGGCAACCTAGGCCATTAACACCAGCAGCCAGAACACAGCAAAGGCCATCATCAACAGCAATAGCACAACCTGGGCCAACAATATCAATACAGCAAAGGCCATCTACTTCTGCAGGGCAACCTAGGCCATTAACACCAGCAGCAAGAATACAGCAAAGGTCCAACAGCAATAGCACAACCTGGTCCAACAAAATCAATACATCAAAGGGCATCTACTTCTGCAGGGCAACCTAGGCCATTAACACCAGCAACCCAGGCAACAGCGATAAGGGGAAGAAATGTCCAACAATTTTTGGATGAAACGGCTTCCGGTTTGACCGAAGAAGATTTTGAAGCTTCGCTTAGCCAAGAACCGGCAAGAAGAAAATGGAAAAGTAATAATGATATACATTCCAAAATTGATAAATTAATGGAGTTAATGGATAGGCATTACGATGCTTCCCAAAGGCTGGCCTTGCTGTTTGGCCCGACCGCAGTTGTCAGAATCAGTCCATTTCTTAATTAAGCCATGGGAATTGAACTAGAGGTTCTCAAGTGGGATGAATATTTCTAGACCGCCTAGACCTTAATTAAAACTTAAAATTCCTTAAGAGTGCCAATATAATGAATAAAATTTTAATTAATAATTAACTAAAATTTTATATTCAAGCTTTTTTCATAAATTTGGAGATTTCAGTGGAAATCGGTTAATCGGAAGTGACAGCTTTCGTGGAACACAATATTTATTTTGCAGTTATATGCCCCATTCGTAAAAGAAACTTGTCCGTTGGCCAACCCTCAATTTTCTGTAATTAGAATTAAATTAATACATATAATGAAAATTAATGAAATGTGTAGATCAAAAAATTTAAAGAAGGACAAGTAATATTTATAAATTCTAATATATAAAAATTTCGTGTCACGGTGTTTGTGGTCGCACTCCTCCGAAACGGCTCGACCGATTTTTATGAAATTTTTTATGTATATTTGGTAGGTATGAGAATAGGTCGTAAGTTATATTTCATACCACTAACTAATTAGGGTGTCCCTATCCAGAAAAAAAATTTCTATTTCTATTTTTTTGATAAAAAAATTTTTTTCGTATATTTTTTTGATTTGGCATCAAAAAATGCCTATAACCCCAAATTTTCACCCTCCTACCCCCACCCTCGGGCTGAAGTCCATTTCCACATTCAATTCATGCTTCCAAATGACTTCGTCCGGAGCAACACAAATAGTTCACAATACTGCGGCAAATGGTCAACAATTTAATTCAACATTCAAAATCAAAGGCCAAGTGTACCACAAAGTAGGCTTATTGCTGTCAATGCCAAACGAACAACCACATAAATGTTTACAAATCTACTTCATGGGCGGTAAGGACATCAATCGTGTAGATGCACGTTGTGGTTACAATAACCTTAATTCGCCTAACGCCAGGCGCATCGTCGGCGAAAATCTTCAAATCACACATGCACGAATTGCAAAGTGACAATCACGCTGTCATCAATCCTGATAAAACATCAGCTGGAGAGCAGGTGCGTAAATTCAATGCGCCTGTTGTTGACGACGTTGCTGGAATTATGGTTGGCGTCTGCACATCGACGCGAAAAATCGTGATTCGAAGAAGAAACAATAATCTGGAGTTCATCGCTAATCATCCGCGGAGTTCATCCGCTAATTTTCTGGAAGGGACAAGACGGATATTATATAAACATTAAACAACGAGATGCTGTCACAGGTAATTCATTCATTATGAACATCATTACTCATTTTGAATTAATATTTATGCATATGTTGTTACAGGAGCCGAAACAACCAAAAAAGTGAGCTCGATGGATTTTGCTCGATGTCATGAGCTGTGCCAACAATTCATGATCGACATGTACGTGAAGGTAGAGAGCGAACGACTGCGATTCCTACGACACAATCAACAGAAGCTGCGTGCGGAAGAATACATTCACTTACGAGACGCTATCATAAGCGACGCCGACACCGCCGAAATTGGTAACTGTATCATTCTACCATCATCATACGTAGGGTCCACGTCATATGCAAGAATACATAGAGGATACTAGGCCAATGCTGGCAGGAGGCCAAAATGCAATACATCGTCATGACATTACAGCACGTGTGTTCAAACAAAAATTGAAGTCTTTCATGAGCTTCATTACAAAATTACACGTATTCGGTCCCACACGTTGCTGGATGTATTCCGTTGAATGGTAAAAGCGAGGATTACCTCATGCACAGATTTTGATTTGGTTATGTAGTGGTTCCTCTACAATACCGCTAAACTGCGCGGTTCTAATTTGATGTCTCGGAAACCACTAACATCTACTTGTTTTGTACTGACTCCAATTAATTAAACACAATCACCATTTATAATAATAAATAATAAGAATTTTATTTTATTTTAATTATAAGGTTTTATTTTATATTTTCACAATTTATAAAATATACAAAATTTAGCGTGTATATAATTTCCATAAGATGGTCACCGCAATAATGATCTTTTTTCGTTTTATTTAATTCATACCTTTATTGTTTATCCATTATCATTATTGCGATGATGATAGAGATACATACATGAGTTATACAATATTTATTTCTTATTCTAAATAAATGAATCAAATATACATAATATAATTAGAGAGAAATACTGAACAAGCAAGAATTTAATTTCCGTCATTCTATCCATTGTAGCAAGCGATATGGCATACTGGAACACATTGTATGTTATGTCCATAACAATCTCTCATTCGTTTTTGTCATTCCTTTTAAAGATTTGAATTTTTATATTTTTGTTTGATCGATTAACTTATTCAACAATAGGGTGCAACTGGGCATGAATAATGCACTTGTTGATTGCACCATAGTTAGTCGACAAAATTCGTCCTGAGGAAATCTGATCAACTACTGTTCGATATTGTTACCACAAACATGATTCATGGCCCATGCGGTGATCTGAATCGTTTATCGCCTTGTATGGCAGATGGAAAATGTACAAAGGGTATTCCTAAAAATTTCAACAACGACACGATCACAAATTTCGACGGATATCCAATATATCGTCGAAGAAATGCTGATAATGGCGGACAATCATTTACGCTAAATATCAACAACGCAGACATTGACATTGACAATCGTTGGGTGATACCATATTCGCCTCTGCTGAGCAAAACATTCAATGCTCATATTAATGTTGAGTTCGACAGTTCGGAGAAGAGCAATTATTCACATACTTGCAAGACTCTTTCAAATATGTGAATAAAGGCAGTGATATGATTGAATGACAATGACGAAATAATGTGCTACCAAATTGGCCGATTGGGACCCAGCAGTTATACATTTAGCCGTCCATCTTGAAAACGCCCAGCGCGTATTTTTCACCAAAAATCCACCAAAAACTACACTCACGGAATTTTTCAAATTATATAATCGTGCGGATACTTTCGGTGCCTTTGCACGAATACTACTCTATTCCGAAGTACCACACTATTTCACATGGAATCAAACAAAAAAATGGATGCCCCGCAAGCAAGGCGCACCAACTGATGCGTGCCTCGACGTACTCAAACCAAACACTTTGGGCCGAGTATACACAGTGACTGGAAGGCAGATTGAGTGCTTCCATCTGCGACTGTTGTTGGTTAATGTCACCGGCCCATTGTCATTTCAAGATATACGCAAAGTGAATGGACAATAGTATCCAACATATAAAGATGCATGCCTTACATTCGGCTTGCTCGAAGACGACAATCACTGGGACGATATGCTTGCTGAAGCAGCATTCTTTGCGTTTTCATTACCAATTTACCACTCAGTCATTTCGGTATGAGTTCGCCAAATCGAAGCGCATCTGATTTAATGTACACCGAAATGAATCGTGAAGTGCAGTACGATATTGCAGAAATGGCAGCGATTGTTACTCGCAATGTCCCACTACTGACTCATGAACAAAAAATCATTTACGACCGCATTATGCTGGCAGTTTCGGCGGGACAAGGTGGATTCTTATTTTTTGGATGCACCAGGTGAAACTGGCAAAACATTTCTTATTTCGCTAATTCTCGCCGAAATACGATCAAATAATGGCATGGCATTGGGCGTTGCATCATCTGGCATTGCAGCAACTTTATTGGATGGAGGCAGAACAGCTCATTCAGCATTTAAGCTGCCACTGAATATTCAAAATAACCCAGACGTAGTGTGCAACATAAAAAAACAATCGTCCATGGCCACAGTGCTGAAACAATGCAAAATTATCATCTGGGATGAATGCACTATGGCACGAACACATTACCTTGAGGCGTTGTACAGAACACTCAAAGATATAAAAAACAACGACAAACTATTCGGCGGCACTCTGTTACTCCTTTCAGGTGATTTCAAACAAATACTTCCCGTCATTCCACGTTCAACGTACGCTGATGAGATCAACGCTTCCTTCAAATCATCGCCACTGGGGCGTAATGTTGAAAAAGTCCAGCTAAAAATAAACATGTGCGTCCAAATGCTACAAGATCCATCCGCTGATACATTCTCGAACCAATTGTTAGATATCGGCAATGGAAAAGTTGCTGTTTATGAAAATACTGGATGCATAAAATTGCCCACTAATTTCTGCACAATCGTTGATTCGCCAAATGCTCTCATTGACCGCATATTTCCCGATGTATGCACACAATACATAAATCATGCGTGGCTGGCAGAAAGAGCCATTTTGGCAGCAAAAAATGTGGACGTCGACGATTTAAACTTCAAGATACAGCAGTCGTTGCCAGGCGACTTGGTATCATACAAATCGATCGATACAGTTTGCGATGCCAACGAAGCTGTAAATTAGCCAACAGAGTTTTTGAACTCACCTTATTTGTCAGGCATGCCACCGACTGAAAGTTGGATATTTTACTTCGGAATTTAAACCCACCACGGCTGTGCAATGTGACGCGATTGATCATTAAAAAATTGATGAAAAACTGTATAGAAGCCCCCAGTTTGAATGGCAAATTCCGAGCCGAAAATTTTTCACTGCCACGAATTCCAATGATTCCCGCAGACGTGCCAATTTAATTCAAACGCGTGCAATTTCCTATTAGATTGGCATTCGCAATGACAATCAATAAGTCGCAAGGCCAAACGATGTCTGTTTGCGGCTTAGATTTGGGCACACCATGTTTTTCACACGGACAATTATACGTGGCATGTTTTCGCCTGGGCAAACCATCGAGCTTATTTGTGTTGACTAAAGACGGTCTGACAAAAAATATCGTACATTGATTTTCTTTATTTCATTTTCCTACTTTAGGATAAAAAATATATTACTTTTTTTCACTTTACATTTACTTTTAAGAGATCAAACAATGAATATGTCCGTTACGTTAATGAAAAACATTGAATTGAGAAAATGAATGGTTGATGTTTTTTTGTTTTTATCGGTGGTCATCGTCTATAGCGCTCCATTCCTCTTTCAGTCATAGATCCCATCCCCACACACTTACAATACATTCATTATTTTTTATTTAACAACCAAAATATTCACTAGAAATAATTTATATGGCAGAACAACGTTTGCCGGGTCAGCTAGTTAATTTAGATTAAATTAAAGCAATAAATAAAATAAGAAGAAGATGATGGAAGATAAGTAAAGATGTTGTGGGAAACTGCTTATTTAGATCGATCAGCTGCAATGCTAACCTTTGCAGAAGCCAAATCGAGGACGCACCCTGCTGAAACCCCCGTTTTGTATATCGAATCCGCGACATTTGAACCCGAACCTGATACCTCCCCATCCAAAGCGGCAGTTTTACCACTGTACCGTGTGATCAGTCTTTATTTGTTTATTTGTTTTTTTTGGGGTTATGTTACAAATTTGTATCCAAAAAACTACATTTTATCAAAGCGCTTTTTTGAATTGCGAATTTTAAACAAAACTGTAAAAAGCTTTTGTGGGCTGAGTTGTCGAAATAAATCTAGAATATACTTGTCCTTGACTAACATTGTTACCATCAGGTAATTCAAATTGTAAAAACTTTGTTTAGAATTTATTAAAATATTACAAATATTTAGCATGGATTTTATTATTGACAAGGCTACATGGCTATTAAAGTTCTATTTGAAATTGTACCAATATTATAAAATATCCAAGTGATGATGATAAAATCTGAAAAAATCTCTGACATTATTGAATGACAAATATTTTAAGTGTAATAGTTAAACTTACCGCTACCCATGATTTATAATCAAGTGACAACATACCAAATGGTGTTAACTTTAACGGATTTTGTAATAATTGTATCGAAAACAATTGTATCTGAAAAACATTGAACATTAAACAAACCTCAATCAAAACTTGGTAAAATGACGCGTTTTACACTCTCTTTGAGACGCTCATCAGTTCCACAAATCTCGATTTGATGTAAACTTATGCCAGTTTCTGTAAACTTTTATACAAATTGTACAAATTACTAATGACACCACATTAAAATTGACTTACAGTATTGATTAATAATTGACAGGTGGACATTATCCATGTTATTTGAACGATTTTATTCAAAAATACAAGGGTTGAGATGGCCAACTTGAGAATATCAAACTGTTCAGTAGAATCGGTCCTCATTTCAATAAATATTGTGTAAATATAAAATGGCTGCATTAAATAAAAAAAAATAAAAACATTTGAATACACAAATAGGCTCCTAGCTTCTATGTATGTATAAAGCTTACCCTAAAAGACAGCGTTAAAAATGCATCTATAAAATAAATTAAAACTGGCAATGCATTTAAATTCATCCACTTTTTAACCATTCCAATCCATTTACGGTGCAAAAAACATGCTCGATCGATAAAATCACTTAGTTCACAATCGTGTTGGCCACGATGGATATTCCTTTTCTTCATTCGATTAAAATGTTGTATTTTCAAATTTATCAAATCATTTAGATTTTTGAGGTAAAAACTTTTCTCACGATTCCCACAAAAAAATCGGGATACATTAGTGCCAATGAAAAAAAATGGGAAGTATATGTAAAACGAAAATGCCGTAAAATATAATACGGATTCATTGTTGTACTGTTGGAATTGCGAACTTGCATTTACCACAATACCAAATGTAATAATATCACAACAAATTTTCAAGAAATTTACAAAATATAAATTTCGAAGCCGCTTCTGTTGCACAGTCAAACTGGTACCTTCTAGCCGCAGTGTAACTAATAAAAAATTAAAATTCTGTCGATACATCTTTGAACGCGCATTGATTTTTTTAATCGTATTGCAGATTATGACCAGTCCCATGAGGAGCATTAGCTTTTGATTGATAGCAAAAATTCGATTGGCAATGTCATATTTTAGTTGCGACTTAAACATGTAAAGATCGGTACCCTTAATAAATACGAAGTTAGCGACTGTTACAATTGACACAATTATCATCAAGACATTGGCATAGATTAGTTTATTGATTTTCACTGAGTTGTTTGTTATGGTAGTTGTTAGAGGTAGGACCCCCATAAGCAGGAAATATAGGTCGAACAATTTAATGATATCCTTTAATTTACCTAACATTTTATATAGTACTCATGCACAATAAATTAATTGTTTATTAGAAAGTGAATTGAGTTAACTATTATCTAAATTAACGATAAACATTTTTGCTGGTCATCACAAGAATTCAGTTTTAGCTTGTCATCATTATTAATTTTAGTAATTAATGGAATAGCCCAGAATAAATAAACCTAAAAATAATGGTAGGGTGGAAAAAATTCTACGTACAGAAATGTTTCATGAGAGAAGGAGAGCGTCTGTCCACAGTGGGCGGCTTTCTGGTAAGCGTCTGTTCTCCAGGAGGAGCGGCTGTTATAGCTGTCCTGGCAGCAGGCAAAAAATGCTAGGGGTGGTTCCGCGAAAATAAAAATAAAATGTCCAGCGATAAGGAGAAAAATGATACGGTGCAGGGGCCCGGAACCCCAGTACCGGCGGCTTTGCGGAGTGACCAAGCGGGCTCCCAGTCGTCGAGACCCAGTGACCGCAATGTTCCAGCAGTGGAGAGCTTGGCTGCCGGAGCAGTAAATGTTACAAGCCTCTTTACCCCAATGGCGAACTAGGTTGGCGTAAAAGGAAAAGGTACAAGCGGAAGTATGGGAAAGACATGGGATCCATTCAAAAAAAGCTTCAGGATGCAGCGTCACCCATATCAGAAAAACCCTTAAACTGAGTAAAGACAAGCAACTGGTGAGCGATGAATATGGGCAGATGATAAAAAAGCGCTAGGTGACCTAGCTGGCGTCAGAACCCTTGCACATGAAGGTTCGGTAGAACTTAAAGGACTGGATGAAGTCACTACAAAGGAGGACATATGTAGTGCACTAAAAGAGCCATTCCAGCTAGATTGCTTGGAGGAATCGGCAATCAAAAACCTAAGGAAATCCTATGTTGGGACACAGAATGCAACAGTGAGAGTACCAATGGAAATAGCTAACAAGTTATTGAAGGCCGGAAAAACCAAAATTGGGTGGGTAATCTGCAAGATAACTGAGCAGATCGTGCCTAAAAGATGCTACAGATGCCATGAATACGGACACCTGGCGATCGGGTGCAAAAACGATGATATATCGAAGCTATGCTGGAGATGTGGTGAGGAAGGCCACATAGCAAAGACCTGCGCTAAGGAGGAGAGATGCTTGCTATGCAAAGGTGATAACGGTCAACCAAAGAAATACATCACGGGGAGTTTCCGATGCCTAGCATTCAAGAAGGCTCTAAACCCAACACGAAGATGAAGGTGATACAAGTTAACCTTAATCACTGCGAAGTTGCCCAAGATCTTTTGGGGCAAATTATTTTGGAGATACAAGCGGACGTAGCTATACTTTCATAACCGTTCAAAACACAGTTAAGCAGCGCATGGACCGCAGATAGAACGGGCAATGTGGCAATATGGGCGTGTGGGAGGTACCCTTTCCAAGAAATACAAGAGAGGAAAGAGGAAGGTTACGTGTTCGCCAAGATAAATGGGGTGAACATCTATAGTTGTTACGCTCCTCCAAGCCTTTGACCACCCAGTACGGGATTCTGGCGGATAAGGTTGCAGCAGAGGCAAGGGGACGCGATTCGGTGGTTATAGCTGGAGATTTAATGCGTGGGCCGTTGAATGGGGAAGCAAACGCACAAATGCTAGGGGAAGCTTACTGTTGGAGGCACTTACACCTTTGTGTATCGGATTGACTAATAAGGGCGGTTCCAGTACCTTACGTAAGAATGGTCATGAGTCGATAATCGGCGTCACATTCGCCAGCAGAACATTACTGAAAGATATTAAGTGGAATGTCAGCGAAAGGTACACAGGTAGCGATCACCAAGCACTGCTGTATGAAATCAGGGGATAGACAGGATCTCCAACAAACCTAAGAGTACATGAAGCAAGGGGATGGTCAGCAAAAACTTTTGACGACGACGTCTTCATGGAGATGGTACGTGACATTAGGATTCCAGTAGGGACAGCCGAAAAAAAGGTAGAGCATGCCACTAGACGTGTGGTTAAAGCCGGTGATGTGTCCATGTCTAAGCGCGTTCTGAGCAACAAGAGTAAAGCGGCTTATTGGTGGAACGACGAAATCAAAACCCTGAGATCTAAGTGTCTCAGAGCTAGAAGGAAGAGCCAAAGAACAGTGGGCTCCGTAAGCCATGAGGAAAATTCGATCCAATAAAAGAGGCTAAGAAAGGAGCTCCGCGACGCGATTCGAACAAGTAAAAAGTACTGTTTCAACAGCATGTGCGAGGAAGCGGATGCAAATCCGTGGAGCAATGCCTACAAAGTTGTAATGACCAGGATTAAAGGAAGAAGAAGTCCACAGGAGAAAGATCCAAGGTTGTTGCTTGAAATTATTAAGGAGCTTTTCCCTCACCATGCAACACGGCCCAGAAGTCGGCAGGATGAAAGTGGACATAGTGAGTTTGACATTCCGGAAGTAACCAGTGAAGAGATTCTGGAGGCATGTAGAAAAGTGGGAGTAAACAAAGCCCCCGGCCCAGACGGAATACCCAATAAGGCGATTAAGACGGCGTTGAGCAGCAACCCAGGACTATTCGCCGAAATAATGCGCTCATGCCTTAAAGATGGAGTGTTCCCAAAGAAATGGAAAAGATAAAGACTGGTCCTCATTCTCAAAACGGATAAACCTCCAGGAATACCGTCATCATACCGCCCGATATGCCCGATATGCTAGACTCAATGGGTAAGGTGCTGGAGAACATCATCCGAAATAGACTGACTCCGATCACAGAAGGTGATGAAGGCTTCTCAGATCAACAATTCGGGTTCCGTAAGGCTCGTTCGACCCTGGATGCTATCAATGCAGTGGTGCAAATTGTCCGAGAGGCAGTGAATGGAAAGCGACAGAAAGGGGGTACCAAGAAATACTGCTTGGTTGTCACGCTTGATGTGAAAAACGCATTCAACACGGCGAATTGGGGTTGTATCATGGATGCGCTAACAAATCTGAATGTCCCAGGATACTTGCTAAAGGTTCTGGGAAGATACTTTGAGGACAGAGTACTGGAGTATAGCGATGAAGGCACGAAAGAGTATGTTGTAACGTCTGGCGTTCCACAGGGATCTGTCCTTGGCCCAACTCTGTGGAATATAATGTACGATGCATTACTTAAACTAAAAACGCCTGAAGGGGTTAAGATTGTGGGATTTGCTGATGACATTGCTATAGTTACAGTTGCGAAACGTACTGACGAGGTTCAATATGTGGCTAACGAAGCAATTCAAACGGTTAGTAACTGGATGCAGGCAGTGGGCCTGAAACTGGCCGAAAATAAGACTGAGGCAGTGCTGATTACCAGCCGGAAAGTAGCAGAAAGCGCAACAGTCAAGGTGGGGTCATATCTCGTTAGAACCAAGGGAGCTATTAAATATTTGGGAGTCATGGTGGATGCCAGATTGAGCTTTGGAACCCATCTGGAGTATGCAGGCGAGAAAGCATCAAAGGTCTGCTCCGCGCTCTCCGGTATGCTACCAAATATCGGAGGTCACAGGAGCAGCAGACGACGTCTGTTAGCCAGAGTGGTCAGTTCGGCACTAATCTACGGTGCACAGATCTGGGTGGAGGCATTAAAAGTGTCGAGCAAGAAGAAGCACGTGGAAAGAATCTACAGGTTGAGCGCTTTAAGAGTCATCAGCGCTTACAGAACCGTATCAGACGAAGCAGCCTTCGTTCTGGCTAGAATAATTCCGATAGATTTGGTCGCGGGTGAAGCGAGACGCCTATACGAGCGCAGGGGTTATAGGGATGAATTAAATCCCGAAGTCAAGAAGATAGAGGCATCGCTTTCTAGGCAAAGGTGGCAAGAACGTTGTGACAACTCCAGCAAGGGAAGGTGGACGCATCGGTTCATCCCATATATAGAGCCGTGGCTAAACAGAAAGCATGGAGAAGCAAACTACCACCTGACCCAGTTCCTAAGGGGGCATGGAGGTTACCGCAGCTACCTTCATCGGTTTGGACATGATGGCACGCCCTTATGTCCAGATTGTAACATGGTGGAGGACCCCGAACATGTACTGTTCGTTTGTCCACGATTTGGCACGGTAACAGCGGAATTACAAGGCGCAGTAAAAGTATGTCTCGAACCTGGAAACATTGTCGAGGTAATGCTGAGATCGCAGGATGCCTGGGACACGATATGTTCTGCCATAGTTACGGTTCAGAAGGAGTTGAGACGGTTGGGGACCCAACGAACAGAGAGTCGGCGCGCTGCATTGCTTGCAGGAAATGGATGAGTGAGCTATAACGCTAATGCCGCCCTCCGAAGTAATGCTTAACGGTGGTTCTGGGGGGAAAAACGGTCAGAAGAAGGAGGTGGTTTTTAGTGAGTAGAAGTCTCACACTACTGGCGACACGGGTCGACGGTGTCTTCGGAAGATTTTCCACCTACCTGCGTATAAAAAAAAACACACACACATGAAGAGTGGTGACTTTCGGGAGCTGGTAAAGACTACGTTATTAGAACAGGTCAATGATAGAAACCTATCGCAGGAAATCACCCTAGAATGCAGAGATTTGGATGAAATTACAACGGAAGAGGACATCCGTCAGGCTATGGGGCACGCAGATAGCGGTAATTAGTTTACCTGCAGAAGCAGCACACAAACTACTATAAGCCGGGAAAGTAAAGGCTGCGTAGTTTGTAAAGTTAGAGAGCTGAACCAACCCAAAAAATGCTACAGGTGTCTAGAGTTTGGCCATATAGCAAGAGATTGTAACAACTGCGATAAATTTAAACTCTGCAGAAGATGCGGCGAAACCAGGCACATAGCCAAAACCTGCAAGAAGGAACCAAAGTGCATGCTCTACACTGGTGAACAAGGGCACATCACAGGAAGTAGTAGGTGTCCACTATTCAGGGGGGAAATAAACTCAGCCCGCAGATGAAAGTGTTACAGATAAATCTTAATCACTGTGAGGTAGCTCAAGATCTCCTTTTGCAAGTTGTGATAGAAACAAAAGCAGCTGTGGTCTTAGTGTCGGAACCATTCAAAATACCCATAAATAATGTATGGATAGCGGACGGGACAGGAAAGGCGGAAATATTGGTTTGCGGAGAATATCCTTTCCAAGAAGCTAAGGTGGGACAAGAGGACGGATATGCACTGGCAAAGATCAACAATATATATTTCTTTAGCTGCTATGCCCCTCCAAGTCTACAACTGTCAGAGTACGAAGCAATGCTGGCAAAAATTGTGGCAGAGGCAAGAGGCCACCATCCAATTGTTATTGCTGGGGACTTCAATGCATGGGCTGAGGAGTGAGGTAGCAAATATACCAACACCAGAGGCAACACACTGTTAGAGGCATTTTTCCAACTAGACGTCATTCTAGTCAACAGACGGAACACCAGCACCTTCCGTAAGAATGGTCAGCAATCAGTGATTGACATTACCTTTACAAATAGTCAACTAACGAGGGAAATTAGGTGGCAGGTCAGTGAACGACATACTCACAGTGATCACCAGGTTGTGTTATAACCCGGAAAAGAAGACGCTGGGTTCCCAATGCTTTGGACGAAGAACTCTTTCTGGAATTGCTCAGAGACATCAGTATACCAGTAAGCACAGCCGAAGACAAAGTTAACCATGCGGCCAGACAACTTTACATGGCATGTGACGCGTCTTTGCCAAAAAGGACATCAAATAATAGAAAGAAACCAGCCTACTGGTAAAGCAAGGAGATTAAGGAACAAAGTGCTAACTGTCACAAGGCCAGAAGAAGAAGTCAAAGATCTGCAAGATGCCTAGAACATGAGGGGCTAAACCGAGAGTATATAAGGCTAAGGAAACTGCTCCGTGGTGAAATAAAGAGAAGCAAGAGAGAGTGTTTCAAACAGCTGTATGACGCGGCAGACGCAAGTCCGTGGGGCAGCGCCTACAGAGTGGTCATGTCCAGGATAAAATGCCAGAGAACCCTTCAAGAAAGATGTTCAGAGATGCTGCAAAAGATACACCTTCCAAAACCTGGTAATCGCGAGGAAGATCATACGAAGGAATATATGGAGAAAGCACCGGAAGTGATTGTAGTTTAGGAGACGTTGGGCGCATGCAATAAAGAGGGTGTAAACAAGGCCCCTGGTCCCGACTTGGTACCCAACAAAGCGTTCAAAGTTAGCTATACTAAGTAACCCTAACCTCTTCGTTAATATAGCGCAGTCTTGCTTAGAAGAAGGAGTGTTTCCTAAGAGATGGAAGAGACAGAGACTGGTACTCTTGCCAAAAGCGGGAAAACCACCAGGTGAACCATCCTGATATCGCCCAATCTGCCTGCTCGATACAGAGGGAAATTACTGGAGCGCATTAAGCCGTGTTTTCCATGAGAACTGCACTAGAACTCGATAAACTTTAAATTCCTTTTATTCTATGTAAAACGAAAAAAAATAAATTAATAAAGCGCGAATAGTGTACTTGATATAATTACATATTTTGAGTTTAAAAATTTCCCCCTTCAGTTATTTCATCAATATTTTCTTATTTCTTGCTGACGTCATTACACGCAACTACACTCGATAAATTCATGGGTTTATCAAGTGTAACTAAAAAATAAGATATAATTGTCATTATTTATTGCTGTAACAACTTAAAATATGTATTTATGTGAAATGCACTACACATTATCACTTTATGAATTTAATTTTTTTTCCTGTTTACATAGAATAAAAGGAATTTAAAATTTATCGAGTTCTAGTGCAGTTCTCATGGAAAACACGACTTTATTCAGAATAAGTTGCTTCCGATTACAGAAGCCGATGGCGGTCTCTTATCTCAATAATTCGGATTTCACAAGGCACGATCCACATTGAATGCCATTAACGCAGTGGTATCTAAGGCCACAGAAGCCTTACAGGGAAAAAAATGGAAAGGAGGAACTAAACAGTACTGTGCGGTGCTCACACTGAACGTTAAAGACGCATTCAACACGGCTAGCTGGGCCAAGGTTGAACGTTCCAGCCTACCTCTTGAAGATACTAGATAGAGTCCCACATGGTTCCGTCATGGGACCAATCTTATCGAATATTATATACGACAGTGTCCAAAAGCCAGATGGAGCAGAAGTTATAGGCTTTGCCGATGACATCGCGATAGTGGTGTCTGCGAAGCACCTGTATGAAATTGAGATGGTCGCTAAGGAGGTGATTGCAATAGTAAAGGACTGGCTGAAATTCGTTGGCCTGGAACTAGCGGAGCACAAAACAGAAGTAGTGCTGATTAGCAGCCGTAAGAAAAGGGAAACGGTATCGTTTAAGTTTGGAAATCACGTCATAAAGTCCAAAGAAGCGGTAAAATATTTGGGGATTATACTTGATGACAGACTAGACGTCTTCTTCTGTCTAGAGTGGTAAGTTCAGTGCTACTGTATGGGGCTACGATCTGGGCAGGGGCACTGGATGTAAAATGCAAAAGGAGGCGGATTGCTCAAGTCCATAGGCTAAGCACCCTTAGGGTCGTCAGTGCATATAGAACCACCTCAGAAGAAGCAGCATGCGTCATAGCCGGAATGGTACCGATTGACATCATGGCGGACGAGGCGAAGAGAATATATGAGGCTAAGAAACAAAGCTCTACAGTCGGTCAGGCTATCCAAAAGACAGAGAGAGCCAAATCTGTGCAAAGTTGGCAGGACCGTTGGGATAATGCGGCGAAAGGACGTTGGACACACACGTTGATTCCAAATATTAAACCCTGGCTGAATCGCAAACACGGAGAGGTGAACTACAATTTAACCCAATTCCTAACTGAACACGGGGGTTATCGAAGCTATTTGCATCGTTTTGAGCATGACGACACTCCTCTAAGAGAAGTCCGCCTCTAGGAAAATTCCCAACAAGAAAGCCCAGGACCGGACTGTATACCAAATGTTGCCTTAAAGGCTGCGATTCTAGAAAACCCCGAAGAGTTCCTGGAGGTGTATAACTCTTGCCTAAGAGTAGGAACATTCCCAGATATTTGGAAGAAGCAGATGCTGATACTGATCCCAAAGGGTAAAGCACATTCGGAATATCCTTAATCATTTCGCCCAATCTGTCTGTTAGATGGAGCAGGGAAACTACTTGAAAGGCTGCTCGGTAATCGGTTAGAAGAAGCTATCGTATCATCTGGAGACCTTGCCCATAACCAATATGGGTTCCGCAAAGCGCGCTCAACTATTGATGCTTTTCAGCTCGTTACCAGGCTGACAGAAGACGCCATCAGCGGCAGCAAATGGAAAGGAGGCCGTAAAAAATACTGCGCTATTGTTACGCTAGATATTAAAAATGCGTTTAATACAGCAAAATGGGAACATATTATGAACGCCCTCAATATCAGCAATGTGCCTTGTTACATCAAGCGGGTAATCTCAAGCTATTTTAAAAACCGCACTTTGCAGTACCGCACGGATGAAGGGTGCAAGGAGTACACAGTTACATGCGGGGTTCCCCAGGGATCTGCACTCGGTCCAATGCTTTTGAATATTATGTATGACGTTATGTTCACACTCCAGGTCCCCGAGGAGGCGACGGAAGTTGTCAGTTGGGTTGCAATTGGCGGAACAAAAAACGGAAGCGGTGCTTAAAACCAGCAGAAAGGTCCTGGAAACAATTTCCATTAGAATCGGAGCACATACGATTTTCTCGCAACCCTCGATAAGGTACCTAGGGGTACAAATCGATGCAAGGTTGTCGTTCAAGCATCACATAAAGTACGTCAGTGAGAAATCAACCAGAGCTATCAAGGCTCTCTCTCGCTTAATGCCGAATGTCGGTGGGCCAACAAAGGACTACGCAGATTGTTAGTCGGTGTCGTAACATCTATAATGCTCTATGCATCCCCTATATGGGCTCAAGCGCTGCAGGTGCCATCCTATCGTCGTAGTTCTAACTCCGTATATCGCAGCTGTGCACTTAGAGTGATTAGTGCGTTCAGAACTCTTTCGGACGAAGCAGCCTGCGTCATTGCGGGAATGTGCCCAATTGATCTGCCCAATAATAGCCATGGAGGATCACCGGATAGACCAATGGTGCGAGCGAACGACACAAGAATGTTCAGGGGGGATATTCTTATCGATTGGCAACAGCGTTGGAACCATTCGGAGAAGGCCCATTGGACTCGACGACTAATTCCTGAAATAGGCCCGTGGATACATATGTAGCTCCTAACAGGTCATGGGTGCTTTCGATCATACCCTAATCGTTTTGGGCATGATGATTCACCGTATTGTCCATCCTGTAGAGATTCCGCAGAAGATGCTGAACACGTGTTTTTTGTATGCGCACAGTTCCAGGGAAATAGAGAAGTGCTTGCTGGAGTCCTCGATCAATTTGATATTACCCCAGAAAACATAGTTGAAGTGATGCTAGCGTCCCCAGAAGCATGGAATGCTGTAGCAAATTTTGCAACAACCATTAAGGAGTTGCGACGGTTAGAACGCCAACGTCGCCAAGCAAGGTAACTCGCACTCTTCAGTTGCATGGGAGATGTGTTCGTACAATTAGTACGATTTATTTTTCAACATAATCTCCTTTTAATTCGATTAATTTAACCCATCGATACTCCAATTTGTTTAGCCCTCTAAAAAATACAGTTTGTCAAACTTTGGAAAATATTTTTCGGTCTCGGCAATAAGTTTCTCGTTCAATGTGAACTCCACGCCGGGCATTTTTGTTCCACCTATCAAGGCGCATCAGAAACTGCACTGAATGATTTCATTACTCAAACCTACATAAATGGGCTGGGAATCACCATGCTCTTATACAAGCTGGACCAGAAGAACTGAGGAATAATGCGAGGTATTCTTGAATTCAAACTTGAAGATACAGTCAAAGCTCTTAGTCAATATTTGGGTCCAGTGACAGGCAGCTTCTGATTTCGCATTTCAAACGGAGCCTACTTTCGGACAGTAGTAGCTAAACTAATGATGCAAGGATCTTGGATAGCCGGCTCTCGTGGTATCAATCACTACCGCCTGCTCTATCAATTCCATGAGATAGTTTCAAAGATTCTCTACTCTCTTTACTTGTACTTTATGATGCCTCTAAAAAACCTGTGCAGCAGTCATCCATACAAGGAACGTGAGTATAGATGGAAAAATCCAGGTGATACTACTTTCATCTAAAACTAAGGTAGCACAAATTAAACTGTCTTGTTAATACCACGACTTGAACTATGTGGTGCATTTTTACTCGTAAAATTGTTGGAAAAAGTCAGACAAGCATTACAAGTAGCAAAACTATCATGGAATCGAGGTCATCCTCACAAGTACAAAATCTTTGTCGCTAATAGAACTTTAAAAATCCAAGAAAAATTATGAAGAGAATCCTGCTGATTGTGCCTCTAGAGGAGTGCATCTAACCAAATTGAAGAAACACAGTTTATGGTCGACTAGTCCTTTATGGCTTAATTAAACTAGTCAAAAATGGCCACAATAAACTCGTTCAACGACAATATACATAAGTCTAGAATTGAAGAAGCATTGTCAGTTACAAGTTCTGCAACCAAAAATTCTTTTGGGCAGCTAATAGAAAGACTCTGTGATGTAAACAGAATATTCCGCATCATCAGCTATTGTAAATATTGATCAGGTATTGTCGACGACGATCCTTCACAAAGTACCACACGATTAGGCAAAAAGCTAAAAGAAGTATTTTGCAGAATAATTCAAGCTCAAGAATCCCGAGAGGCAACCAGATGCATAGCCAAAAACAACAACATTTAACCATTTCATTGACGAAAAAGGAGTACTTCGAGTAGGAGGTAACATAATCAACAGCGAGTTAGATTTCGATGTTAAACATTCGATTCTGCTGCTACTCAAACATCATACAATGAAGTTACTAATGGCCGATGCGCATCTACGAATATTTCATCCCAACTAACCCTAGCCTATTTACCTAAGATTTATTGGTTTACAAATGGCAAACACAGAGTTCGTTCGGAAATCATGAAATGCAAGGATAGCCCTTTCATACACACACCAGCGTAGAATTTTGCAAGTCCAATTCAAGTGACAAAATCATACTATAAAGCAGTATTTGTATGCTTCCCAAACCTGCCGGCGGAAAATGGAACTCTAAACCACCTAAGCCCAATATAAATGACGTCCTTTTAATAAAAAACAACAAAATACCTACAAGGTGGCGCCTCGGACGTATTATCGAATTACATCCCGGTAATGACAATTTAACCAGAGTAGCGATAATCAGAAACAGCAGCAAGGCCGAATTCAAACGACTAACTACGAAGATAAGACCTTTTCCTATTACTAACACAGTATCTGCAGAAGATAAGCCACAGAAGTAAACTCGAAGCAGGTATTCCAGGTATACCAGGTATAACAACCTCCAGTGATAAACTATTGTGTTGCACTCGTTATTTTATGCTTAGTAACAAAGCCAAGAATCCGCAATGAACGCCGTTTCTTATAATTGAACAAACTTTTCTCATCAACCGTGTATTTACTTCAAGCACATTCACGATTCACTAATAGTCAATGGAAAATGGTTGCATATTTTAATCTCACAATGTACTATAGGGGACTGAATATGTTTAGGACCTGGGTGAGAAATTTGGACCAGCTATGCTTAAACGGTACTAGTCATAACGTTTGCTCAATAATCAATAACCAGATTCAAAACGACTTAGGCGACAACGACATCGAATCGAGGAATGAGATACACAACCATAACGGGAAGAATAACAGAAGAGGCACCGTCAACATAATAAGAAATATAGCGGGTGATCGTTTTGGAGTTCTCCATAGCACATTATTATTATTATTGTTGTTGAAGGGCCATGTGGGCGATCAGCCACTGTGCTGGACCCTGCTTAATTATACGCCCAGTCAATATTCAGGTTCTTAATAATAAACCTGATAATACTGCCAACCCTCCTAGTTTACTACAGCATAAAGTTCCAAGAAAACAGAAAGATATTAAGAGAGAGAGATTAAATAAAGAAAGTTCGATAAACGATATTTAGATAAATTTCTGGAATATGGTCAACTAGGATGGAACTTGGCTATTTCTTAATAAATTTTAGAGAAATTTTACATGTGCTTTGGAAATGGGATTCTAAAATGATTTTTGGCTCTGGAATATGGCCAATTGTGATAGAACTTTGCTATTCCTAAATCGTTTTTAGAGAGATTTCACATGTGCGATGGAAATGGGATTCTAAAATGATTTTTGGATAAAGTTCTGGAATATGACCGATTGGGATGGAACTTGGCTATTCCTTAACCAATTTTAGTGAAATTTGACATGTGAGTTGGGATTCTAAAATGATTTTTAGATGAAGTTCTGGAATATGGCCAATTGTGATGGAACTTGGCTGTTCCTTAACCGATTTTAAAGAAATTTGTCTTGTTCTTTGGAAATGGGATTCTAAAATGATTTTTAGATGAAGTTCTGGAATATGGCCAATTATGATGGCACTTGGCTATTTCTTGACCGATTTAAGTGAAATTTGACATGTGCGTTAGAAATGGGATTCTAAAACGATTTTTAGATGAAGTTCTGGAATATGGCCAATTGTGATGGAACTTTGCTATTCCTTGGACAGACAGCTCGAAAATCGGTAAAGAAATAATCTGTAATTTCCATCCAATTTGGCCATATTCCAGAAGTTCATCTAGAAACTATTTTAGAATCCCACTTCCAACGCATATATTGAATTGCATCACAATCGGTTAGGTAATTGCCAAGTTCAATCTAAATTTTTCATATTTCAGAAACTTATCCAAAAATCATTTTAGAATTCCACTTCCAACGCGCATGTCAAATTTCAATAAAATCGATTAAGAAATAGCCAAGTTCCATCCTATTTCGCCGTATTCTAGAAAATCCAAAAATAATTTTAGAATCCCAATTTGATCGCACATGTCAAATTTCACTAAAATCGGTTAAGAAATAGCCATGTTCCATCCCAATTGGCTAAATTCCAGAACTTTATCGAATAATCATTGTAGAATCCCTTCTCCAACAGACCTGTTAAATTTCACTAAAATCGGTTAAGGAATAGCCCAGTTCCATCCTAGTTGTCCATATTCCAGAACTTCAGCTAGAAATCATTTTAAAATCCCAAATCAATTAAGGAATAGCCAAGTTCCATTCAAATTGGCCATATTCTAGAACTTCATCTAAAAATCGTTTTAGAATCCCATTTCCAACGCACATGTCAAATTGCATCACAATCGGTTAAGGGATAGCCAAGTTCCATCCTAATTGGCCATATTTCCGAACTTTACCTAAAAATCAATTTAGAATCCCATTTCCAGAGTTCGCTTACTTTGGACTGATTAACCTATCAGCCGTTCATCCATCAGCATATGCTGTTCCACCTGAGATTAAATTTTTTGTCAAGGATTTCTCCTTTAACGGCGTACTTTAGCCTGTGCCTAATAGCCACAATGTGCCAAATGGCCTTAGTTACTAGTGGTTGCCACGAGGAAACAGCACGTACACTTGCGAATCATGAACATGTTATCAATTAAACAATTGTACCCATCACGCAGCTGCCTAATACATGACAAGAACAGCTCACCCTACTGGAAGGTTACGGAGCCGGTAGATAAATCTACTCAACTTTAGCGCTTTCGATAGCACATTACAAACAAGAAATAGAAGCAAGTAAAATAAATCAAAAGTACCTACTTCAGCTCACACAAAACCAAACTTCAATCTCCGATGCAACCATCAAATTAGTAAAAAACTCAAGGCAGAGACAATCCAACACTTGGGTGTTTACAATCAACAGATTACTGAACAAGTAAACGACATTAACAGCCGCTGTTAGTTACACAGCCCTGGCTATGCATACACTGATGTTAACGTTAAAGTACAAAGAATTTCAACAAAACTTAATCAAGGCTATTCTAGGCACTAATAATAAGGGAATTAGCACAAATATCCTAGCACTGGGTCAACTGCAAGGGGAAATCGAGAAAATAACACACCACATGCCTTCAGATGTATTATTACCTGGACATCAAGATCCTTACCAAGTTGTAATCTTGTATTAACCCAAGTCCCGTAAAGGAAGTAGAGGGCAACATGTTATTTTGGAGCTAAATCTTCCGCTTTTAACAAAAGAAAAATGTGCAAACCTTCATACAATCTGTAATGGATTAACCTGACCAATACTATATGATGATAAGGCACGAATTTTATCATTGCAAATTTCATTATCCAATATGTACAGTTTATGATAATAATACAATTTGTGAGCTCCAACTAAAGGGTGGCTTGGTCATTTAAGAACTCACAAAACAATCAAAAGCAGAATTGACTTATCTTTCTTGCCGACCCTTATATATCGATGAACTGGCCACTAAATCGCTCAATTCAACTACAAGCTCCCCCAAATGAAACTATTTTTAGCACTCTATAAAAGAGGATAGCTGAGCTTGCTTTAGGCTTTTTCGTATACCAATAACCATTCAAGATATTTTTTATATGTTTCTTTGAAATGTTTATTCCACTGCGTTTATCATCAAAACCATTTATGCGACCACGTTTAAATTCACTGACCCTAAAAACCGACAATTTCATAAAATGGTGTAGATCCGCCCAAAGTTAGGTTCATATCCTTTTTGATATCGGTTGCTGATAAGCCTTTCAAATAAAGACAATGACTAGACGACAGGGGCCACATTGTCATTTCAGTCGAAAATTTAAATTGCTTTATACTAAAGTCACCGGTTATTTTTTTCGTTGAATTCGAAGAATAAGCACCCAGACCAACTTGAAAATGTAAATAGCGCCTAATAAATGATTCTACTTTCGAAATTTGATAATCATAACTCATTAAATTTGCATAGGAAACTTTTCAGCCCATGTATAGTACTTATTAAAAATCATGAAATATGACAAGCTAAAAATATATTTTTCGAGTAGCAACGGTGTTGTGTTTGATAAGTAATCAAACATTGACGACTTAAATTTCACTGAACATTGAAAACGAAATTATTCGATAAATAAACAGAGAGTTACAAACAAAATGTTGGGCAAACTAAAATACATCATTAAATTGTTCGATGTATATTACATGCTTATGGGAGTCCTACCATTAATGACGACCATAACAAATACAACCGTGAAAATCAATAAAATAATTGTAGTCAACATAATCATGATAGTTCTTTCAATTGCATCAATCGGTAGCATCATAATGGTTAACAGAATCGATCTTTATCTATTTAAGCCGGATGTAAAGTACGACCTAGCCAATACAATTTTTGCTGTTAAGCAAAAAGTAATGCTTTTCTTGGGAACAATGATAATCGGCAATACGATTAAAAAATTCGAAGCGCATTCAAGGATGTATCGACAGAATTTCAAATTTTTAATGATTATATTACAGCTAGAGAGTACCAATTTGATGGTACAACAAAAACGACTTTGGAATTTATTTTGTGTTAATTTGGGCCAAAATATTTTGGATATATTTATTTTTTATTTTCTAATCAAAAGAAGTTCTCATACCCTGCTACATGATAATACCATAATAGAATACATGGCATTTTCATTTTACATCTATTTTCCATTTTTTTTCATCAGCACTAATGTATCCCGATTTTTTTGTGGAAACAGGCAAAAAAACTTTTACTTAAAAAATTTAAACGAAATAATCAATTTGAAAATTCAACATTTTAATCGGATGAAACATATGAATAAACTGCAAAGTCAACACGCTAGTGAGCTAAGTGATTTTATTGATCGTGTCTGTTATTTGCACCGTAAATGGGTTAGAACTGTTAGACAGTGGATGAAATTACATGCATTTGTAATTCTAATTTTTTATACTGACGCATTTTTAACGCTGGCATTTAGGGTAAGCTACTCGTATAATAATATTTAAAGTTGTGTTCGTATCAAAAAAATTATTTGTTCAGCCATTCTACATATACACAACATTTCTCAAGATGCAAACTGATCGAAGCGAAGAGGTTGATTTAATCAAATTGAGCATCTCAGTCCAAGTAATTATTTCAAAACTAATTCAGGCAACTTGGGTAATGTCCTCATGTCAATATTTAATCAATACTGTAAGTTGATTTTCATTGTGTTTTAAATAAAAATAAATTTTAATGTTATATAATTTGAACAATTTTAAAATAAAAGTTTGCGAAAACTGGAATTATTTTACATCAAATCGACAGTAATGGAATTGACGCGCGTCTCAAAGAGAGTGTATTTGGCAAATATCTATGATTAGATAACAATATATCTAATATGAGAGTCTTTTTCAGATAAAATTATTTTCATTGCAAATATTGCAAGATCCATTAACGTTAACGCCATTTGGATTGATGTCACTTGATTTTAAGTATTGGTTTATGGTGAGATTAAATATTAAAATATTTTTAACTTACTAAGATCAGTATTTTTTATAGCTTTTATCATCATCAGCTGCTTATTTTATAATATTGGTTCAATTTCAAATCGAAATTATACTATGAATAATGAAGAGATCATCATTTTACGGAAGATTTTAGACACAAGAGCTAGGAACCGCATAAAATATCGCTTTTTTTTTGTAATAACCTGTATCATGAGCATTAATAATAAATGATAAATTGACTTTAGAAGGCCCAAATTTTTAAAACGGTTAAAACACGCTACAATTTATTTTACTATAAATCTAACGTATTGTGGTTAACGTATAACAAACAGTATGATTGAATCGCATCTGACAGCATTATAGTCTGCAATAAAGTTTTACACATTTTCATATTTCGTTTTAAAACCATAGACAAAATAGTATAAGATTTGCAACTTTGGTACTAACTGTATTGTATCCTCTTACTCGTCTTTTATTACTTATATTAAACAAGTTTCTTTATATTCACTTTGTTATTTATTACTTAATTATTACATAATACATAACCGATTATTTTTGTATGTGCTTCAATGCACGTCTTATACTATATCGGATACAGTGAATAATGTGTTTTATGATCTTTTTCCATGATGGCTGACCACCAGGGACGACGACACAACGTGATCCTCCGCTGTTGTCATTGTTACCAACTATCAGGATTTTTAGCGTTGCCTGATTTACATTTTAAGTTTCAAGATATTACACTAACCTGTTACATGTATAATTTTTCGAACAGTTTGGAGGAAGATTGAACGAAAGGAAAATATGTTTTATCTCATTTCGTCATAAACTTTTCCGCTGATCAAAGAACTAGAATGACGAAATGAAATAAACATATTCTCTTTACTTCTTTCATTATTCAACTGAAATAACACAATCTATCTCAATTTACATTATGTAATAACCAAATTCAAATATGAGACAGATATATTTAGGTATATCGATATTTTTATTCTTAAGCCCCAATTCCACTGTGAAAAATTGACTGAGCTGACTTGAAGTTGGAAGAAGACAAAAAAAAATATTCCATCAGAGAGACAAAGACAAGTATTTTGTTATTGTTTTTTTATAGCAAATTTTATGGATACATTTGGACAGTAAACAAAAACATAACCAAGAATTATTAAGAATTAGCGTTAATTCGATTATTTTTACGATTCAAAATAATGTAAAAAATGAATTATTATTAATACTCATATCAGAATTATTTTTTCGAATATTTTCGATCACACATTAGACTTTACCATAAAACTTTCAAACTTTGCAATTTGCCTTAGTGTTTTGACAGCAAACAAAAACATAACCTAGTAAATTAAGTATTAGTGTTAATTCGATTATTTTCACGTTTCAAAATAATCTAAAAATTTAATTATTATTAATATTCATATCAGAATTATTTTATTCAAATTATTTCCGTCATAAAATACAAAATTAAAAAAAAATCTTTCCCATAAAAATGCTAAACAATTAAAATTTACGGTGTATGCGAGAAATATTTTTCATGGGTACACAGTATGATTTGATACTTTTTTTTAATTTCGATCTCAGTGCACTCCGTAGTGTGTCTCGTTCACACAACCACCGATTTAATATTTTTATCTCAAGTTATTTTTACTGACAAATTTTGATTCTCAGTGGAATTAAGGCATTAGTATGCATTACCAGTATTGTTTTCGCCCTGCGTTTCGATGTTGTTATCAGTGTCAACGTTCCCATGGAAAAAATCCAAGTTTTCTAACTATATTATTTAGTGGCACTAACAAAATATAGTGGCTATGGTGGTGAAAACAATATCGAATCAAAAAAAATTTGTCAACCATAGTAGTTTTTGGTTGTTTCCGTAATATAAAATTTGAAACTTATCGACATATGGACAAATTTAACATAAATAAAAACAAAACAAATTACACAGATGTCAAAAAATTAAAATATGAAACTAAAACAAACAGTATCAAAACACAAAAAACAAAATTAAAACACTTAAAAATCTACACCGATAACATATCCAATAGAAAACTTTTAAGAAATGTCAAAAATTAACAAACGACAAAAAGGAGAATGAGCAAAAAAAGGAATTGGTATGTCATGTCATATTTTCTTTCATTTGTCCAAGCCAAGTCATAAATATTATTATTAATATTTTGTTTTCTGAAAACGAATGTTTACAAAATACTGCTTTGATCAAAAAGAAGTAAGACTTTTCAATTTAAATCGCGCGCCCTTACCCAAACGAGTAGTTTTTTTTTTCTTAGGTTGGTAGTACCCTAACAGGCATCTGTATCAAATTTCATCTCAATATCTTTAGGAGTTATGAGATAGGCTTGTTTATTTTAATCTAAAAAAAAATGCATTTTTCGATTTTTAAAAAAGTTCAGGAAAGAAGTTGCATCAAATTTTACTTCAAAAATGGAAATTGGGCCTCCAAAACCTTGGAAAAAGCTTTAGGTGACAAAGCACCGGCCAGAGCGAGTGTTTTTGAATGGTATAAGTTGTCCAAAGAAGACAGAGAATGCGTTGAAGAAGATAAACGTCCTTGTTGTCCTGCGACGTCAAAAATGATATCGTCGATTTTATACCGCCAAAAAATTGTGGCATGACCGACATTTTTGTTTTATAATTTTTGTCCTTTTATCGCGTGTACATTTTTTATAATGCGTGTAGCTAGCTCTAAGTGTCAACAAATTTTTTGGAAAAAATGTTGGTACGTCTAAATCGAACTTAATTCATTCATATTAATGTTATAATTGAAATTAAGTTATAACTGTTATAATGCCAAAACGGCCCAACTATACCCGTAATTCCACCGCTTATCTGAAACTTCAATGTAAGCGGAATGATCCGGATTACGGAATGATGATTTTTGTCCAGAACTTCTTCTTGACAAACATCAAATACCGCAGTATCGCTGCGCAAATTGCAAACGACTTCTTGATCCAGACTCGAAAACCATCTTTGTCATTGGCATATCCAACAAGATGTCCGAATACTGCTTTGTCATCAAGCTTCGAGCGGAAACTCTTGTTTATATGAACGTAGCATCCAGTGCCGAAAATTTTTAGATGATCAAGTCTTCCTACTGTCCGATTATACCACAATTCATAAGGGGCTTTATTCTGAACTGACGATTTCCCAGTGCGATTTAGTAAATATGCTGCGGTGTTACAGGCTTCTGCCCACAATCCTTTCGGTAATTTGCTTGGATTCAACATAGACCGTGCTGCTTCAACAATAGTTCTATTTTCGCGTTCCGCTGCACCGTTTTGCTCAGGTGTATAAGGCGGTGGAATCCATTGTTCTATTCCTCTGCTTGCGAGCAATTCAACAACTCTCTTATTGTCAAACTCATTACCTCCATTACACCTGAATTGCCTGACAACATGTCCATTTGCATTAGCTTCATTTAAAAATTGTTCCAGCACATTACATGCTTCACTTTTGTGTTTCAAAAAGAAAATTCTCCGAAACTTGCTAAAATCATCCTTAAAAACAACGTAATAACGTGCTCTTCCAAACGACTCTGTGGTCATTGGTCCATTGACATCTGCGTGGATCAATTCTCCAGTAACTGTCGGACGATTTATCCGTTGCTTGAATGGTAGCTTATACATTTTTCCTAGAGCACATCCATCACAGAATTCTTCATTGTCGTTTTCCACTTTAATGTTCATTTGTGTCAAAACATTCTTTATATGCTGTTTATTTTGATGACCAAAACTCTCGTGATACACTTGCAGTGTTTCGTATGATTTCACTAAATTCACTTGTACGTTTCGTTCTGGTTTTACAACACGCATTTCAAGCATATATAATTCATTTTCCATATAACCAGTCATTACGGTATTTCCATTCATTTTTTCACGAATTATAACACCTCTGTCATCGATTGTCGTACTGTAACCATTTAATGCTGCTGCTTTGACAGAAAACAAATGCGCACTCGCATCAGGAACATATAAAACCTTTTCCAATTCAGCATTATACCAATTGTTGTTTCGTCGAACTTGAATCTTTATTGTCCCTTGACCAAACGCATCCATATTCACATCTTGTTTTCCAAGTGAGATTACTTCAGGTATGACAAATTCACTGTATGACTTAAAATATTGCTTGTTGGGAGTGATATGCTTCGTAGCGCCACTATCACAATTTCACTTATTTGCATCGATGTAACTTCTAATTGATGCGCCCATGACATGTGAAGTAAATACAGCGTTACTACCTTCCTGTTTGTTGTGCTGCTTAATTGTGCTTCGACCTGCATTCTTTTGTGGACACTCTGCTGCCCAATGGCCCAATTGCTTGCATTTATTGCAAGGAAATTTTTGTTTTGCCCGTTCCGTTGACATTTTTGTTTTATTCGTGTTTCGTTTCTTTTTATATTCACCAGATGCGATGAATGCAGTTGTTAATGATTCTATTTTGCTTTGATCACGTAGTTAAATCGAACAAAGTTTCTCTACTCGACCCGAGTATATTTTATGGAAACAAACAACAACAAACACATTAAAAATGGCGATTTGTAAAATTTTTATAGCGCTTTATTTTTATTTTTTAAAATTTTTATTTAAAAATTAAAATTTACCTTCGAACAATTTTAAGAAAAGTTGTAATTTTGAAACATAAAGTTGTATTATCGCCCTATTGGACATCGTAGATTTTATACCGCCAAAAAGTTATAGCATGACCGACATTTTCGTTTTATACTTTTCTCTTTTTATCGCATGTAAATATTTTCTATTGCGTGTAGCTCTAAGTCTCAACAAAAAAAGTTGGAAAAACATTGTTGGAACGTGTAAATCACGCATTATATTAACACATTTCGTCGTGTCCAAATAAGAGTATTACTTCTACAAATCGCTATTTTTTTGAAGAGGCTTTAAAGTTGTTAATGCTAATTTCGGCTTAATTTTTTTTGTAGATAAAGTTGTTTCCAGAAAGTGTGGCAAACATTTTATTTAAAAAAAATTAAGCCAAATTTAACATTAAAAACTTGAGACGCCCCTTCAAAAAGTTAATGGTTTGCAGATGTAATACTCTTATTTGAACACGACGATCGTATCGGTTTTACATTTTTGAAATATGTAGAAAAAATTATTTTTATTTTATTTAGTTGACTTTTTATTTAAATGTATATAAATTAAATAATAATATCACATATTTTATCACAGCTGTTAATTCACGCGTGGTATTTTACTCGCTATAGAAATTTATAAAAACATAGTGCTATCTCACTACATTTTCACTGTCTCTTTCATGTTTCCGTTTCGGTTTGCCGAATTTGAATAAAGCGATTGTGATTATCTCGTTATGAAAACGCAATAATCCTAGTTTCACAAAACATTGTTAGGACAGATAGGCGAGAATAACTAGATAATAAGCGTGTTCCATTGACATTAGCAAACTATTCACAAGTGTACTGATGCTCCAGTGATGGTGTAGTTGTTAGAAGTAGTTATGCATATAATTAACGACCGAGGGATTTTAGTTTAAAAAATTCTAATAGAAGGCTCTATACCAATTTTGGTTGTGTGAAACGTCCTTTTTTAACCCTAATCCAACCAAGGTGTGCCTTTCTAGCTAGTTTCATAAATGCATCATTAATTTAGTTATAAACTTGTATGTATTTTATTTTGAAACATTTCCATACAACGTACTTGACATCTACTCATTCTCTGCAAAAATTTAGTAAATTATTTGATTAGAATTTGAATTTACTGAGATAACAAAAATATGTTGGTTCTATTACGGTTAAAAACAAATAATTTTTGTTTATGTTTGTGATACGATGCGCAATTGTTAAATTTTTAAAATATTTTAATTATTTGGTTGTTTAATGTTTTATTACTTATTTTTATTTAATAGAACAACGTATTTTTTATTAAAATCTAGCAGTTTTATTTAAATTGAGGTTATGTTTTACTACTGTCACAAAAAATTGCGTTCTACGCAAACATCTATTCATAAGTACAGTAGAATTCGTTTATAACAAACCCTTCTTATAATGAACACACGGTTAGTATGAACGATTTTTTAAGTCCCTTAAATTTACATAATCAATTTTTCTTGTTTCCACTACATATAATGAACTTCGTTTATAAACTTCTACAATACCTGTTAAGTACAAAAATCTACTGTTATAATGAACATCGATCATTATTTGTTTCGTTTTTTTAATTATATTTTGGTCTATTATTCATATTCACACACATAATTTTGCGTACATATTTTTTTTTAATGTAATGTGTGTATGGATTCGTGTATAGTGCATACATATACTAGATTACTAGAAACAATGTAACGGAAATAGGGAAATATTTTGAGTTTTTTTCTGGTGTCTATGTATTTTTTTTAACTTTCGTAAATTTTTGGAAATCACAGTTAAATAAGTTACATAAATGTAAGTTAGTTTCGAATGCACAAACCAAGTATTTACGGTTAAAATGAACACACGTTTATAATGAACAAAATTATTTGTCCCATGACCGTTCATTATAAGCGAATTCTACTGTACTTGGCAGTAGCAAATTGTTTCCATTTCCAATGGAACGCAGTGAATATAGAAGGATCGATTATCACGGTATATGGTATAAGTTCCACATTTATGGTAAATAAAAATTTTGTGGCGAGTCTGGACTGGGATTTTGCACAAAAGGCGAGAAGCGAGTTTTCGTTTAATTACTCGCCTTTCAATTTTGTCCGACGGTTTTTTTGCGATTTTGCACAAATAGACAAAATAAAAGGCGAGAAAATTGAGCAACTTTAATTTAGTTGTCAAAAATACATTTTATTGACAAGTTTGTTTAGATTTGTGTCGTTGATACAAATGAATTTGTAAAAAATCATGCTATTTAGATACCTAAATAATCAATTTTATGTAATAAAAAATAAAAGTTGGTTCAACATTTAATTTCGGATTATCCGATGTCCTATTTCAAGTGTAATATCTTTTGTCGCTAACACTGGAAATGTTATGGTGTTTGTTAAATTATCAATTATTTGATCGTTTCGTCTTGTTCCCTTCTGTGATATTCGGCGGTGTTATTTTCTGTAATTATTGTAATAATCGAGAGGGAAATTTTCCTAATATGCACATAAATTGATTAGATTCAAACATTAATTTTTCCTTTTATGATTTATACCATTGCTCAAGTGACAACATATGATTTATACCATCGCTCAAGTGACAACATTTTATAATTAAAACAATAATTTTACTAATATATAATATTCAAAAGATATGTGAAAGCTAATTTCAATTTTTTTTAATTACCTATAATGTGCATATGCTAAAACATTAACTTAAAATTCATTTTTCCTACTTCTCACCAAGTACTACACATGGTCGAAAATAAAAGCGAGAGCGAGTGTCTATTCGCCTAGTGCAAAATCGCTTTTTCTCGCTTTTAGCTAAAAGTCGCTCAAAAAAGGCGACTCGCTGTGTGCAAAATCCCAGTCCTGGTATGAAAAGTACTTAATTGAGAGACAACATTTCGTCTGTGACAGAAAAAAATTTAATGGCTTTATGTCGTTTTCCTGTTGCAACAAAAAACAGATTCGGAGCGAAACTCAAGTGATAGCAGCTGTCATTCGACGCTCGGTAAAATTTTTCGGAGCGATTACTAACACGATTACATTTAAATGTCATCGAAATGTCATTTAAACATCAAAATAAATATGCGGAAGAACATATTTAAAAAACAGTAAAATTATTAACAAATAATGCAACAAATAACATGATTACAATAAATTATTTATTAATTTACAGAAAAATTCATCAGTATTAACAATCTAATTATAAAAATAGAATTTGACAATTAATACGTATATTCACACAACCATATAAAAAACAAAAAATCGCAGAATCCGGATTTTTGGCTTTTCCAGTTAAAACGTCAAAAAACTGTCATTTTTCAACTCGGATTCGACTTCGAATCTGTTTTTTGTTGCAACAGGAAAACCACATTAATGTGTATCCGTAAAATGGAATGAATTTCCGTCTTTCAGGATTTGAAAAAAAATTTCGATGTATGTAGTGAAGTAACACGTCGGTAGATGTCAATATAATAATAATAGAATTGATTACCATGTTGATAAACATTTCCGAAAGTGTACATAGAAAATTCAAATTCAAAATAAAATATTTAAAAAAAGCGAATAATTATTCGTGTGGATTTTATTAATATGTAATTATATTTTAGAAATGATTAATGTTTAAATAACGGCCAAAACAAATAATTACAACATCTAATTAATAAAAAATGTTTTACAAACCCAACTTGTAAACCAGCCTTAATAGTACAGTTGCATACCAAACAAAATTTTTATTTTGTAAAATTTCGATGTTGTTATTGTAGACGTTCGATCTGTCAGTTTCTTCGCAACACAAAATAAATAGACACAGAAAAATGTCGCGTAGCGATGACACAATTACAAATTTAGACAATTTAAATAAATACAATAATTCGGAATGGCAACCAATAACACTTACATTAGTTGAATATCCAAAAGGTTTGTATAATATCAAAAATAGTAAAATTATTGTTGTTTACATAATCAAATCGAAAGCAACGGGACTTTCGTTTCATTCCACGAAGTCAAAAATATTTGGATTAATTTGGTTCTCTGTCATTCCAGGTGATCATATTGGCAAATTATTAGCATGGATAAGTTTATCACCATTAGGGATTGGTGCTGGATTTTTAGCGTTAATATTATTTAGGCGTGATTTACACACAGTAAGTATTATACAGACGTGGGACTACTACAAGCAACATAACCTTAAAATTCTTTCTGTTGTAATAAATTTTCTAATTGTTCGTTTTTCTTTTTATTTTAACTCTAATTTTAGATAACATTTTTTATGGGTACATTAATTAATGAAAGTATAAATATGATATTAAAATATATAATCAAAGAACCGAGGCCTGTATTTAGAGCACAAATTTATACCGAATATGGCATGCCATCGAGTCACGCACAATTTATATGTTTTTTTGCAACATACGTATTATTATTTGTATTAATTAGGTAAATTGTTTATGTCATTATTATATCTAAGTAGGTTTAAGGTATATTTTAATCATCCAACGGCTATCATTATTTTAAATCCGTCAATAAGACTTGCTTGCCAACAAAAAATATTCAAACAAAATGAGATTGTAACCGAGATAACGCAATTTTTTATCGTTTATTTAAACTAAACAATTTTCCGTTGATTAATTTTTTCTTAGGAAAGGGCCTTGCAAGTGTATTGTGGATTCAATAATATTCTGGGAACATACTTAAATATTTCTTTGCCGTTAAATAATATGTTCATTAGCGAGAAAATGATCTAACCGTCGGATTTGAACTAAAATTTGACCGCTAATTAATTGATTAAATATTCGAATTCCTTATTTCCAGATTACATCACATAAATAATAATTCACCGATTGAGCGCGCAATAAAAATGCTCGTCATAGTGGGATGCTGGACACTAGCGGTATTAGTATGTTATGGCAGAATATACCTACAATATCACAGCTGGTCACAGGTTTTTGTTGGCGCCTTAGTTGGTGTAATCGTTGGAACGCTATGGTTTTTCATTACACACATGATTTTAGCACCGAAATTTCCGTATGTCGTGTCTTGGAAAATATCAGAATTTTTACTATTGCGCGACACAACCTTAATACCAAATATTTTATGGTTTGAGTATACGGTGACAAGACAAGAAACTCGAGCCCGTCAAAGAAAATTAATCAGCATGAAGTCCCAATGACCGTATTTCTTCTATCGATAGGAAGAGATCGATAAAAACAAATGGGCGCGATTAACAGAAGCATTTTTTTTATAAAACTTATAACGAAATAAGACGGCTAATAGTAGCAAATTTATATTTGTAATTAAATAAGCAAATTATCCTTTTCTTTTTTATAAACTTAAATGTAAATTTTTATATTTAACACAAAAAAAAAAGTAAACAAGGCTGAGCGTAACGTAAAAACATTTTTTTTAAAAAAATTAAAAAATCCAGAAGTCTTAATTATATATATTTATTTATTATTTATGATGTTTTGTTAGAGTTGTAGATAATCCTATAAATAATAAAAACTACTATCAGGAATTTAGTGGAAAGATCATCTCTCTAAATTTACGCGCGAATTTCTGATCGTAAGGTAACGTACATAGTCTCTATAAACGCGTTTAGTATAATTTTTTTTTTTTTTTTTTTTGTAATTTAATAAGTACGAATTGTATGTAGTAAACGACTTTTTCGAGACTAATTTTATACAAAAGAATAACACACAAAAATATATTAATTTAGGTTTGTAAGTCAAAAGACGGGAATTAGACTACTAAATTGTATTAAGGTTTTTATTTTATTTGATTTGTTCCGAAAAATACTCACAACAACTATAGAACGAATTTCATTTTGAAAGTCCCTCGTATCAGTAATTCTGTAAACAATTTTGGTTCGCAATTTTAAAATTTGGTTTGGCTTTAATAATTGTTCATTTTAGTTTCAAGGACATTTGTATGATATATCAATAAAAAACAAAAAGATTTACCGAAAATAAATTGAATTATTTTTAGAATACCCACTTTGTATTTTTTCTATTTAATCACTAATTAACCTCTCGACCAAATTTACTTTATCTTATGATCTGTTTATCAAGGTTGCACATGCTTTTAGAGTGACACTAAATACTAATCATTTACACAAAATCTAAACGTTTCAAATCCAATATCATTCCAAAATCTGCGTTACTGAAGCTGTTCTGGTTGTCTTTGTTGTAAAAGGTTTTAAACCATATAATTGGAAGCTATTTTCAAAGGGTGTTTAAAGCTGCTTTATATCCATAGGTACTGGACGGAGGTTAATGTGTTCTTTATCCCGAATGCGGAGAAAAGCTCACTTGCCAATCCTAAGAATCTAAGACCAATAACTCTATCATCCTTTCTATTGAAAACCTTGGAAGGGCTGTTTGAAGTATATGTTAAGCAAAAATAAGACCCAGTAAATTGGCACTTTCTAAGCATGCTTACATTAAGGGGACATCTGTGGATACAGCCTTGAGGCATTCGATACAGAAATCGATTCACTTGAAAGAGTTTTGTTTGGTAGCCTTTCTAGATATAGAGGGCGCCTTTAAAAATATGGAAGCAGAGGGAACCAGGGAAGGATAGTCATTTTTCGAGGTGGATTCCCCTGTAAGTAGGTTAATTAAGCATATATGTTTGTAAGCAGGATTGTTAGCTCGGAGCTCCATCATTAAGAGGCGGGTGATTGGGGGAACCCTCGCAGGGAAGAGTCTTGTCTCCTCTTTTCTGGAATATAGTGGTAAATGGGTTGTTACTGGAACTAGAGAAGTTATCGCCTACGCAGACGAAGTAGCGATAGCTCGGAGCTCCAATGATTCCATCGTTAAGAGGCGGGTGACTGGGGGTACCCCCGCAGGGAAGAGTCTTGTCTCCTCTTTTCTGGAATATAGTGGTAAATGGGTTGTTACTGGAACTAGAGAAGTTATCGCCTACGCAGACGTTGTAGCGATAGCTGTTTCGGGAAATACCTGGGCATGATTGTGGACGTGCGCTCACAATCGTTACGAATTGGGCTGGCAAAAGTGGACTTATTATTATTATTGATTGAAGGGCCATGTGGGCGATAAGCCACCTCGCACCGCGACCTAAAAGATCTATTGTGCTGGACCCTACTTAATTATCCGTCCAGTCAATATTCAGGCTCTTAATGAATCTGATAATACTACTGGCCGGTACAAGATACATACTATCTGGGCTCATTGTTCTCCCTCCTAGATGTTACAGTCTTTCCTGGAAAATGGCTGGGCAATGGCACAGACCGTGTTCCGCTGTCGGTAAGTTTTGGAATTCTGATTTCCTGCCGCTGCATCGTCTCAGCCGCCAAATCGAATCTGATGTGCAAGTGATCCAATAATGAGGCCTCTTCAGACACATGCCAGTTTTTGACCAAGTCGCTGAAATGCGGACTAGCAAGTGTCAAATGTAAGACATCTTGCCTAATCGCATTTATAAAAGTAGGTTTCCTTCCCCTATTGACAATGTCTATATTATTTGAGATCAGAAATTCAAAAAGGTACTCACCCCTGTTATTGATGTCCGTGCTACCCCACACCGTGTGGTGCGCGTTTGCATCGCATCCTATCAGGTAGGCCAGCCCATTGCGTTTGCAATGAGCTATGAGCCACCTAACGTCAAGTGGAGGTATTAACTCTGAGTCTCCAGGAAAGTAGGCGGAGGCCATTATAGCCTCCTGTTTGCCTCTTTCATCCAGAACCTCCACCATTACTGCAACCAAGTCCCTGGAGATGAACTCTGAAATGGGAATAAAATTAATTTGCGAACTGGCCAAAATAGCCACTCTTGGACTGTGAGTTCCGTTATGATAAATTAACTTACCCACTTGATTTGGTATACCTTTAATCTGGTTACCTATCACCCATGGCTCCTCGATTAAAGTCATGCCAATGTTTTGGCAGATAAACCTACGACAAAGGACGTCCGAAGACGCCTTTGCATGATGCAGGTTTATCTGCAGGTAGGCGATGTATGCCTTCATTTTTCCGAAGGCCTCTTCATAAGGCCCTGTTCAGTCTCCTTTTTTCAAAAATGGACTTGGAACTAACTCGTCCAAGACAGCGCTGGTGCTCTTCACTAAAAAATACAAAATCCCGGTAGTTATCGCTCCTATCTTAAACAGCGCGAGACTTGATTTTACTGACAGCAATGTACACCTGCAGAAACGCCATTGGTAAAAGACGGGATTTGAAGCTGGAGCTGGTACACTGGCTCTAATGACCATGTCAACATTCAGTTAATTTGGGCCCTCGGACGGTATAGGGAGCCGCAGGGTGGATGAGCTCGCTAGACATGGTATGACTCTTCAGTCTTCAGCTGCAACCGGAAAGGGCAAGTCTGATGAAGCCTACAACAGCGCTTAAACTAGCACTTGGGAAACAGGCGCTAGCCTTAGCAGAGGGAAGGTGGACTAACATCCTGACCTGAAGTGTAGCAACTAGCAAGACAAGTTTAGCAAAACTAGACTTGGGACGCACTAAAACATTAATATCCCTACGGAGAGACGCAAATTAATAACGGTCGTAGGAATACTCGTAAGGTACTGCCTTTTTGGAGAACATGCAAGAAAGCTGGGTCCGGAGGCAAATGACTTCTGTAGAAGCTGTTTGGACGAGGAGGGGGAAGAACCGTTGGTTCATTTCCTTTGCTCATGTCCGGCATTAGTGCGCAGAAAGCACAAATATTTGGGTAAGTTCAAGGTGAACAACATGTCCGATCTCGAGAACAGTTAAGTGCGTATTAGTAGACAAAAAGAAAGCATACGTTACACATTGCACCTAAACTTTGTCGGTCCAAATCAAGTTTTAATTGTGTTTTCAATTTTCCATCTCAAAATATTTGCTAAAATAAAATTAATTTTCATTACATTCTGATAAATTTCGATTCGAAACTTTTTGTTTTGCTGTTTTATTGAAAGCCGCCAAATTTTGACCTTGCCTCACAATTCATGTCAGAAACGACCACCATAAAAGTTGACTTGACTGCTAAGACCTTGTTAAAAAGCAAATAGCCACATTTTAACACGGTCTTAGACAGAAAATTCTTGTATGGTGTTATTAAATTAAATCTGCGACATGAAAATTTTCAAAATGAAATTATTTCGCGCTGATTTAATTCAGTAAAAAATAATTACCTTTGCAGCGGAAATGTTTTAAATAACCAGGCGAATTTGAGGGCCTATATCACAAGCGTAAAAGAATATCGGGTAGAACTCGTTGATTTCCAAGAAAATCGATGACCTAAAATTGGAGGCTATACGTTGATTTACTGTGGAGGCGACCTCGGTAATCTTGGTATTGATTTTCGTCTTAGACTGGCAAACTAACCATTCCAAGATCCTGGTTTTAATAGCTTTGTGGAACCCAATTACCAGTGAATTCTGGTTAGAAAGTTGTGAAATCATCGGTTGTCGGTGCTGCCCAGCGGACCCTTGGTTACACCCGTGATATAAAACAAACCCCAAAATGATTGAAGCGGTTCTTGCTAGGAGAGCCATAAAGCGAATTTATAGACAGAGAAAGCGTGAGTGGTGGAAGGCCGAAGTTGTGAATATAAAACAATTCAGCAATGAACACAATTCACATATTTTGCAAAGGATTTACAGCAACATACGATATTTGCAGACCTAGCTCAACTGCCATCCTCGACAGGGACAGAACCTTCCTGTTAATATCGATACAGCATTCGACTCATGGCATGAACATTTTTCTGATCTACTTAATGTTCAACATATGTATTGTATCTGTATATTAAGCTCTTCAAAACCAGTTCGCGGAGATGTGCTTTGTGGATTCATTCCAAGAGAGATGCAGAGGTTTAAGATTTCGAGGGGAAGCTTTCGGGACGTGCTTTTTTGAACTTATTCGTTTAGTATGACAAAGCAAAGTATTGCCTGTTGATTGAAGTGACTGGGTCAAGTCCTATCTTTAAGAAGAGAGTTTGCTCAGCATATATGTTACCTACTTCCTTACATATTATTGGGTAGAACCACCTCGCTGGTGGAAGAAATTATCGTTGAGCAACAAGGTGGGTTTCATCCGAATAAGTCAGTCACTGGTCAAGTGTTTCGCTGCGAATGCTTTTTCTAGACATTAGAGACATCTCGTGACGTACATCAGGTGACCCCTTTGATTTTAAACAAGCATACGACTCGATCAACTGAGAGAGCCTATAGTTTACGTTAGAATACCTGGTAATACCTAAAAATATGTGCATCTAATTAGAATGTCAGTACACATTAATGTATAACGTATTGGGTTAATTAGGATATTCTGCGGTTGGTTTTTGTATCACAGCTGATCAATTTGTGCATATCCTAATACAAAAACCGGAAAGCATTATAGGAATATTACGAAAGGAGCTCTACGCACGTTAGACTACGTTTAATGAGAAATCTAACGCGACTTCGAATAAATGATGATGGTATGCATGTGGCACATTTAACAAGAAGAATTGTTGGAAATAAAAAGTACAATCTAACATGACGAAGGTCATAAAAAGTACAAAATGTGGGTAATACTAGTATTCAAAATAATGGCAGTTTGTCAAAAAATGATGATAAGAGCAGAGCAAATTTGGTTGCTAATCAAAGTGATAGTAATGATGGATTCATGTACGGACTACTATATTTGAGAGAAAGGAAAAACAAACAGACGCGATGGATGGGTAATAGGTTCCAGGGCAATGAACCATGTTTCTTAAAAATGTATTCTGTGAAATGGATATGGATTTTAACGATAACTTATTCTTGCCCAATGGGCAGCATATTGAGGCAGTTCGTAAAGGAGGGGTAAAACAGGAAGTTATCAACAGCAATAAATGACTGATGTTTTGTATGTACAATAGTTGATAAAAATTTAATTTCTGCTCCGAAGTTAGATACGGTTTATTGTGAAATTCACGCCAGAAATGACGTGTGAAATAAATTTCAATGAAAAACCAATTGCGGTTGTATATACAAATGGAAATTTGTATATGGTAAAAATACCGAATATGGCATATTCACTCGAAGGCTATGCGGACTATTGTGTTCATTATTGGTACTGCGTCATGCGGTCATCGTGACATTAAAGTTATAAATCAATAAAAATGTTTGGTTCTGACAGTGGTGGTGAATAAACATTGAAGTACAATCTACTGTGGCTTTCGTTTTCAAAACGGTGCTGCTCAAAGGAAAGATAGGAATCTAATACAAATGACATACATTAATGCATGTTGTTCGATGCTGATTTATCTAATAAGTTTTGGAATGAAGCTATTTTGATAGCAAATTCCATAAAAAACTGCTTGCCCACCGGAGGGGCAAAAGTAACGCAATTTCAAGGTTGGTTTGAACGGAAACCAAACATTAAGTATTTCTAAAGATATGGATCCAAATATGAACGTAACATTTCATATGATAAGCGTAAAAAATTGATAAGAAAGCAATTAAAATGATACATGTTGGATATGATACAGAATCCAAAGCGTATCGTTATTATGATCCATTAACTCACGGTGCTATTGTCAGCCGCGATGCTCAATTTCCTACAGAAAATACAATTGAATATTTTTTTTTTATTTAAAATAAATTTTATTGATCTATTTTATGTAATTACAATCTACCTGGACTAATGAGTGTTGCATTGTAATGCACGATTCCATATGTATGGCGAATAGGGTAATTCTTATGGAAGAGTGTTGGCTTAATGAATATAAATGATCTAAAGAAAGAAAGTAAAAAAGGAAGTTGGAGAAGAATCGCCATGCGTGTCGGACGTGTATAAGAGAATAAAATAAATTAGATATAAAATTAAGCAAGTGTTTTTATTTAATAAAGAAAAATAAATGTAAAACATAATATTGGCGACGAGAGCGGGATTACCAAAGAAACCACGTAGGTAAAGGAAATTGTAGAAAGACTGCGCAAATTAAAAATAAACACCCCTATTCCCTTAGTCGTGTCACTTGTCACTTGTACCGACAATCAAACGAAGTGACGAACATTCTTTTACGTCGCATTCTCTTATATTATCACTTCGATCGACTAAGAGAATACCAATTTAAAGTTGAAGTGACGCGACAATTATCACGTCGAATGAAGTGACACGACCAAGGGAATAGGGGTAAAAATAAAAATATAGACGAGTAAAACGAAGGCAAAATGGCGGCTGCAAAAAATTATATGGGTACGCTTGAACCATATAATGCGTCCGATAATTTCGAAAATTATTTGGATCGAATTGAAAATTACTTCGAGTTAAATGAAATAGAAGAAGAAAAAACAAAAATGTTGTTATTAAATAATTTAATCGGACCGGACGCGGGAGCCAAGCTTATTAAAGCTTGTAAGCCGAAAAACCCTAAAAAGTTTAAATATGACGAAATAATAGAGAAGTGCAAAAGTTTGTTTGCAAAATCGAGATGAGAAAATAAATGATTTTGCAATCGAATTATTGTCATTGGCAGAAAGCTGTGGTTTCGGTATGTACAAAGACAAGGCATTGCATACACAGTTAATAGCGGATACGGTATCATTTAAACAGTGTGTAGAAAAAGCAGTAGCATTGGAAATTATTGAAAAGGATTTAAATATTTTGGACAAAAAATTCGGAAATACAGTGAAAGTGAACAAAGTGGGAAGAAATTACGAAGTAAATAATCGCCAGAACGCTCCACACTATAAAGCTGAAGGATATAATCAACGTCAAGGCTATCGACAACAGAGTAAGCAGCAACAAGGTTATAGGCAGCACCAGCAAGGTAATCTACAGCAAGATGATCGACAGCGAAATTATTCTCACAAAGGACGTATGAAATGTTTCAAATGTGAAGAATACGGTCATATGGCTAAACAATGCCCATCGCAACAATCAACAAAGTCATTATCTGATGGTAAACAATTTTATAGTAATAATAATAATTTTAATTTTAAGTTATATAGATTTCAAAGAAAAGATGATTTTAAAACGGTTAATGAGGGAACGAGGTTAGATTAATGGGGCGAATTAAAGTAAAGGTGGAAAGCCAAGATCGAAGTAATAATTATCAATTAGATTTAGTAGTCATAAATACGGAAAAAATATTTACCCTTTGTGTGGGCGTAATTGGTTAGACGTTATCAGACCTAGATGGCGTGATTCATTTCAACTAAATAGTATAGAGTGATGTGAAGCATATCGTAAGAAAATTTTACCTGCTATAAAAGAAGAATTTAAATCGGTATTTGATGGTAATCTGAGCAAGCCTGTTAAAGAATTTGAAATAAATATCATATTGGAAGAAAATGTTAATCCGATATTTCATAAGGCATATACTGTACCATTTTAGTATGAGGGAAAAAGTTGATAGATAATTAGAAAAAATGGAGAAACAAGATATTATCGTGCCAATTACCATATCAGATTGGGCATCACCGATAGTCTTGGTTCCAAAACCTAATCAGGAAATCCGTATTTGTATAGATTGTTCGAAGACAATAAATAAAAGCGTGTGTTCACAACACTATCTCTTCCAGTCATAGACGAGGTATTAGCAAGTTTGGGAGGGAATAAGTATTTCGCGTCCATTGATTTAAAAGGTGCATATATGCAATTGAAGTTATCTGAGGGTTCCCAAATACTGGTTACCATAAACACGCACCGCGGGTTATACAAGTACAAAAGACCGCCGTTTGGCCTTAAACCAGCAGCATCAATGTTCCAATCGGTCATTGACCACGGACGAAGTGTATAATAGGTTGCGATTAGTATTATTGCAGTTACAGAAGTATAACAAAAAGCAAAAAAGTGAAAATGGACAAATACCATCTTTACAATATATATAATATAAAGGCTAATTGGGAAAAATGTAATTTTTTTTTAGAAGGATTGCGCTACTTGGGCCATGAGGTGTCTGCACAAGGGATAGGTCCATGTAAAAAGAAGATAAAAGCAGTTGTTAATGCACCAGCTCTTACTAATGTTTCTCAATTAAAATCATTTGTCGGTTTATTGAATTATTATTCAAAATTTTTGCCACGGTTAAATGGAAATTTTGCGGTATTGTATAATTTATTGCGTAAAGGAAATCGTTGGGATTGGGATGAGGGATGTCAAAGAGTTTTCGAAGATTGTAAGAAAGCACTAGTAGATAGCGTATTATTAGAACACTATGATTCAGATAAGCCGATGGTGATTGTGTGTGTTGCAAGTGATGTAGGAATTAGCGGTATTCTATGTCACAATGTCACATAGTCGGAAGTGTTGAGAAACCTGTTTTCTTTGTATCACGAACATTAACAAATACTGAAAAAAAATATCCAATACTTCATAGGGAAGCTTTAGCGGTTGTTTTCGCATTAGAATCATGTGGTAGTGTTTAGTGATCACAAGCCTTTAGAAGTAGTGTTAGATAGAAAAAAGGGTCAATCGGCTGTAATTACAACAAGGCTACAGCGGTATATAAATCGGTTATCAATGTTTGATTACGAAATTAGGTATCGCCCAGGATCAAAAAATGGGAATGCGGATTGTTTAAGCCGATTACCGATAAAAAGTAAAATATCTGAAGAAGATGTTCAAGAAGAAAGTTTGTTCGAATTAAACCACATTGAATGGAGTGAAGTTATTGCAGTGAATATTGAAATGGTGAAGCAGGAAATGGACAGGGATCCTTTCTTGGAAAAGTTAAAGTATTATATAGTGCATGGTTGGAATCAGTGGGACATTTCAAAGGAGTTCAAAAATTATTATTCAAAGAATGAATTTCTAACGGTCGAAAGAGGTTTTATATTATATCGAGGTAGGCTAGTTATTCCAAAATCCATTTATGAAGTCATATTAAGATTATTACATAGAAATCATTGCGGGATGGTAAAAATGAAAGTGTTGGCAAGGAAATATGTGTTTTGGGAAGGTATTGATAGGGATATAGAAGTATACATCAATAGTTGTAGTTCGTCTCAAGCAACTAGAAACAATAAAAGTAACAAGCTTTATATGAAATGGCCTGAGGTTACTTGTGTTTTTGAAAGAATTCACATAGATTTTTTTCATTTCGAGGGAAAGAATTTTCTAATTATGATAGACGTATTCAGTCGTTGGTTAGAAGGGGTGTGTATGGAAAAGACAGATGCGGATAGAGTGGGAAATTCATTGGATGAGATATTTAGGTTTTTCGGTTATCCAGCAGAATTAGTAAGTGATAACGGTCCCCCGTTTAATAGTGAATGTTTCAAGCAGTTTTGTAAGAAAAGGGGAATTAGGTTAACTCACACTCCACCGTATCACCCGAGCAGTAACGGACAAGTCGAGCGAGCCGTGCAAATAACTAAAAATACTACCTTGATCAACAAGTTCTCGGAATAACCACCGTGTGGCGCTCCCATCGTTCCGATTTAAGTTCTGTTTTTTTGTTAAGTTGGTACATCTGTTGTTGATATCCCCTCTAAATCTTAGCGTCATAGCTTGACATTTGCAAAAGTTACGTAGTCAAGAGTACATCTATCTCTGTGTGTGTTGGCGATTATTTACAATTTTAGACATGATTTGCGAGGCTTAATCCTATCCCACATTCATCAAAAGGATCATTATTGGAGACGAGACGTGGGTTTATGAGTACGACACGCAATCCAGACGTCAGGCAAGTGAATGGCGTTCACCAAAACAAAACCACGTCGTTTACAGTCAAAAAAGAAGGCAATGCTCACGGTTTTCATGGATTACAACGGTATAGTGCATCATGAATTTTTGCCAGAAGGCCAGACCGTAAACAAAGAGTATTATTTGGGCGTTATGAGACGTTTGCGTGAAGCAATTCGCCGAAAGAGACCAGAATTGTGGGCAAAAAACTCGTGGATTTTGCACCATGATAACGTACCGTCGTGCCATCATTATTTGTAATTTTTTGACGAAAAATGCAACATATACCATCCAACAGCAACCGAATTCACCTGATTTGGCTCCCTGTGACTTCTTTCTGTTCAATCGAGTTAAAAAACCATTACGGGGAACGCGTTTCAGCAGCCGAGAGGAAATAATGGAAAAATCGCCAACACACACAGAGTAGATGTACTCTTGACTACGTAACTTTTGCAAATGTCAAGCTATGACGCTAAGATTTAGAGGGAATATCAACAACAGATGTACCAACTTAACAAAAAAACAGAACTCAAATCGGAGCGATGGGAGCGCCACACGGTGATTATTCCGAGAACTTGTTGATCAAGGTAGTATATTGAAAAAATTTGTTTTAGAATCGAAGAGAAACGGATATAATCATGTGTTGACGAATTTAGTCAGACAGTTTTTAAAGAATTACAATAATTTGCCATGTATAGAGGAAAATTTTATACCCTCTCACAAAGTTTTTAGTTTTGGAGAAACGCAGAAGTCGAAAATGTTCCTCGTAGGTCGAATAGGACACGTAAAAAGCCTGCTAAGTTTGAGGATTATGTTTAAGGATAATTATATTATAAGAAGTTTAAATGAATATATAAAAAATAAAAAAAAAAAAAAGTAATTTAAGGATGAATTTATGTAACTTGAATTGTAGATGTTATATGTAAGTTTTAAGTTGTGTTTGAACAAAACAGTATAATTTAATTTATGATTGATTAATCTTAAGGAGGGAAATGTTGTATTGTAATGCATGATTCCATATCTATGGCGAATAGGGTAATTCTTATGGAAGAGTGTTGATTTTAATGAATATAAATGATATTGACGATTGTAAAAGTAGAGAAAGCGCCTCTCGAGGAAAAAAGTTAAAATGAGGCAACCGCCAAAATGACATTTCTCATAAATTCGACGAAAGAAAATTTTGCAATCCCGTAATTAAAAATTGTTTTTATAATCCAAAATTGGAATTATTTACAATTATTATCAATCTAGTAGGTAAAAATTGTTTTTACAGTTCAAAATTGGAATTGTTTACAACAATTTCGAACGTCAAATTAGCAGCTACCTCAGTTTAAAAATTTTCCACTAGGTGGAATCTGTGATGCTCCAATCGTCAATAAAGAAAGAAAGTAAAAAAGGAGGTTGGAGAAGAATCGCCATGCGTGTCGGACGTGTTTAAGAGAATAAAATAAATTAGATATAAAATTAAGCAAGTGTTTTTATTTAATAAAGAAAAATAAATGTAAAACATACCTAATAATGAGCAATTTGTTTCTCACCTAAATTAAGCTATGGCTTCTTCCCATTGGCTTTCCATAGTGTCTGGTAAATTGAAGTAAATTACATCTTTGTAGTGGATTTTAGAAAAAGGTTTGGTTCTTTTAAGTCTGCGTAGTAAATTCGTGCTGCGGAGCCTCAATGTTCACATGTTGCCGGAGACTTTCTTCATGTTTCGCGCTTTTTCCTGAATTTCATTTAAGATGAGGTTCACTTTAAGGTCCCTAAGGAGGTCATTGTTCCTGACATTCTAAAATCTTTGGATGATATTTACGTTACTCTGTTTGGTACAACCCCAGAGCTAAAGATTCAGCTATAATTTATTTCAGAGAATTAAAGTTATACTTAATTAATTTTAGAATAGTTACTATAAAGGATTAATGCAATTTTAAATTTAGGGAATTTTTGAAGAACCTGAAACAACTTTCCAGGAACATAGCAGTAAATGAACTTGAATTTGTTTTATCTAAAAATATACTACTAACAAATTCACTAACTATTAACTACTTAGGTGTCTGGAACCGGGTTGATACTTTGTTACTAATATACCTTTCCTTTCCTTCGGTTTTGTTATGTGTAAAGGATGTACGGAGGGCCCAGCGTCATCCGGGAATCTTGCTTAGCCTTGGTCGTACATTCTGATCAATCAATTAAGCAATAAAAAAAATAATAATAGACTACCTTTTACGTTCCATTTTCACTATACTAAGTAGTCACTCCTTTTCACTTGTAAAATTAATGTGACAAGCAGAATGTCATTTGTAGTGACATCTGGAGGTGACTGTAGTCGTGTAAAATGACGTGAGGCGAATACGACAGTTAGGGTGTTACTATCTTCTGGTTGTCTCGAGCAATGCGAAGAATTGGCTTGAGATCGAAACCGATAACGCTAGATTGTTGACAAGACATGGGCCGTCAATGGCTTGTAAAAACCGTTTATTATGAAACAAAAGGTGTTGGAGCCCTAAGAGCTAATTATTAAATTATTTAAAAACAGATTTGAAAAAATCATTAAGAAATAATGCTGAACAATTTTTCAGGAACTTTATCGGTTATCATTATCACGATGTAGTGCTTATCTGACTATTAAAAAGTTATTACTAATTTATTTAAAAATACTAGTTTGTATCTTACTCACCAGTTTAAGTTTTTAGGTACGGCACAATCAAAAGCTCATCCAAAAATCTAATATTCCATTTACCACGAACCATAAGCTAGAGGCTATAGTTTAGGGGCTACTGAAATTAAATATTATACACAAATTTTAAATAATAAGTCTCTCTTTATTTATCACAAAGCTTTTCCATTTTTATTTCTTATGTTGTTAAATTTAATTAATTTATTTATAAACATCAATTTATTTTTATTTGTATTTTCTATTTTTTTTTTTTTTTTAACAATTATTATAATAAAAATATCATACAAAAAAAGTAAAAGAACAAAAAAATGATTAGTCAGATTCATTGGCCAAGTCTTCTTCTTCGTCTTCGCTGTCTTCAAGCTCAGGCATTGGGAAACGCAAAATTGCAGCTACTCCAGTCAATTGTGCTAGTTCTGCAGAATAAAGATAGAACAAATAAATCGAACTATTAAAGAATTTATCAACCAATTAATGTTAATGGTAAAATTAAAGTTGTACAACTAAACTTGTACAACTTCCGAAAGTTATTCCGATTTGATGTAACGAGACGTCAATGCTATCGTTGTTTCAGCGTTTTACTTCGAACTTTACTTTTCTGTTATTTACTTTCAAACAGTAGTTAGTAACTAGTTTAAGACCAGTTTGTATTTTACATGTCGGAATTCTTTAAGCGGTGTAATATTCAAATTAAATAAAAAGCGAAAGTGTGACCAAAAACAAAACAAATAAAAGATCATCACCAATTAATCAAAGGTCAAAATATCAGTGGCATGAATGAAAAAAGACCTGCTGAATCAATGTATAGTAATATATCTCCTTCATAAGCATTATACGATGAGACTTAAATTGGTAAATAACATTTCAATATAATTTCTACTCACGTTCTCCTGATACATGCATACTTGAAAATAATTTAACTTCACCGCCAGAATCTCGTATTGTATCCACCAAATTAACATATTCCTTACGTAATGCCACATCTTGACATCTGAAACAATAAAACATAAAAAAACTATTATTTAAGATAAATTATAAGAATAATATCAATTAAGAAACAATAACCGGAAATTTAAACGTTATTTCTATAAAGATTCTGGATTTTATTTGTTTGTTGTTCTGCGTTTCTAAAATTGATAGACAAAATTAGAACATCGCATTTATTATTCTTATTTGGATTTTTGTTTCACGAAAATGAAACAAATTTACATAAATTTGTTATGTTAATTTTTTTGTGTGTTTTTTTTTAAAAGTTTGTATCAATAAATAATAAAACAAAATCAAAGTACTACATGTACCACATTGATCGGCAAGTAAAATGATCTATTCAATGAAATATTTCGACAATTATATCATGTATATTGAAAAATTTGAAAGGTGATGAATATCATGACGAGCCGAACTACAAACGGCTTTTCACGGTTTCATGATTTTTCTTTAAAAAAATTGTAATTTGTCTTGTACTGTGGCGAGGTCATTAACATTTCGGTATTTAAAACAAGAACAAACACAAATTGAAGTTCAAGACCTAATATCGTAAAATTATGCTTTTGATGTTTAAACTAAATCAAAGAGTATAAGAAGAAAGAGGTAACAAAACCGAATAAAAAACATAATCAAATATTGCACCCTCGTGTGGAATTGCTGATCTTCCATCGGGCGCGTTCCGCGGTGGCGGATAGGAGTAAACTCTAACCGATTTATTGGTGGGTAAGTGGGGAATAAAATAACAACCGCTAAGGGTGGTTCCCTAAATATAATAACCAATAGGGGGGGGGGGGGGGGGCGAGCTCTGAAAACCCATTTGGAAGAACCAACATAATGCATCAACATCCTTAGCTAAAAGTGTGCCGATAAAAAATGAAGACTTCGTAAACAACTGGGTATCATTGAAAAAATTACATCCGAGTTAACAAACTAGTTAAAAACTGTTAAGGTAGAAAAGAAGTTGAAAAATGCTTTATAAGCCAAGTAATCAGAGGAACAGGATCCAGCAGAACTCCATACTGACGAAGAATAATTAAGAGAAGAAACTGACTAGTTTCTAAAACAAAACAGAAAGAAAACACCTGCGAAAAGGCGGAATCTTTCCCAGAAATTGTAGCTTCAAATCGGACTTTAAAAGTCAGGTGTGTCAGGTCAATCAGGAAAACCCGTAATGATAATGCGTATGGTACTGTTCAATCTTTAATGAAATCGGCGACTGCAAAAGAATACAGAGTTGTAGCATTTAACAATAATATACGGAAAATCAATACAACAGAATACAGATATTGAATGGTAGACAAGGAATGGTATACGTATGAGGGCAAAAATGATCGCCCGATCAAAGTGATGGCCAGAGGTCTTCATCCATCCTATAAAACGCAGGATATAATGGAAGATCTTAAGCACCAGGGCTTCAAAATGTAGGACGCTTAGTTTAAAAAGAAAAATATTGGAAATAAGAGCATAGATGTGTGAAATGTTGACATGAGAGCCTAGATGTGCGAAAGATGAAAGAGTTTACTAAGGGGACTGGGTAACACGATACAACAGTTTTTCAGGACCATTGCTGGCATACAGTCTGAACCAGCTGATTTATTTACACTTAATTCCTTCAACACCTTAGAAACAAGACAACGTTGAAAATAAATTTGACTCATTAATGATGAAAGCCTTTTCAAGCGCTGTTGTCTTTATTTAGTTATTGCTTTTTAAAGAGGTTACTGATTACTTTGAAGCTCTTACGAAAGGGTTTGGTACCTCCCACTGAGCGTTCGTTTACCGCCGGTTTAATCCTAAATTAGTCTCATCTCTGTCTTTAATTCTTGGAATAACCAAATTCTTGGAGAAACCAGTTTGTTTAGCGACAACTGCAACTTTGCACGTTTTATCAAACTATATGAGATACAACAAAGCTACGATATCTAAGTTGCGGGATAAAAAGCATAACGACTATTGAAATGTGTGTACAAATTCATTCAAACCAATCTATTCAGCGTCAGCCATATTATAGTATCATAGGTTTCGATGACATTTGTCAATTTACTTTTGTATGTAATCTAACCTAACTTACCTAACAGCAAATACAGCTAATTTAAAAAATGATGCTGGATTTTGTATTTCGATTGCATTTTTATTCAGAGTTAAAATCAAGTCATTTCTCAATTACATTTGCCATAGCAGCGGAATTCAAGGGTAGTACTCCAAAACAACGATTTACAAAATGTCGGGTACGTTCTTCCAGCCCCACATTTTTTTTATTTGTTCCTTTCATTTTCACATATATTGATAGTTTTGGTCGAAATTTTGCATAAAGATAGGTTTTAGTAATAAACAGTTTGTGCTAACTTTCGGCTCCATTCGATTATAAAATAAAAGAGGTTGCAGTGAAGAGAAAATTACCGAATAGATTTTCTCAAAAAATGGCACCGACGATTTTTATGTTGATGATAAATTTAGAAAATTTGAAATTAGAAGAAGTGAAAAACAGTAAAAAGGTTTGGTTGAACTGTTTTCCAAGGTAATATTAAACTTGTCTTGTTTTACAGTTAATACATCAAGCAAATTTCAATAATTGTTCCAAAAACCACTTTAAGTCAAAATGAATAGGTTACCGTGTAATTTGAAACTTCCTAAATTTATCTGTAATGCATTACTGATGGTAAATAATAGCCGCATTTCTTGATCTGGATCAGATCATGTTTCATAAAACGACAAGCAATAAAAACAACTACACGGATCAAAATTTTGATCCAAAATAAATAAACTTTGATCTGATCCGGATCACGTCAAGTGACAAGAAATGCGGCTAATATCGCCAATAAGTCCAAAAGGAAAATTATCTGGTAAGCTTTTAAACCTGCATTACTAACCTATGGGTTCAATAGACCCAATTTAAAATTTCGTTTCAAAAATCGAATGTTCCACAATTGGAACCAACTTCACATCAAAATGTAACTTAAATTTCGGTATTTCCGCACATTTAAAAATTTATTTCATTAGCGTTTTGTCAGTCGGAGAGTCAACCATACCTCTTACAAAAATTGTCTGGGTCATTTGGACTCACGTTAACATCGGGAGCGTATTATTATTTATGGGTTATTTGGACCCACGTTATCATCCACGTAATTTTTTTTACAAAAATTGTCTGGGTCTGTTGGGCTCACGTTAGTATCGAGTGAGTATTTTTTATGGGTATTATTCCGGCAATTTTTTTTATTAAATGTTGTTTTTACAGTCATGTGCAGTTTTGAAAGCAAACAAGAAAGACTTCGATCGATTCTTGCCAAGCTCGACAGTGAAAAAGAAGACATTCAAAAAAACGTACTACTGAATAATTGACGAACCTTTATTTGAGTGGTTCGGCGTTGCACGTGCCAAAAATTCCCCAGCTTCGGGTCTCATATTGCAGCAACAAGCACTTAAATTCGCCAAAGCACTAAAACTTGACAGCTTTAAAGCATCGAACGGCTGGCTACGATGCGTAAAGGGCTAACCAGCGAATCAGTAAGAATCCTTAAAGAATTTGACGAAATTATTTCCTTACAGAATATTTGACATATCAGCCACCGAATCCGTAAAAACTGACAGATACAGTATTAAAATTCTAATGTGAATAGCAACATTTATTATTTTTAAGAAAAGTATGCTTTGAAAATTTTGATGTATTCTGACATATCCTTCAGTTTGCGCCGTAATTTTCGCTCTCTTAAGTGACGGCTGAACTGAACGAAAAGTTCTTAAAGATTCGCTGGTCAGTAACATGCACTTTCTGTATATCGCGTTCTTACTTAAAGTTGTTACTGACTCGCTGGTTCCCCCATTAGAAAGCGATATGGGATTGCATTTAATGTTTGCACGGGTGAATCGGACGATGTTGATATGGACGAAGTTTCTGATTGGAAAAACAAGTTAGCCGGGATCACAGCTGGCTATGAATTAAAAGATATCGCGAACTGTGATGAAACGGCTTTGATTTTTAGGATGTTACCCAACAAAACTCTACAGATGAAAGGTGAAAAATGCAGCGGGGGAAAATGTTCTAAAGAAAGATTGACGGTGTTACTGACTGTTTTCGCTGATGGAACAACTTTTAAACCACTGGTTATCGGGTAAAGTTTGAAGCCAAGAAGCTTCAAAAACCTTGATGTAAACAAGCTTCCCGTAAAATATTTCCCGAATAAAAAGTTTTGGATGACCAGCAATATTTTCGTACGTTATCTTATGGACCGTAATCAAGCCTTGGAGAAGCTAAATAGACAAATATTATTGTGTCTGGACAACGCGGCTTGTCATTCAGAAATAATTATAACACACGTTAAGCTCGTGTACTTGCCACCCAACACGACCGCAATATTACAGCCTCTGGATAATGGGGGAATACAGAGCCTGAAGTTAAATTATTGAAAATTAATGCTTTGCAAATTATTATTAAAAATGAATGATTGTGACAAAGTCTCAGACTTAACAAAACAAATCAACGTTTTGGACGCTTTGCTTTTCTTAAGAGAAGCGAATGATGCGATAAGACGGACACGATCAAAAAGTGTTTTATAAATTGTGGATTTTCTGTGCAAAATTTGCAACATAATGAAGAAAATATGAATGTACTAGCAGAAATCGACAATTTAATAATAAATATTTATAGAAATAACATTTGTTCGGCTGAATCATTCATTGTCATGGACGATCAGGTAACCACCGAAATCGATACTATCGATCTCAACGAAATCCTCAAACTTCTTGATATGTCGGAGGATACTGAAGAGGATAACGACGAACCAGCAAGTTGTCCTGCTCCAACGCTTGCAGAGGCTATTACGGCACTTGAAACAGTCAGACAGTAACGCTTTAGATGCTGGAAATAATGATATTTTTGATTTAACAAAAAAAAATTATTTTAAGATGGTAAACTATTGCCAAAAAAAAATTCGTATGAGACAACCCCCCCATCTATTTGATAAACTGACATCAATCCGCGAACTTTTCGATATTTTTAATAAAAATTTCAAGAATAACTACAATGTTAGATGCTTTGTAACCGTCGATGAAAAATTAGAAAATTTTCGTGGCCGCTGCAGCTTCAGGCAATACATACCAAACAAACCGGCCAAACATGGTATTAAAATATTTTCAGTCGTTGACTCAACAACATATTATACTTCGTGTTTGGAGGTTTATTGTGGTCAACAACCTGCTGGACCATATAATTTGAGCCACAAACCTGAAGCTATTGGTAAACGTTTAACAAGTCATCTTCAAAGCTGGTTGAAATATAACTTGCGATAATTGGTTTACGACCACCAATCAACCCGAATAATTTTCTCCTTCACAAAATTACTCAGAAAGATCTCAGCCTTTAGAGAAACGGAGAAAATCAAGAATCAAGAACCGCTGTCAAATATGTAGCTACAAAACAGATCGTAAAACAAGAACTACTTATTCTAAGTGTAACAAATATATTTGTGGGAGCCACTTAATCATAATTTATATCAATTGTAATGAGCCAAAAACTTTAATGCATCCAGAAATTTCAGATTCTGATGATGATATGTAACATAAATTAGCGTTAGTAATGCAGGGTTAAATCTAAATTCAATCTGAACATTTTGTTGATTAAAATTTCAATGACTTGTTGATCGAGAAATTGTTTGTGCCTAAGTGCGAGTTTACGACCATTTTCTGATGAAACATTTTCAGCAGATTCAATATATTTTAAATGAAAAACAAAAGAATTATGTTCGGAAGGGGAAATTTGTTTACGAAATAGACTACGTCGATTGGTTGCCTGTTGAAAATTTTTCATCATAAAATGATCGTAAACTTGCACTAAACCTACGGTTTAACGTGGTGTACTGGTGTAGAGTCAGTAGAGTGGTGGTAGAGACGTGTAGTCTTGTAGAACTCTACTCCAATCTATATATACAGTAGAGCTTTTGCTAGAGAAAATTCTATCATCTACACATAGACCCTCTACAATATTATCAAAGGGGTTTGAAATTTTTTTTCTCATTCGGGTTTTTAATGTGTTTTGAAAAAACAGAAGATAACACCCGAGAGTAGAGTCTGAGAAGCTGGCTGGTTGCCTATGTAATTTTCTCAAGCGTTTAAAACATACGGTATCTTCATTTTAAAGGGCAAAACAAAAAACCAAATTTGCTGGAAATTAATTCAAACTTGTCATGTGAACTGTTTAAGTCATTTTAATATCTTAGAGAGCTCCTCTTACATAATATTCTCAACTGGCGAAACTTTACGTTCAGGCTTCTTGAACGTAAAAGTACGCAAGACAGACCAGAAAGTCTGTCTTTAAATACGACACCAAAGTATTATACATTTCCAAAACAATACTAATAATTAATTTATAATAAGTTATTTTGACGGATTGATAGTTCTAGCATTAATTTTCGACATAATTGATTCACTTTGCAATATCAAAATATTACATAATAATTCATGAGAAAATTTTCAAATATGGTAGTTTTTATAGACGAATTATATTTTAATAATTTGTTACAAGTGAAACAATTTTGTCAAAAATTGGATTTGATGACCTAAACAAACATGGATGTTTAGTAGTCATACGAACTACTTTACAAAATACTTTAATAACTTCCATTCTCCGTTATCAAGCAATAATTTAAAATATTTGAAATTTTTTATTAAATTAAATGTTATGGTACGTAAACCAGACTGTTAAAATGTTTGTGTTTTACTCATTATCATAAAAATGAATATTTATGTCCATCGTAATGTGGCATATTGAATCGTTGTGTATATAGTGGAAGATATGAAACTAACAATTACAGTTTTGTATTATGCAATTGTGTATTACTAACTCTTTACTATTAGTGACGTACTCAAAGATTAAAAGGTTATCGTACAAAAATATAAATGGACATTTTAATTTGGTTGATATACACCACAACATTGCCATTTTTATGGACTATAAACTAAACTTGAAGGTTGAATTTATGGAATGAATAAGTAGATGTTATATCGAGTTGGTTTTGGTTAGCAGAAAATATTTTGGATATGTGTATACTGTCATAAGAAGTAGCTAGTTATACAAACAAAAGTGTGATTCGATTCATTGTTTTGTTACCATAGCACTTAACATTATACTAATACATACGTTCGCTCGACCTGCCCCGTTTCTGAAAATGATGAATAATCTATTGGTGAAAGCATTATTCATCAAGGTGTCTCCAGAATCAACGCGCAATTTTTTATGTACTATTTTATTATCCTCCTTATGACACAACCTGTTACGAACGACTTTTGCTCAAAATAGTTTGTGTTAAAAGCAAAAATGTAATAAGTAAATAAAAAAAGAAGGAAATCCATTACAAATCCATTAAATCGCATTACCGGCATCTCAACAATGCCGTCTTTCAATATATACATATCGTCGGCGAGAAATGAAAAGTGTGTAAGTCCAAAAACAATTTTTTCAGGAGACAATGAAAACTATTCCACTCTCCGTATTGTCTTCAGGCAAACACTTATTTTCTTTCCAAATTTCTTCACCTTAGCGTAATTTTTTATGATATTTTTAAATGGCGATTGATGCACAATGGAGGACTCTTTCGTTTGATATGAAAAACGCAAAATTGGAAAAAATGGACTTACACATTCTGCATTTCTCGCCGACGATATATGTACATACAAACAAAATCATTTTCATTCAGAGGCATCTCTCTCGCTCTAGTGCTTTGCTTAAGTTGAGATGCCTCTTTTTTATATTCTATGTGTTTTCATATACTCTTCAACCCCATTTTAAGATGCTTTAACACGTTTTTATAACCTTTTTTTTAAGATAGCCCCACAATCGACCTGTTCTCACCTAAAAATCGTTTATAACTTATTCCATGCAACACCTGATTATCTTATTTATTTTTTTTTACTAATCTCTAATAATCTAATGAATTATTTTTAAGCGATTCTCAGTCGCATATTTTTTTAGTGTTGTTAAATGGCTCCTCACCTCCTGATAGCGATTTTTTTAATTTCTTTGGACAGACCAATGTTATTTACAAATTGCAGGTTTTTATCTGAGAAGCACCAAAAAAATTCTTGCTCTTGGAATTGGCCATAAAAGCAAAACCATAAACAAATACAACTAACTGGCAAAATGTAATCGAATAGAAACAGAACCAGCAATTGGATATACCTCTTTGCACATCAGAAGGCGTTGATATTGGCACAGAGCCATATTTGATAATATCAATAAAACTACACGTAGCATTGAGAGAAAAGAGCCAAGAAAGCCAGAATTACCTGTAAGAACTCTTAGATTGCGAACAACTGAATACCAGTTCTAGAAGGTAAACAGATGTCTAGTTTCGATGATTTCAAAATTTTCTTAAAAAAAAAAATATTAAAAAAATTCCAAAAAATATTATCTGTAGCCTCTAATTTGGCCTCTAATATACAGAAACATAGTACACTGTAATATAGGTACGTAAGAAAATAAAATCTGTTTTGCAGTTTTCTTGACTGTTCCGTAAGCTTAAAGTATTGCATATGAGGGCTTGAGTTACAAAAGTAAAACCCTTCTACAATTAAAGTGTCAGCCAGATAAACGCATGAGCTGACAGGAAGCGTATTGGGACCTGTAATTACACAACAATTGATAATTTAATGTAAGGTATGGTGGCATATTTGCAATATCTTGACACTATAATTATTTGCGGCCTAAAACAAATTAAGATTTTAATTTGACAGTTGTAGTACGTACAACAATTAATTATTCTACATGATCGCTCATATTTAAGAATTTTTTGCTGTAAAGTAAAAAATAAGATAAATAATTTTGAAAAATTACAGTAAATTGGCGTAAATTTCACTATTTAGCTATATACGCCCCTGAGCAACTAAATCGACTCAAACCCCCCGCGTACAAAAAGTTTTTTTTTAAATGGCTTAACCGATATTTGTAAAACAACTTTTTTTACAAAGACATCTTTATCATTAAAATCTATACAGTACTTTTCAAATTAAAGCAATCGTAGCAAAATGCGATGTTTCGGTAAAAACAATTGGCGTGGTGCAATCTACTGTATAATATCACGTTAAACGATATTAGCCATCAGTCACTTATCAGACGTTGACCTGAACAAATCTCTACCAGTTTCATCCGAAGTCAGTTATTGCAAGAAGGACTCGCCATCTCACGGGCGTCGATGAGCAGCAGGAGCTAAGACAAGCTCGAGATGTAGCTTTTAGTCCATGGACAGTAAGAAGACGTTTGAAGGAAGCCAACCTCATTCTAAGACGGCCCACTAGAGGCCCAAAATTGACAGCACGCCACCGCAAAGAGCGACTCGAATTTGCTCGCGAACACATCAATTCGAGCATCGAGCAATGGAGGTCCGTTCTCAATGGAGGTCCGTAGTTTTTAGTCCGAGACCGGGTCTACCGGCGTCCAGGAGAGCGATTTTCGCAGTGCTGTTTTGCTGAAATTTATTTATTTATTTATAGTATTTTATAAATAATTTAGTATTTAAAGGAAAAGCACACATGGAAACAAAGCAATCGAAACAAAAAAAAAATAATAATAAAGTTGCTTCTACGAGGTGACGTAATATTAAAAATTAACAATAATAACAAAGTTAATAAAAATAAATTAAAAAACTATGTATTGCCCATCAATCACGCCACTCCAAAAACGTTGACCTAAATAATTTTGCCGATCCTAATCTCTAAATTTCCAATGGAATTGAATTCCAAACCGAAACTCCCCTTACATAAAATGACTTGTTTAACGACCTACAACAATTTTTAGCCGGAATTAGGCGGAAGTTAGAGGAATGAAACCTACTAAACATTAATTTCCTATATAGATAACAAGGCTCCTTAGCTTTGAGAAGTTTAAAAATAAAAAGACAAACGCGAAATTCGTAAAATATAGATAAACTACATTCTAAAACAAGGCTAGATAGAGTAGGCAGAAATATGATCGAACTTCCTAATACCAAAACTAAACCTGGTAAAAGCATTGAAACATCTTTGGAGAACATTCATATTTTCCTGAAGCATACCGAATAAAACTATGTCACCGTAAATAAAATGAGGAAGAAGATAAGACAAAAACAATTTTTTTCCTAAACAGACTATCAGAAAATCCAACTACTTTATACAAACAACTAAGCATGCCAAAGACCCTCTTACTAATAGTAACTAAATGGTCACCCCAAGTAAAAGTTTTATTAATAACTAAGACTAAATCTCTAATAGTATTTGAATATTCAATTAGCGAACCCTGCAGAAAAATACCAGGAAAGGACGAGGTATCTAACGGTTTTTTATAAATTATAATCGACTGAGATTTGTTTGCGTTTAAAACGAGCCTGTTAGAGAACGACCAACTAACGATATTATTTAAATCTTCATTTATCAGAGAAATATTCCTAACAATAGAATCCTGATCTAAACGACTATTTCTATAAATTTGAACGTCATCAGCGAAAATATAAAATGAACAATGTTGAACGGAGGATTCTAGCACTGAACCCTGAGGTACGCCGGAAATTACAGGAAGGAAATCTTACAAGGAATTGTCGAAAAAAACTGCCTGAGAACGATTAGAAAGATAGTTAAAAATCAATTTGGCAGCAGAAAGCGAAAATCTAAACTGAGATAAGAGTTTATTAAAAAGAATTCTATGATTAATAGAATCTAAGGCCTTAGAAAAATCTAACAAAGTTAAAGAAGTTAACTCCCTATTATTCATATTACGCCTAATGTCATCACATACATTTAATAACGCAGAAGAAATGCTATGAAATTTTCTAAACCCAGATTGGAAGAAACTAATTAAACTATTGCTATGTAAATGCAATTGAATTTGATTTTTAACAACTCTGTGGTCACAAGGCATAACCGCTTAAGTTGACTTAAGACAAAAATAATTTTCAGTGTGTAACGTTTTCTAGCTCTTTTCTAACTTCACTAAATGATTGACTTAAGTGGTAAAGCCTTGTGGCCAAATGCTGTGGTCGCAAGCCGTAGTAGCTTTAGTCGGCATAAACGAAAATGAATTTAATATTCAACTTTTTCTACGTCTCTAGAAAAATTATCAAATTTGACTTAAGCGGTTACGCCTTGTGACCACAGAACGATCTCGAAAGCCTTAGAGAGAGAACTTGAAATGTTAATTGGCTGAAAATGGGATAGCTCTAAAGCACTACTGGTCTTTGGGATGGCGATTATTTTACTTAGCTTCCAATGATCTGGATAGGAAGAGGACGTGAGAATAAAATTGAAGATATGTAAGAAGTATTTTGAGACGAAAGGGAAAACTCGCTTACCGAATTTTAAATTGACATTATCCAGACCAGAAGATTCCGATTTAACCTTCCAAATAGCAGATTGTAAATCCTCGAGAGAAATATTTGAAAACGAAAACGAATTAGAGGACGCGTTAGAGAACAAATCGACGGTACTACTGCCCGAGTTCAGACTAGAGCAAAAATAACTGTTAATGTCATTGGGGTTGAAAGCCCCACTAGAACTAATCTTGCATCTGCCTAGGCCTAAATCACAAACATTACGCCAGAAAACCTTGGGAGGAAGAGAGGAGTCTAACTTGTACTTACGTTTTGCAATTTGAATTAATCCTACAATTCTGTTACGAGCCTACTTGTAATCTAAATGAGACTGACTATTAGGACACCTTTTCTATAAAAGATATTTACTAACTCTAATATTTCTCTAACATTTATGGCATTCGAAATTTCCTGAGATAACCAAGGCGGAGAATTTGCTTCGCAAGTAACCTTTTTAAGCGGAACGCAACTATCAAACACCAAACTAATATACGAGTTGAAAAATTCTATTTAGCTAGTTGCAGAACTAAGGCAAAAAATATCCTCCCAAGGAACTGAGTTACAAACTAAATAAAGGCGGGAACTGTCTATACTACAAAAATCTCTAAAGCTAAAAAACTCTTAGGTTTAGGTGGAGAGTAAGAGTTCACAGAAAAAACTAAAAGATCATGGTGGGATCCCATAACGAGAGACAACTGATTGAAAAAACAAATAGAGTTATTAGTAAAAGAGATGATATGATCAATAAGGGAATAAGAGGTCCCGCTAGCAGTTGGACAAGAAAACGTTGGTGCCACAGGGTTGTGTACGGATAAATTAAGACTATTTAAAAGATTCAAATAATTCCGAGGGAAGCCGAAATTTTGGAGTATATCGAAATTAAAATCACCTGGGGGGGGGGGGCGAGTAGCAGGGACAGCAGAGACGCAACGATTTCAACAACAACGTCAAGCAACACTAGCTACAGTTAGTACAAATTTGGGTGACGGCATGGGAACATAATGATGGAACGAAATCTCGCCCCCCTCACAACCGCCGATGGAAAAAATGGTGGAGGGAATAATAATAGTTGTTTTCAGTTTTTCAGAAAAAAGAACTTGCGGCAACAGGAAATTGTGTTGTCATTATGCTGTCATAAAAAACACTAACTATCGATCGCTTGGTGTCTGTAACCGGGTCGAGTCTGTCCCTACTAATAATCCTATCCAATCCTTCGGTTTTGTTATATGTAAAAAGGGTGTACGATGGCTGCCTGGCCAGGGGCGGATATCACATCACACTATTAGACTTATGTGGTTATCGATGTGAAGCCTTTCTTTACGGGGTTTGGCTTCATCAAGAATGGTGTCGTGGTGTTAACATGGGTTATAGTGGTATGGTATTCGCATTTATAATTCGGGAGACTTGCGTAATGCTTGATCGTACATTTGAAATCAATCAAATATCGAAATTAAAATCACCTGATATATACATTTCATCGAATCTACAAGAGAAATAACTAAATAAACTTTCTAAGTCTACAAGTGATGTTTTAAATTGGGCGTACGACCTCTTAATAGTTTTTGGTGGGTTATAGATGGTACCGAATAAGATTTCACGACCATTAATGAAAAGATTGACAAATAAAAACTCTAAATCCGATACTAACAATTCTGAAATGGAAGATGGTATGATAACTAATCTAGCCTTAATGTGATCACCTACAAACATACATAAACTATCATAATTAAGGGGAGGTACCGCTCTATCTTTCCTAAATATATTATAACCTTTGATGGCCAAAGCTGAATTAGGGATATTTGGATTTAAAAAGGTCTCAGAGAAACAAATGTCCTCTGAAGTGTCATTAAAAATGTGACGAATCTTGTCCATATTTGGGAATTTGGGACTAAACTTTGCACGTTGAAACACACATTGGGGTTATTAAAAGACATTACACTCAAGTGTATACACGACGCGACGTGATTAATGCGCAATACTTACAAATAAAGATAAGGAACGCTTCATTCAAAATGAACGGGATTACTGGAAATCTAAAACGAAAAGAAACAAGAAACCACCCAAAGTAATAAATGCCAAGTTAACGTAAACAAAGGAACAATACTTAACCGTTGAGCCCCAATTTATGCCTCCAAAATCCGAAATTTAAAAAAAAAAATTTCCTATGATGGAAAAAAAAAACAAAAAACCGCGACTACTAGCTAAGTATCCTGAAACAGTCTCGTACGGCGGCAGTTCGTGCTTGGTATTGGCTGGAAACACAAATCTTGTTTTCTTACCTGGTGGAGGCAGTAGAGGAGGTCTGACCGCTGAACGATATATCAAGGACATTCTCTTGGATCATATAGTGCCCTACGGAGGATATATAGAGGAAGATTTCAAATTGATGCATGACATTGCCCAGTGACACACAGCTCGAACCACTCGGCAATTCATGAATGAGGTTGAACTCAAGACGATGAGGTGGCCAGCCCTCAGTCCAGACAAGAATCCAATTGAGCATTTATGGGACGAACTAAAACGGAGGGTCCGAACCAGAAATCCAGAACCATCTAACATCAGTGACCTCAAGATTGCGTTGGATGAGGAGTCGGGTGCGATTCCCCAAGTCTTTGCCAAAACCTTAATAAGGTCAATGGGGAACCGCATGCGAACCGTTGAATACTCAAGGGGGAGGCAATACTAAGTATTAACTAATAAAATTGTTTTTGTTTTGCTTGAATTTTTTGTTGTAATTTAAATTTAAATATCCCCAATATTTTTTTTTCATAATCATCAATTTTGGTTGCATTCAAAATTCATTATAAAAAAATGTAAAGACCCAATTTTCATGAAAATAGAGTCATTTTAAATTAAAAATATCAGGCTTACAAAAAAAATAATGTCTTGTGCAAATCGGTTGAGCCGTTTTAAAAAAATTCGCCTTTCTGTGAGCGCTGAAGGTTTGAGTCGATTTAGTTGCTTGGAAGTGTAGTTACATTTAATCGTCAAATTAGATCATTTTTTGATATTAACTTGAAAGACTAATGAACGGGTCGAAAAGTCGCATGTCAAGGTGAAGTAGTGCATGCACAACTAGCCAATGATGCGGGTATTCTAAAATGTATGGATCAGCTCACAAACCAATGTGAAATGAAAGAGAGGGTGCAGAGGTGAAATGCCGGCTCTGTAATGGTTCACAAAGAAGTACAAACCGCAGATCTCCCCCACTCAAATACTGCTGTTCAAATGTTGTGAAAGAACAATGATTCAGCATTGAAAAAATACTGAAGAAGCCGGGAATGTTAAAATGTTGTGAAGAAAATAATTAAGAAAAAACGAAAATAAACTAACAGACCACAACAATACCAACGATATCGAATAAGGGAACGTAAACAAAACCATCAAACAGATAAAATAATTGATACACAATGAAACACACCAATTAATACTATGACCTTGATATCATACCCAAAAAGTAACTAGAGTGACTTCCAGTAATTCCTGTAATGTTCAGATTGACAATCAAATGTTATGTCGACAATAACTTCGTTCTAGTTTCCACCCTAAAATAACAATTCTGCTTGCCCAATCGGTTAGTTTCGAAAATAGCCGCCCTCATTTCCAAACCAGCTGATCGTGATAATTTTCCATCACCCAAAAATTGTTCACTATTCTTATGAGAAATTATATAGCTTGTTTCCACGTAAGGTTCAAACTGGCTTGAGTTGGAATTGGTGTTCATGGAAACGAGGTTGGAGTTACGTTTTCGTTAAGTCATTTTGAACTCAACGAAGCTAATAGAATTGAGTAGAGTTGAAAACCAAAATGGCGAGACGAATATACATTAGGGATTTTTATTGTTACCACCATAAAAAAATGTTACTATAATTGAATACAACAAAAAAATACTAATAAAAAATTAAGAACGCAATACAAAAGTCATAATTGTATTTATAATATACTTTGCTGTAACACTTTCAACTCAACCTAACTCACTTGAATGGAAACCATCGACGCCATTTTGAAATTTAACGAAAACCTAATTTCAATCCAACCTAACTCAACCTCCTGGAAAAATGGTAATATACTGTATCCTTCTCTTATTTATATAATATTTATTTATTTGTTTATTTACATAACTTTTAGTACTCTATTTTGACTCTAAGTGCTCATTCGTAATAGAAAGAACCAAAAGCCGTAGGACCAACAAAACAATCATAAAAAAAATCAGCGTATATTTGCAAAGCCAGGAACACAGCACTTCGGTCTGATAACGTAACATCTTCACTATTGTTTTATGTATTCTTCCAACTTGGTGGTTAATGTACAACTCTTGTCCCCCAAGTTTGTCAATTTATTCGTTTGGTCATAATTTACAAATTTTCGAATTTAGAACAAATAAAATTAATTTAAAATTTAATTTTTTTAATACATCTTTTCTTATTTATATAATACATTCAGATAGTTCGGCTATGTAAGACAGATGCTATTGCATTAAACTAACTGCAATTAGGTTTACGCTGCCATGGATGGCATTATAAAATATAATGGTGATAGCAGGTCATAAATGAAAAATAAGTCACTATTGACACCATAAAAGATAATAAATAGTCATAGAATTTGAACTAGCATTTATATTTTATGATTTCACTGTTAACCGCATATACATAAGCAGGATGATAAATGATTTAAGTTAAATTTATCGTTGATATTTTGGAAAGGTAATTACCTCCTCTCTCCACAACAAATTCCATTTGGGCTTAAAAAATTTCAAATCATGTTTTTGTTCGATTGAAGGTAAAAAAAATTGAGAAATTTTTTTTTGCAAATTTTTGCTCTCGGGACCTTTAAACCATCTTCGATTGACCCAATATTTTTTTTTCCAGTTTTTTGGGGTAACCTCTCATTCTAGAGGTCATCTTGTGAGAAAACTTTACTTTTTCCATACCAATTAGGACCACCCTAGTCTACACCCAACGATTAGTATCAAAATTGAGTTACATTTTCGGAGGCGTTCACCTATAACTCGAGTTAGACCCGAAAAAGTCATCCAAATTATAAATAAGATTATTACAAACTTTACTATTAAATGCAAATTATTTCCGAATGTTTCACCAATAACTAGCTTTCTTCAATCACTTCAAACGAGATTGTTATCTAGTGAAATTTTCAGTAACCTTTAGTTTTACTTATAGCATCGATCTTATAGGGTAAAACCTGACTGACACGAAGTGTTACCAACTTCAGACTGTTATTGCTGTCAAACTAGTGATGACAGAGCGCTCAAATTTACAAATTTTAATGACAGTTAATCCCATTGTTTACAAGCGTACAGAAGCATTTTAGTGGGAAATATTCAGAAAAAAAGTTATCCGCAATGGAATTCAAGCGTAATAGTGTGGTTTCTCTATATTTGGCTGGAAAATCACAGCCGCAGATTGTTAACCAGTTAAAACATCTGCATGTGAATAAAATGTTTATGTATCGCACCATAAATCGTTATAACGATACTGGCAGCATTGCAAAACGCCATGGTGGTGGACCGAAACGCACTGAAACATCGCCGTATATCATTCGGAAGGTGAAGGCCAAATTAGCTCGGAATCCGCGCCGTAGCGGCAGAAAAATGGCTCGTGAGGCGAACATTTCGCTCGAACGGATACAGCACATATTGAAAGATCATCTTGGACTAAAGGCCTTGAAATTCCATAAAACGCATGGTCTCACCGATGCTCAAAAAAAAGTTAGAGTGGAAAGAGCAAAGGAGTTGTTAAGCTTGCACGAAAGTGGCGATTTGCCGAATTTGGTTTTCTCCGGTGAGTCACCGTTCGTTATTGAGCAATATGTGAACAAGCAAAACGACCGGATTTATTTGCCCGGCCGTTCTACTGAAAATTTGGACCAACGGATTGCCACTCGAAACCAAGCGCCGCCGATGGTGATGGTTTGGGCCGCCGTAACGGCCGAAAGCCGTTCACCGCTCGTTTTTTTGGACCGTAACATCAAGATAAATGCTCAAATTTATCGGGATCATGTGTCGGAGGGAGTGTTGAAGCCTTGGGCACAAAAACATTTCGGCCGCAGAGCCTGGACATTTCAACAGGACTCGGCGCCGAATCATAAAGCGCGCGTCAATCAAGATTGGCTGAGAAACAACGTTTCGCGGTTCATTTCCACTGCACAATGGCCACCAAATTCACCGGATGCAAATCCGCTAGATTTCTCGGTTTGGGGTATTTTGAAGAGCAAGGTTGGGACAAAAAAATACCAAAGTGTCGATCATCTCAAGCAAGCGCTTCGCCGGTAATGGGTCAAAATACCGCAGAGCCACTTTCGTGCTGCATGCAATAGCTTTGTCGGCCGTTTGAAGGCCATAATCGCGGCTAAGGGTGGCCAAATTGAAAACTGCTAATGCAATTCGAAAATTTAAATATTTGTGAACATTTTTACTTTGATTCAATAAAATTAATCAAAAAATAAAAATTCGTGGCGTTTTGTTTTGGTAACACTTCGTGTCAGTCACCCTGTAATTGTTGAATCCGCCATTAGTTAACAAGTTGCACATTCTAGAATTCCTATACTAGTATATCTAGTGTATCAGATTCGTTAGCATTGTTTGTTAAACACAAAGTTTGAGACTAGACTATCTGTCTACAAACTCTGCGATTAGGTCTTGTTTTTAATCAAAATTTTCCTAATACGTTTTACGATTTTTTTTAATACTGTTACTGATGCATGAAATTTCGTACTTAAATTGTTCGATTTACACCCTGTTGCACAAAACATAAAAATATTTAACTTTCAATCAAATATTTGTTTGAACAAAATTGTAGTCAAATATTTAATATTCCCGTTACAAATCAACTTACATTGAATTTGTATTATATTGTGAAACAAACAGTAATTTCATAAAAGAGAGGGAACATTTAAACTCATGTTGTTAGTTGTTTTGTGCAACCTAGCTAAATTTTAACATTAGAATTGTTGATAAAAGATGTTACTTCTAAAATCATTAGTGGTTATAGGGTCACAATCAGACTTCCGTGTGAAGAATAGTAGGCAAAAATCGTAATGCCCAGCGACGTATTTTTTTTTGAAGAGGCAAATGGAACTCTTTGTAATAATGGCTTTGTCCGTAATGTTTCCAGCAAATAATTAGAATTCATGCAAATTGTTGCTGCTAACGATCGCATGTAGTCTTTACCGATCATAAATCTCTGGTTATAAAACTCTTTAAACAAGAGAATTCCAATTTCACTTCAAACTATAACATCTCATTGTTAATAAAGGATCTCCAAATTGCTTTCAACAATGAATCAACTGATTTCTTTATTTAATAATATAATTGAATTGTCAATTCTACCAACAATTCAATGACTAACAAAATTTGACTAATTTTAACATACAAAACTAAAAAACTTATCAGTGAAATTCAAGTTTTTGTATGTAGTTTGATAAAACCTATAAATACTGGGGGCGTAATAATCAGGAGGCATACTCATATACAAAAACAAAAAAAACAAACATTTCGATTCAATAAACTCGACCGCATACAAGTCACAACAATAGTAATCAATCAGACATAATGGTTATGTATACAAAATTAGCATTTTCTATAAGATTATTGTACGCACAAAACCATTCATCACCCGAAGCTGATCTAATCTAAATGATTAATAATCGTGTTATGTGAATATGCGATCATTTAACAAAAATTATTCATACTGATCAAATCGATGTTATCAAATATGACGACGGCAACGCACAACTCATTTGAATTCGTTCTTCGTCTAATATTTTGATAACCGTTACACAGCGAAGCTGTTGCATGATTTGAGGAAGATTGATTTAATATTTTTTAGTATATAAATGTGAAGGTGGATTCACATATTGACGTGCAAAAAATTGTTTGTACCGATTAAATAATTCAGATACTAATTGGTTTGATTATCAACAACAATTGGCATTTTTCGTTCCGTTAATTCAAGGAAGTAATTGTACCACAAAAATAAATGTATAATGTTGATTATGAGCATCTCGAATAAAATTATTCCACTTTCGATAGTTGTAATGATATAGCAACAAGCGATTGTTGTTTAAATGCCTTATGTTTGTGATTCAATGTCAAAGTCTTATTACAATAATTGTGATTTTAATAAATTTAAAAAAAACGTATTAATATTAAGTTTTAGTATTTTGTTATTGTATTAATCACATTCTTCAGCAAATACGTTTATGGAATTTAAATAGATACAAAATACATGACCAATTGTATAAACAATACAGTTACAATTATCGCGAATTTTTAATTATAAAGAACAACCGATATTCTGAAATAATAAATGGTGCAGCACAATTTTACATATTGCTTAAAGTACACATGTAAACAATGCCTCAGGACTATTGAATAAATCTGTAAGTAACCGTATTTTATTTATTCAATTGATTCATGGAAAAATATTTCTAAATTTTATTCAGTTGTGAAATAGGTTTTTTGGTTATTGGTCATCCTACGTATGTTTGAAAAATTTATCAAACCTGAGTATTTTGCGTCTTTTAACTAATCTATATAAGGCTGGCGGCAACCAAATTAGTTACAAAACGTTTATTTCTTCACTTAAAGCGGCTTGCAGCCATAATCATATTCTACTAAATCTGCCTATTCACATTGAAACAGTCAAATTTTACGTAAAGCATAAAGTTGCACTTTAACTGGTAGTTTCTGAAACCGATATGTATGTACTTATTTGTGGAACCTAACCTATTCAAGGTGCCTTCACAGAACGAGATTATAATCTGAGATTTTTGTTTTTTCTTGTTATGTTGGTATGAATTGGATTATTTGCTCATAAGATAAAAAAAATTTAACTTGAGTTGGCCAAAAAAGGGCGTTTACATTTGAAAATTAAGCAATTTAATTGGTAGAAAAGTGGGATAAGAAATCTCAGATTATAATCTCGCTCTGTGAAGGCACCTTCAAAAAACCCTAAATTGCTTATTTTAAAAATTGAATTTGATTAACAATGAAATAGGAAAAACTTCGGCTCAACAATTTTGTTTCAAACCAATTTTCTTAATACATTTTAAAGGCATACAAAAATGTTCATTCGTGTGTAATCAGCTCCCCGATTTGGTCGTTAAGTTTGGCTATAAGAGCTGAGTTGGGGTCGAGTTGTGGTTGAGTTCGAGTTGGGTTGAGTTCATTTATGCATGGAGTTTTCGGACCATGTTGATTTATTAAGTTCAGCGTTGAGTTTGGGATTGAGTTGGGGTTAAGTAAGGATATATTTGGGACGAGTTGAGGTTAAGTTGAAAGATAGGTAAAGTTGAGATCATGTTCACAGGTATTTTTTCGGACCAATTTGATTTGGGGATTGAGTTGGGCATTGAGTTTTGAGCTGATATGAGGGCTGAGTTGGGGGTTCAGTTGAGGGTTGAGCTGAGATTGGGTTGCAGTTAAGTTGGGGTTAAGTTGAGGTGTTGATTCAGTCGTTCAATTGGAGATCTATTTGAAGGTTGAGCCGAAATTTGAGTTGGAACGTAGTTTTTCAGAGCATTTTGATATGCAGAATCGGGTGGCCCGTTGCGTTTGGGGTTTAGTTAAACTCCAATAGAGTGTTGAGTTCGGGTTGAGCTGGAGGTTAGATTAAGTTGAACGCATGCGGTTTTCGAACCGTGTTAATTTAGGGATTGAGTTAAACGTCGAGTTTGGGGTGGAGATGAAGCTGAGTTGAAGTTGAGTTAGGTTTGTTGAAGGTTAGATTGAGTTGAGTTTATTTACTCATGTCATTTTTCGAATCGAGTTGATTTCGGGATTGAGTGAACTTGAGTGAAAGGTTGAGATTTGGCTCGAGCTGGGATTGAATTTAAATTCTTTTGAGGTTGAACTAGCTTGAGTTGGAGTTGAATGAGGCTGGGGTTGAGTGAGGGGTTCAATTGAGAAATTATTTGGTGGTTAAGCTGATTTGAGTTGAGTTTATCTACGCATGTAGGAATCGTAACTGAAATTTCCGCTAGAATTTTAAGGCGAACCAAGTGACACGACTGCAACTTGAAATATATTAGAGAAATAAGAAATAAAATCGTTTTAAAAACACAATTATTCAAAAAACATTTTAAAATATATAAAATAAAATAATTGTGTCTTTCCATTTTGTGGTATTTGCCTGTCACTTGCAAAAAACAAGTGAGATCTGGAGTGGGATTTTGCTCAAAAGACGAGAAGAGAGTTTAAGTATCTTTCTTTTTAAAAGAATAAGTTTTTACTCCATTTCATTCGGTCTATGTCGCTTTTTCTATTGCGATCTCAGTCAATTATATTATGTATAAGAGCTATCTCCTTTTCTCCGCTTCGACCACGTACCGTCGTTGGTGAGAGACACAGACGAATGATAGTTGAAATAGAATATCATTTTATTTTAGCTAGTTGAGATCGCATTAAAAAAATATATTTTTACTAAGCGAAATAGTGTTCGTATTCCGTTTAAGTAAAAGAGAAACAAACTTGTTTCTCGCTTTTTGTACAAAATCCCAGTCCTGGACATAAATTTTGGTCGCCTCATGAGTCAGTGAGGCGAGAATTACCGGATCGTGATGGTATTAGTTATTGTGTGTGTGTGTGTTCGAATACTCTTTTATGATTCATGCTCTCATGCTCTTTTTAGTTTTTCGTTTATTTATTTTGTGGTGTTTGTAGAGATTAGGGTTTCGTATACGAAATGAAATTTTTAAAGGGACACGAAGATGACGATGGTTTAGAAAAAAAATCAATTGACTGAAATGCAAAATTGTGTTAGTGATAGTTAGTCAATATTATTTCATAAGATGCACTTTGTACACTTTCTCATTGGTCAATTAATTATATTATATATTACAAGTACGAATTATCGTTAATTTACGTTACATTCACAAAATAAAATAATAAATTTCTTTAGTTTTAACTTAATATTTTTGTTTATTAACTTTTTAATAATTTTTAATAAAAAACCGATTTATTACAAATTAATAAACAAATATATTAAGTTAAAACTAAAAAAATACATTTTTTTTATTATACAATATGTAATAGAACTTTACTAAAAGTAGAATATTCAAAAAATATTTACCATATTGTTTGAACAATGAACAACACAGTATTGTAAATTCTCTTGCTTCATAGGAAGTGAGATATTCTCATACGCGAGCATAAGCATCAAAAATTCGTACCGATTTCAACCGATTGGCTTATTTTTGATACTTACCGCCACAAAACGATACACTAATACAAATAACGTATATGACAGCACATAATAACAAATTGTATGTTATACGCCTTGTACGTATACAAAATTCTCATGAGGCAGTGAGGAATTTTGCGACCAAAATTCATGTACTGTCATATAAAGGGACGTTAGTCGTAACAAACGACTAAGAGAATCGCAAAATTGATGTGATGTGACTATAGTCATGAAAAATGACGTGATTCGACTATGAGAATTGGGGTGATAGAGTTTTTTGTGTCTCGATTTTTAATCATTTTAATTGTTGTGTTTAATTTTAATTTTTGAATAAAGCACTCGACTAAACACTACAAAAATCGATTCGAAATTTTTTAAACGTCAAATGGTTTATATTACCAATCCAAACACAAAACAACATCAATTCTTTTTTCATGTACTTTTCACACCACAAAATTTACATTGATTTAAAGAAATGAAAAGAATTCGACATTAGTCGTGTAAAAAGTTAAACATCACTTGAAATGATATATTCATCACCTGAAATTTGTAAGTGACAGATCTATAAATGTCAAATATTACGTCAGTTGTAAGGATATTTTTATTGCTGCCAGATATGTACAGTTTCTGTTATTTGTCGTATCACATCATATGAATCGACAAAAGCTACAGGCACATAAGTTTCGTTTCATTCCGCCTTGACGAAATAAAACGAAACGAAACCTAGGTGCCTCAAGCTTAAAGAGCCAACCAGTGAAACTGTAAGAAATGTAACAGAATTCAACGAAAGTTTTTTCTTACGGAAAATTTGACAGGTCGGCTAGCGAAACTGTAACACAACTTGCCAATTGCTTTGATGGTGACGGTATGTTTGTTTGTTGTTTTTAAATTTGCTCAGGGTCAGATCTTTCAATCCATAAGACCAGTGAGTTATATTTTTCCAGAAAAAACCCACAGAAACTTCTCGATGGAAGTCATGGGGCACTGGATAGGTTATGTTATTTCACAAAAAGTATTAATTGATGTATTTTATAGTTATTGGTAATATTTAATAGTAATTTTTATATTTATTAAAGTAATTTTTGTTAAAAAGTGTGTTCACGTTGTAAAATGGCGTAGATTCATATCGTTAGTGCACGATAAATTATGGATCGCTCAAATAACGTCGAGCAGATCCTGAATCTTTTTTAACAACGTTTTTTTTATAAATCGTAAAAAAGGTAATTTCTTCGCTCTGTGCATGAAATTATGGGCCTTATACGAAATTACGCAGTACCCGGAACCACTTATTACGACTTAACTTATCCACTTTTTTAGGTGTATACCGTAACGCGTACAGAACAAGACTGGATGGTGACGGTAGCTCGCATTAATATTTAAAAAAATTGCTGTAGAATTTTGAACTGGCGATGGAATCGGAGGAACTTCGAAAATTATTTCAATTATTAAAAAGCCTTAAATTTTAAAAGGGCATACACTAATAAAGACACAGACCTTGTGGCGTAAGAAAAATAAATCGAAAATAAACAAATTTGAAAATAAATAATTTGATGTTACAATTTATAAAGTCTTTAATAATTCGGTTATCAATTTACCTACATGAACATAAATAAATAATTTTGAATTTAAGCTTAAAATGTACAATGAGCTCCCACAACAAGGTTTCCACAAAGTGCAATTTGGATTTTTGACATTTCCTTCATTTTTGCGCGATAATCTTCGCTCTGTTAAGTTGACACTTCAATTTAACGCAACTGAATGAACATTTCTTTAAGGTTCGCTGGGCAGTAACATGTTACCTCCACCGCACTGTTACGTTAAATTTCTTAAAGGTTCGCTGGTTGGCTCTTAAGAGAATACCAATTGTACTTGAAGTGATGTGATAGTACCACATGCGAATAGGGCTGTATTTATAGTATTGTTGTCAGATTGCCTTTTTCGAAGTTTCAAGTTACAAGCACCAAAAACACAATTTAAAAAATCCTATTGTGACATTTGGTGATTTTTATTTTTAAAAAAATGGAATTTACATTTCTAGGGAATGAAATTACTTTTGTTCATCACGTTACTTATGTTGGCTATAAAATAAAATTTGTTGGGCTTATTTTTTAAAATAAGGGACGGAATACTTTAAAATTTGAGAAACAACTTAATACCTACTTTTACAACTTAGCGAAAAAATGCACATCAAAAGTGGGTTAAGTCCATTTTATGTATTGAATTAATTTCTAACCTGTAAAAATATGTTGAAAAATTTGTGGAGGCGTACATTTTTTTTACAAAAACTAAAAAATACACGACTTGCGGAAATTATGGCCATTTATGAAAAATCCAAAATCCAAAATATTTATTCGGAATAAAGAAATGAACGTCAGTCAAACATTTTATAATTATAATTATTCGGAAATATATTTTTCACAAAAAAAACTAATAAAAATTCCACATTTTTTTGTTGGAAATTTGTCTACAAAAATAATTAAAAATTCCTTTCAAATCGAGTAACAGAATAGCTAAATTCCAGTGGAAAGAAATTCTGAATTAAAATTCCAATGAGCTGGAATTTTTCCAGCAGAATGAGATAGAGAGTATCAAGCTGCTCTGTGATTGTGTTCTGAATCAGTAGTAAAACCTTACGATGGGAAAACTATAATCTAACATTAATTCATTTTATATTCAAGCTTTAGACCAACCGGAAAATCTGCATTGTGTTCATGATTGTGAGTTTGATCTTAGCTAAACGGCTGTCAAGACATCAAACCAAATGAATAAAGTAAGTAAATTTAATTAGGCAGAGTGCGACTTCTATTAGCATATTAGCTATTTTTGCCTGCCTCTTTCTTAGGTTGTTGCGCATTAATGATGCTGCAACCACGATCCTCACTTTGTTTTTCATGTGCTCTATTAAGAGTTTGAAACTCGATCACTTTGTAACCAACAAGGTAAGGGGCAGACCCCACCCCTTACGGTTACATAGAATTTGATGCAACATCTCACTCACCACGGCTATGTACTCCTGCTAAAACAAACAACATTAAGACATTTAAAGATTGAGTAGCTAGTTTGGTTTGTACTCATATCTTTTGTTTCTGTATAATGATATTTTTATACCATTACCCCCCCCCCCCCTCCCCACTTTATACGGCTAAAGAGGCCACAACATCCCACACCAAACTCCATGCCACCCTGCTGAGCTAACAAGAGTAAGTAGCCTTGGTGAGTGATATGTTGTGTCAAATTCTATGTAACCGTAAGGGGTGGGGTCTACCCCTAGCCTTCTTGGTTACAAGAGGATACCTGGTGTAGCGGCTTCAAAAAATCGATTTTTTTTTTTTGCTTAAATCAATAGAATGGCATAGTACACGTAAATTACCAATGACAAACTTTCATAAACCTTTTTCTTTGTTCGGAAACTTTTTTCTCAAAACCATGTTTTTGAAACTGGCGTGCAGGATAATTCAAAAAATTCTCGATGAATCAAAATAATTATTTTTGTAAATTAAAGGTAATTTAATTGAAAAGTTAAAAACAAAATAACATTTTTATAATTTTTTATAATGAAATAGTTAAATGTTTAGGTACAGTGGCCTACCATATTATTAGGGACACAACGAATTTTGTTGGGATATGTTGACTTCTGGCGTCTTCTGAAGCCATTAGAAACGATTATGAAATGTTTTTTTTAAATTACAAATATATATAAATCTATTCAAAATACAAAATTTAGCTTTGTACTAAATAACATATGTACTAAAAGTAGAAATATGTTTTTATCTAAATTAGATATATTTTCAGAAAAAAGCTACGTCTGGCAGTGCCAGGTCAAAACATTGAATACGTGTATTGTTCCGCGTTAGATTAAGGTGTTAGGTTAACTTAGATTAATATGAAAAATTTAGTACAGATTGAGATACAATTTAGTTCGTATAATATTTATTATACCGAAAAAGGCTAGTTTTTAATTGGCCAAATTTATTAATTTGAACTTAATATGTAATTTTTATTTGCGTACTACGAATTATAAGTGCTAAAATTACTTGTTATAATTTGTACTAATTTTTTTTATATTAACTTAAGTTGATCTGACGCCCTAAAAGCTCTTTCTAGCCCATCTGAAACAAAATGTCAAATGAAAGAAAGGTAGAACCAATAACGCGGAATAATACACGTATCCAATGTTTTGAGCTAGCACTGCTAGAAATAGCTTTTTTCTGAAGATATATCTAATTTAGATAAAAACATATTTCTACTTTTAGTACATACTGTGGGAGCGTCAAAAAAAAATTTAGACAATGACATATATTTGAAATTAAATAATTGCTTCTATTATTCTTCAATATCTAAACCTAAGGCATTTATTTAATTGCTACTTCATGCCTTGGTATAAAAGACAACAAAAATATTTCATTTTATAAGCGTCAAAAAATAGTGTACAGTTCAAATATTATTTAATTAATGAATTAGAAAGACCATATTAATACTTCGTCTGTTTCCCTCTTGATTTGAGAACTGCTTCTAACCTTCTCGGCATTGACTCGACCAACTTTGTGGTTATTTCGGTTGGAATTTTTTGCCATTCCTCCAACAATATGGATTTTAAGGAATCCTTGCTGCTTATGACCCTTTTTCGAATTTGTTGTGGAGATACTCCGACAAATGTTCTTATCGGGTTAAGGTCTGGGGATTGTGCCCGGTGGTCTAGCTTCCTTGTTGCCCGATAGACTAACCATTCTTTTACTATTTCTGCAGTATGCTTCGGGTCGTTGTCGTGTTGGAAGACCCATGACTCATTTAAACTTAATTTAGCGACGCTGGGTGCCAAGTTTTCCCTCAGAATATTTAAATAGTCTATTTTATTCATTTTCCCACGCCTGTCGCCGCCATACAACCCCAGACCATTACCGAGCTCCCACCATGCTTCACTATGGTGAAGATATTTTTTTCCGCAAATTGTTGATTTTTGCTTCTCCAAATTGTTGGTGGTTTGTTCATCACTAAATAAGACATTTCTCCAGAAAGAAATATCCTTGTTTCGATAATTTTTAGCAAAGAGAACACAGGGACTACCGAGGCTTTTTCAACCTTCACTTTCCTTACAACTGATCTTATTTCAGAGGAAGAAAGTCTCTTGAATTTTTTCTCTAGTCTCTTCTTTTTTGTTTCCAATGCTGTACACTTTTTTTTGACGCTTTATATTTTTTGTTATGTTTTTTATTCATTTTTTGTTGTTGCTTTTTGAGTTTTATTTGCCACCCAATAAGAAATGAAGAACTATAACAAAAGTTATAATTTAAATTCAAATATGAAGCATTGAGGTGTACTTTTTTTGACGCTGACAGTATGTTATTTAGTACAGACAAAGAGAATACACAGGATGTGTTTTCTCTTTGGTACAGAGCTAAATTTTGTATTTTGAATAGATTTATATACCGGCTGATTTGTTGAACCTGATTCACTCAAATATATCAGAAAATAAGCACTCTACGAAAAAAATGGTAAAGATCAAAATTTAATTATTGCGTGGGGGAAATACTTTAGTGTTAAAATTAGTACTCCCTTTTCCTTGTAGGTGGGGCGGGGTAACTGTGAAACTAAAACATGAACCCCTATTTTTTAATACGTAGGATTTGACTGAAATATTTTTTTTCGATTCATGATAGATGGCTCTGTTTTAGACGATATTCAATTTTTTTTTTTTTCGATTTCTCCTACTGAGAACCTACGCAAACGATTCATTTATTTATTTAATAGATAGTATGATTACTGTAATCCAAATAAAAGAAACAAGTGAAACTGTAAGTCACAATAGCATAGATAAATATTAAAAATAATTAAAGTACATTATACAATTTAAATAAATTAATTCAAATTTGTTTTAAATAATTCTCTTGATATATGAAAATCAAACTGGTCGTAGTATACATTAAAAGAATTTAGCACGTTAAAAACAGGACTAAAACCTTCAAAATTTGTTCTCCTGAAAGGCAAATGAAGCAAGGTATTTCTTGGACGCAAAAACCTAACAGGGACACTAAAATAAAATAATGATAAAAGTTCTGGGCAATTAACTCGAGAGCAAATGATATCACGAGCGAAAACGGCATTAGTTTTATCACGCCTAACAGCTAAGGTGCATAAATTGATTAATTTCAGTCTATTTTCATATGGCTCTCGTTTAAATCTATCTTCAGAATGACATCTAGGAAGTCTTCTAAGTGCAAAAATTAAAAACTGCTTCTGTACACTCTCAATTCTATCCGAATGAAACTTATAAAACGGTTGCCAAATTATCGATGCATATTCCAGAATGGACCTTACATAAGTAACATATAATGTTTTCAATGTGTAAGGATCATGAAATTCTTTGCCATACCTTTTAATAAACTCCAACTTGAATTAGCTTTGTACATTATTAAATCTATATGCTTGTTACAACTCAGTTCGAAAATAAAACTCCTCAGTCACGCATTATTAATACTCTACTCACAACTTCATCATACAGTATATACGGTACTTCAACACAAGATGTACGAGATTTACAGAAAGACATTACTTTACATTTGGAGATGTTTAACCTTATTTTATTACGGTCAGTCCAGTCACAAAATAAATTTAATTCATTTTGAACATGTATAGTGTCAGAAGCAGATTTATCTCTGCGTGTATAAAATTAAAACAGTCAATAATATCATTGATGAAAAGTATAAATAAAAACGGGCCACGATGACTGCCCTGAGGGATACCAGAGGACGCTACAGATGAATCCGATACAGTATCCATAATTTTAACACATTGCATGCGATTCGTTAAGTATGAAGCAATCCAACTAAGAGGGATAAATTCATTATTCATACAATCAAGTTTTTCTAATAATAAGACGTGATCCAACTTATCAAAAGCTTTTGAAAAATCCGATTACATCAACTTGAACTCTCTGGCTTAAAACATCGTATAAGTAATTAGAAAATACCATCAAATTAGTTACGGTAGATCTACCCTGCACAAATCCGTGCTGTAAAGGGGCTAACATAATTCATTAAAATAAACTCAAGTCTTTGCTTTACTAACATTTCAAATAATTTAGGAATGACGGAAAGAATATTGATTGTTCTATAACATGTAATATCACACTTAGAACCAGACTTAAACACTGGCCGAACAAATGCGGTTTTTCATATATCAGGAAAAATACCAGTTTGAAGACTAATGTTAAACATATAATTTAACGGTTCAGCTAAAGAATGAGCACAATTTTTTAAAATAATCGATGAAATCCCATCCGGACCGGTGCCTTTAGACGTATCTAGATGTAATAAACCAACCAAAATTTCCTGTTTCGTAAGTTGAAGGACATTCAACTTATCGCTTGATGGACCATTACCGAAAATCATTCTTCTTCTCAAAAACACCTCGCCTCAGGACCGATTCTGCAATGCGTCTGCAATAAAAATACCACGGTTTCATTGTAAATACTCGAAGTTAGTCTTAAACAATTTGTATTTCTTAAATTTTCAATTACTGAAAATGGCTTCTCATTATCGTAACCCTATCGTCGTAGTGACGAATATCGTCAATTACAGCGCCATCTATCATGAATCGAAAAACATGTTTCAGTCAAATCCTACGTATTTTTAGCCGTAGAATCCGAATCTGCAATAAAAATAGAGGTTCATACCTTAGTTTCAAAGTTACCCCTCGCCCCACCTACAAGGGAGGGGGAGGGGGTACTAATTTTAACAAAAATGTTTTCCCCCACGGAATAATTAATTTTGATCCTTACCATTTTGTTCTTAGAAAAAAATCACCCGATATATTTGTAATTTAAAAAAACATTTTCAAAATACATAGTTTCTAATGGCTTCAGAAGACGCCAGAAGTCAACATATCCCAACAGAATTCGATGTGTCTCTAATAATATGGCAGCCCACTGTATACAAACTAGGCTCCTAAACTAAACAAAAATATATTTTTTTTTCGGATAATTCTACGAGTGCACGGCGTGAAAAATAGAGGCATGTTATATTTTTTTTTAAATTTTGATAAAACTTTCATATAATAATACTAAGAAATTAATTTGAACTCTTCAATATGTGTACAATAAAAAATTAATATTAATATAATATTGAATAGTTTTTTTATTTTAATTCACAAAAAGTGCTCGTTTTTGGCATTCTACACCAGGTTACCCCCTTAAGAAATATAAGTCAGGTCATTTGAAAGCGGATATCTGTTTAACTGTCGGGCCGAACAGAGGGACCGTCTTTAGTGTGGTTTAGCAATACTAAAGTAGTCTGCTTCGTCGAACTCATCTGAACACTTAAGCATCCGGCAATTGAGATGTATTCTATTCTTTATTTGCTAAACAGAGCGGAGAAACAAAATACCCGTATCACATGTATCTTACACATATGCTATACTTTACACATTCAAAAGAAAAACATAAATAAAAATGATAAAATACAAGAATATAACACCGTATTACTTTTTAGAAAAGATGCGCACTAACGTGTGACCTGAAACCGGTTATTAAGGCAATAAACAAAAATATTCTTTAATGCGCGACTGGGTGCTTAATTGTTAAGATCTTCTTATACCGCAAATAAATTACCTTAATATTTAATAGTACGAAATATTAAGAAATTCCCAAAGCCACAAATTATCACGGTAAATCAACATGCACGCAGCTCAAAACGAAAATTATTTACATGAAATTTCAAGCAGTATGCCTGATGTTCCAAAAGTCGCAGTTTAGAAGAATGAATTACGGATATGAACTAACCAAAAATTTAGAAAAGTCAAAGATTTAGCCAAAAAAATCGACATGAGGTGTAGCACAGCACAAATAACATTTCACTCATAGTTAGTAGTTACGACAGAATATCTTCAACGAACTATTGTTGCCATATTATTCGTATCTATCTTAAAAGATAAATCCCATTGCAAATTTAATCGTGATGTAGAGGACATCTCAAACAAAACAAAAATGTCATGGTAATAAATGTCGCCTTAAAATGCACTACTTTTTATATTGCCAGCCGAATACATTCTTTTGACTAATTTGGTGTGCAGCTGTCTAAGTGTAATTTACTCGATTCAATCAATCTTTCAAATTTCTTTTAATTTCGAAAAAGTAATAATTACCAGACAACGGCTAGGACTATTATACAATACTCAGGTTTTATCGTGAATTTTAGCCTTGTGACCTGGTACGAATATTTATCACTAAAAATTAAAATTTCCCAGCGACTTTTTTTGAACTAATAAAACGTTTTTTGTAATATATCACAAAAAATTGTCATTTGTCGCAGGGTTGGCTCCCCACTGGGTAACCCAAAAAACCCAGTCGGGTTTTTTTAAGTAATACTTTAAAAAAAACCGGGTGGGTTTTTTTGGGGGTAATAATACTTCTTAAAAAACGTATGTTTTTTGTTTAATTTTTTGTTTCTAATAAACAAATTCAAATACATATTTAAATATTTAACTTATGATTTGATAAAATTCATTCTTTAGAACATAAAAAGGATAGGTGTTTCAAAAATTCATTTGTTAAATTGTATACTTAATAATGTGATAAAAGAATATAAAAAATGATAACATGGATATCCAAAACATATGGTATATTGAAATATAATTATTATTCTACAAATGTGTGAAAAAAATTTCCGAAAATAATGAGTTTTCATTCAGAAAATGTAAATTTAAAAAACTGGTTTTTACACTGGATTACATGGTAAATCACAAAATCTGCACCTCTTATAGAAAGCTTGTTTAAAAAATGACGGCAGCACTAGGGCTCTTATATATATATATATATATATATATATATATATATATATATATATATATATATATATATATATATATATATATATATATATATATATATATATATATATATATATATATATATATATATATAGAAGGCTCTGCTTCTTGGAACGTAATTGTTAATTAATTTTGTAATTGAATTTTAACACTTGAATAAAAAAAACCAAAAAAACCACCGGGTCGTTTTTAAAAAAAAAACGGTTTTTTCCAACCCTGTAATGTCGTGAGTTGAATTTTTTCTTTGTCCCTTCTTAGACAATTATTTTTACCTTTTTGTTAAGGAAACATTTTAATTTCAGTTATATGCTATAAGCATTTTGGGCAGTTTGAAACCCTGTTAAAGTTAGCCAAAAGTTTCCAGCCGAAAGTGAAAAGTGGATAATGCAGATTATGTTATTGACATTCCAGCCGAAAATAAATCAGCCTCTAGAGCGTTATGTCTGGAGATGGATTGGATTGATGTGACTAAGCAATAGCTATCGCAGGAAAAAAATTCAGTTCAAGTTTCCCGTGGGAAATCTCGGAAAATTCGATTTTCCAAAAATTATTACAAAATTGGTATAAAATCAACCTCTAGAGTGTTATGTCTGGAGATGGATTCAATTGATGTGATTACTCAATAGCTATCGTAGGAAAAAATTCAGTATAAGTTTTCAGTGGGAAATCTCGGAAAATTAGATTTTCCAAAAATTATTAGAAAATTTGTATAAAATCAGCCTCTAGAGTGTCATGTCTGGAGATGGATTGCATTGATGTGATTTGTCAATAGCTATCGCAGGAAAAAAATTCAGTACAAGTTTCCCGTGGGAAATCTCGGAAAATTTAAAAAAGTTTCCAGCCGAAAGTAAGAAATGGTAAATAAAATCAGCCTCTAGAGTGTTATGTCTGGAGATGGATTGCATTGATGTGACTTGTCAATAGCTATTGCAGGAATAAAATTCAGTACAAGTTTCCCGTGGGAAACCTCGGAAAATTCGATTTTCCAAAAATTATTAGAAAATTTGTATAAAATCAGCCTCTAGAGTGTTATGTCTGGAGATGAATTGCATTGATGTGATTTATCAATAGACATCGCAGGAAAAAAATTCAGTTCAAGTTTCCCGTGGGAAATCTCGGAAAATTCGACTTTCCAAAAATTATTAGAAAATTTGTATAAAATCAGCCTTTAGAGTGTTATGTCTGGAGATGAATTGCATTGATGTGATTTATCAATAGCTATCGCAGGAAAAAAATTCAGTTCAAGTTTCCCGTGGGAAATCTCGGAAAATTCGATTTTGCAAAAATTATTAAAAATGGTGAATAAAATCAGCCTCTAGAGTGTTATGTCTGGAGATGGATTTAATTGATGTGATTACTCAATAGCTATCGCAGGAAAAAAATTCAGTTAAAGTTTCCGGGAATCTCGGAAAATTCAAAAAAGTTTCCAGCCGAAAGTAAGAAATGGTGAATAAAATCAGCCTCTAGAGTGTTATGTCTTGAGATGGATTGGATTTATGTGACTTAGCAATAGCTATCGCAGGAAAAAATTCAGTTCAAATTTCTCGTGGGAAATCTCGGAAAATTCGATTTTCCAAAAACTATTAGAAAATTTGTATAAAATCAGCATTTAACCTTCGCATGGGCAGCAATTTTTTTTTGCGCCTGTAAAGATAATTTTTCTGTTGTCTGTTTTGTATGGACAATTTTTAAGATTTTTTTGTTTTTCTATATAAAATGCATTTTTCAAAAACAAAATAAAGAAATATTCACTGACTAGGAAAAATTGCCAGATGAAGGAAAAACGTCGTAGTTATTCAAAAAGGAAAAATTGAAATCTTTACATTTGTAAATCCTGCCCATGCGAAGGTTAAAGTGTTATGTCTGGAGATGGCTTCAATTGATGTGATTACTCAATAGCTATCGCAGGAATAAAATTCAGTTCAAGTTTCCCGTGGGAAATCTCGGAAAATTCGTTTTTTCGCTTCGATAGTATTTAGTATTTTTGGATAAAAATTTAAAAATTTACAACGCAGTACTACAATAATAAAGTTATGCTGACGGTATATTATACCCGAGTAGTAGATGTCATGAAGTTTCGAATAAGCCAAATGCAAAATAATGAAGCAAATATTTCTGTTTAAAGTTGACTGTTTTGAAAATATTGATACTTTAAATGACTGGCCATTTGAAAATTCGAATATCACTGTAAATTATCGACTTGTCAATGAAGATATTTCAATTAGGTTGTTTAATGTTTCAAAATTCATTTTAATTTATAGTCACTGTCCAAAATATGCCTAGTTTCCTGGCTATAGCACTATAAGAATACTGCCCAGTTTCAATGACAGCAATTGCTGTAGATTTTTCTTTGTCGCTGATGTCTTTTCCACCCATTTCTTTAGAAACATAGAATTTGATAATCTTACACAAAATTTCACTCTAATACTACTGTATGTAAAACGAAAAACGAATTTTTATTGTTTAAAGTAGAATTTAAGTAGATTTTTGGGCGTAGAATTAGCAAAACGATTTTCACAAATAGAAATATTTTGGTATAGACCTTAATAAGCAGCGTGTAATGGTTTTTGTTCCATGGGATTCAGTTCAGACGTTACCGAAATATAAATAAAAACGCCCAAAACATAAAATATAATTTTTCCTTTTTCTCTACAAACAGCGGCGATTTTCACAAATAAAAATATTTTTATAATTAATACATCAAACAACTTGTAACAGTTTTTACTCACCGGTTATCGAGATAAAACTAAAAACAAAGAACGGCGAATAAAATCGGCCAAAATCTCCTCGCTTTTAAATATTTATTTTAGTCGTCCTCAGTACCAATTTTGATAACAAACGAGACATGAGAGTTGCGATTTTTCTATACGTTTAAATGTACAGTAACAAATTTTATTTGGTTTTATTTTAATATTATTGTGCCATTACGTAATCATAGATGAAATTCATAACTCTCTTGGCTCATTCCGACCAAACTGCACTCTGCTTGGGAATATCGAAAACTATGAACTAACTACAATATAAACTAACAATTTATGAAACTCTATAGACAAATGTACAAAAATTGACCTACATTTATTTAAAATTGGCTAACATAACTTTGTCAGGAGCTAGCGCATTCTAACTAAACTAATCATCCCTATTATGACTGTCGAGTCGATCGACAATCAACACGACTCTGTGTTGCCTTTTCCTTTTTCGTATTGTTTTTATCAAATAAAAAAGCGAAAACGCAATACAATGTCGTGCGATTGTCGATCGACTCTTGAAACCATAATAGGGGTGAATATTAATGTCGAATTATTTGGGACTAAGAAAACTGATCTAAATAAAACAACGGAACTCTCCGTAATAGAAAATGATTAAGTTCAGTTTGTTTGGTTCCAAAGTGCTGGACATAAGTTTGAAGAGAATTTTGAATTTTAAACCAAAAAAAGTACGTATTTTGAATTTTAGAAATTTTAGGATTTTATATAAAATAAAACTACTCGGATTAAACAACTTTTCAACTTTAGAAGTTTAATCGCGGAATAAGTACAAGCTTTTTTTTTTTTTGTAAATTGAAACTTGAACATTTGTAATTCAAATTGTTTTTAAATTTCGAGCCAATTTTAATCTTTTGATTAATATTTCAAAAAATGTAAAATTGACTCGAAATTTTAAAACAATTTGAATTATGAATTTTTAAATTTCAATTTTCAAAAAAAAAAAAAAAATAAATAAATAAACAAATAAAAATCCGAATTTTTCGATTGAAACCTTGAATGTTTTGGAATGTTAAGTTTACAGGTTTGTTTGTTTCTCTGCAATCTTTTCTGGGGCTTTTCTCCCAACTCTTTCGCAGTTCGCCTTTTACGTCCTACCTTTCGCAGTAGCCAAATCGCGGACGTACGGCTAATGCCCGTTTTGCGTAGGCCACCTACACATTGCATTGCCTATAGGACTGACATGAAAGGTGGCCGGCCCATCGATTCTGCACTCTCAACAGGGGGTCATAGTTGTGTTCATCTTATGTAATTAAAAAATATATATTAAGCAAATTTTGCGAAATAATTCTGAATGCAACAATAATGAGTTCTGAATTTTTTTCAAAAATCGTGAAATTAAAGCGCAAAAATAATTAAGCTACTGAAGATCATGAGAACATCTTCAACTTTTTATAACCCCTTCAAAAGTCTCGTCAGTGACGGAATTGTGACATTTAAAAATCAAGGAAATGTCAATTGGGTTGTAAATATTTCAATAATTTTTATGTAAACCGATTGACATAATATAAAACGAGGAAATGTGACTTTTTAATTTCTTTGTTGATTTGACTATGTTTATGATGCTCATTTTGTCAGAAATATAAATTTTATTTTTAACATACAATGTACAATTATTGTCAATTATAATATATATAAATGTATATTATATTCAGAAACGTACTAAAATTAGTCAAAAAATGATTTCAAAATCAAAAATGGGAATACCAATTCAAAATCGACATTTCTCACTTCAAATAGCGTTTGTCCATCCATTCGACTAAGGGAATACTAAAACTCGTTTGTCGGTACAAACGACAAGTGACACGACTAAGCGAATAAAGACCTTAATGTAGCTTTCGAAAAAGGTCTTATTAGCGAATTCCAATGTGTTGTTCAAATAATAATTCCGAATTGAAATTTTATTGATTACTTTAAGAATTAGATGTACCTGGAATGTAAAGACAAATGTTCGGTCGAATTAATTTCGAAATTTAGTTAGATTACGACTCTAGTATTTGTGTTAATATGTCAGCAAAGTCTAATAAAGTACAGTCCGAACCAAAATTATTTGTACCTGCTAAATTTTTGATGCAACGTAACCCAAACAACTTTAAAAATAATATAAATAATAAACTGTTTGAAAACATTAATTTTAATTCAATAAATATAATTACCCTGCTTTACATTTCTATCAAATTTTTTTTTAAATTTTACTTCTAGGCCGAAGTAAAATTATATAGAATAAGATTGTAGGTGATGTTAACAACAAATTTTTGAACCACTTGCTAGATGATATAGAGGCTAAACAAAAATTGACCGTCTGCATATAAAATATGAGTGACTATATCATTATTTAATTAGCAAAAAAAAAATCTTAAATTTGTTTGATTTACTATTTTATTTTGATTTTTTCCATATTGCACAAATAATATTGAGAACAAATTTGTGGGTACAAATAATTTTGGCAAAAACAAAATTAACTGTAACTTCTCCTAGAAGTAAAATTTAAAAAAATTTTTGATAGAAATGTAAAGCAGGGTAATTATATTTTGTGGCGGTTCAAGCATTCACACATGCGTTCGCCGCCACACGGTCAGAACAAAAACAGGAACACACAGAAATGCAAACGGAAACACCAATACAAAAACGGACAACTGAACTACTGTCTCTTCCAGACAACGATGGACAAGACAAAATAAAATAAAAATAAAAATTCAGGCTCATCTAAATCTCCAAAGCAGCAACGCGTCGTTGTCATGGTGTTGGTCGCCAACCACATTTTTTATGTATAAAAATGGTGGTGAATAAACAAAATAAATAAAATAAAATGTATAATTTTAATTAAATTAATTGAAAAGCTGTTTATTTTAATTAATATAAATGTTTAGCATTTATAATTTATTGAATTAAAATTAATGTTTTCAAAAAGTTTATTATTTATGTTATTTTTAAAGTTGTTTGCGTTATGTTGCATCAAAAATTTAGCAGGTACAAATAATTTTGGTTCGGACTGTATTGTATCGAACATGAATATGAGTTTATCTTTGCTTGATCTAGACGATTAATGATTGGTACAAATGTTAGCTCTTATTGGTTTATTTATCGAACACTCATTGGTCTATTTATCGATAAATAGACTAATATGAAACCGCATTTATACAAATCATCAATCGTTTTGATGCCGCTTTAGCAAAAGTACACATTTCTGGTGATTAGTTCTATTACAGTTGAAATGTTACAAGTAAATGATATAATAAAGACTAATGCTGTGTGCCTCAGAAGACTTTTCAAACTAAACTTTTCAAATTTTGAAGGTTTCGCTATTTCCTCATAGATGCTTGGTGAAAAGGCAGTTTACGAGGTTACTTTTCGACGACTTTTCAATTTGTAAGACATACAGTTTGAAATGCGCAGTCAGTAAAGCCCGGTACATATTGAGAACGAGTAATGTGAACGATAGTTCCTTTTTTACCAAATTATGTAACATAATTATTAAAATAGTTAAAACTGTATGATTTTAATGAACGATAGTTATTATTATTATTATTATTGAGGGGGCCATGAGGGCGATCAGCCACTTCGCACTGCGACCTAAAAGATCTATTGTGCTGGCCCCTGCTTAATTATCCGTCCAGTCAATATTCAGGTTCTTAATGAACCTGACAATACTGCCTCCCGGTACGTGATACATACTATCTGGGCTTATTGCTCTCCCTCCTAGATGTTTACTACAGCATGTAGTTCCGCTAGAAAGACGGTAGCGTTGGAGCTCAAGGACCTCGAGGGGGATGAACGATAGTTAAAATATCATGCATTTACGAAAAATAAAATTTAAAATTTTAACAGTTTTAATACAAAATTTCAATTTATCATCGTAAATTAAAACGATAAAATGAAATTTTGTATTAAAACTGTTAAAATTTTAAATTTTATTTTTAGTAAATGCACGATATTTTAACTATTGTTAATTAAAATCATACAGTTTTAATAATTTGAATAATTTTCTTATATAATTCAGTTTATAAGCAATCGGTTTCTCGTCAGTCAGTTCAACATGAATTTTTATGTTTGGACTTGGCGTTCTCTTCTCTGGATTTTAGTTTATTACCAATAATCGAATTATATCCGCCACTTCACGATCATTAATATGGTTTATGTTCAGCGGAAGTTCTCCATGCTCAATCACCATTGAAACGTTTCCCGGAATGAATTTTCTCTACCCAAATCTCTACCCAATAAAAACTTCATCAGGAGTATTTCATCAGGAACTATGTGAATTGTGGGCTCATTGTGGGGTCTTCAGCCTCCATTTTTGTAGCTTTGTATTGAACCTATATCTACGGTTAATACATCTCTGGACCCCGCACCATGGAATTTTTGTGCACTCCTCGCTAAATTCGCAACTAATGTCGCTTCCGGTATCAACTAGTGCACAAAGTTCCTTTCCATTGAACATTACATTTTTGACAGCTTTAGATGAACAATCATCCTTATTCTCTATGGCTGCACAAGATTTAGAACTTTGAACTATCAGATTTTTTCGCCCAATCTTTTCCTAGATGCCCGGTTCCACTACAGTTGTAACATCTTGGCATTCTTCTGAATCTATTTGACTTTTTGTTCTCAATTGGCTTTATTGTTACGCTCTCGATTAGTGCTTTTATCTTAATTTTTTGTTTGATTTCTTCATAAATTACGTGTTTACTTTTGAAATCATTCATAGAGGTTGATCCATATAAAACCGCCTTATTATGTTCATAATCGGTTATTCCACTTATACAGTAATCGATTATCGAAGCATCTTCCAAGTTTCCGGTTTGACCTAGTTCATGCATAGTGCTTAAATAATTTTTAAAAGATTCATCTTTCTATTTCTTCCTCTCTGCCATACGCCACAGCGGAATTCACTTTCTTTTTGAACTCATTGAATAAATGTGTGGTTAGATTTTCCCAGGTATCAGTAACCGCCAAACGTAAACTGTCTTTTGCTGTTCCAATTAACAGTCGTTTGAATAAATAACTTTCTGTTCAGGGTTCCATTTCACACATACAGCATCTTCGACATCCTGAATCCATTTATCGATGGGATAATCATCCTCGCCGCTAAACTTCGAAAGCGATTCTTCGACATCTCTGAAACTTAAGCAAGCTCCAGCAGTAGGCACGATAATACATTTTACCTTTCAGCGCCATCTCCCGTGTTCGTAACTCTTCTAACTAGGTATTATCTTCCTGTTGGTTGCCGTTAAGTTCGCTAGCATTAGTCTCCCTACTTCTATTTGTCATATCTCCGCTGTCACCACCCTTCATCATAGCACTGTATTATTTGAATTCGCCGACTCAATATTCGCGACTCTTCTAAACATTTCCATCATCTTACGCATAAAAGCGTCCTCAATTTCAGGTGAATTATGAAGATTATTTTTTTTCGGCCCATCTCAATTAAAATTTCTTAATAATTTGTTATATAATAGCAAACCTCACTTTCAGCCCCAAAATCAAAATCGTCCTTGGTACACAATACGGTACTTTATATTTCTCGACTCACAAATTCGGTGATCTTAGAACCGTTCTGATTTTATCTTTGATATTCGCCAAATTAAAACTGCATACAACAGCACCTATTTTTAAATATCACGCGTATTACTTTAGCCGTTTGATACTGCCTTGGTACAAAATACGGTACTTTATATTTCTCGACTCACGAATTCGGTGTTATTCCACGGCACTTTATATCACCACAAATCTTGGTATATGGAAAATATCTCACGGATATTAAAATTTGCCAACTATATTAACTTCACGATAAAGTTTTATACACGTTAATCACCACAAACTTAAATGTTTAATCAGTCGGTTTTCCCTGTTTGGAACACAACGTCTTAAACGCACCAAAACTAAACCTAAACGTACAAAACTACACATTTGCTTCAAGAAAACTCAATAGGTTTAGGAATTTCCTTAATATATGTTGCTCAATACTACCCGCTGATCGATCCCGGTTGAGCCGCAAAATTTAGAGTTTAATTAGTTTTTAAGAAAAAAGCACGAATTATTTACTACTCGAAACTCCAAAATCAATTGCTTTAATCTAATTGTATGGTTAATAATCGTTTTACATAACAGGAATAATATATAAAGCAATTATACAATTTAAATATAACGATACAGCCTGCATCCTAATTGAGTTGAACAAATTCGGATACCTTAAATCCTACATATATATATATATATATATATATATATATATATATATATATATATATATATATATATATATATATATATATATATATATATATATATATATATATATATATATATATATATATATATATATATATATATATATATTATATATATATATATATATAATATATATATATATATATATATATATATATATATATATATATATATATATATATATATATATATATATATATATATATATATATATATATATATATATATATATATATATATATATATATATATATATATATATATATATATATATATATATATATATATATATATATATATATATATATATATATATATATATATATATATATATATATATATATATATATATATATATATATATATATATATATATATATATATATATATATATATATATATATAAATATATAAATCTTATTTTGAATTACCTAATTTTAATAAACGACTCGATTTATTTTTTATTAGACGTCATTTATTTAAACGAGACATTGAAAAGTTTAGTTGGCTATAAGGCACAATTGAAGACTTTTAACCTAGTGACATCTATTTAAATATTGCATGAATTACTGGGTCATACAAAAGTTAAGTTTGGAAAGTCTTCTGAGGCACACAGCATAAGTAGTCATAAATAAGTTTATGTAAATCGGTACAATCGGTTTATGTAAACTAATATAATTCATGCGTTTGTGGCTAGATACAATGCGCCAAGCCGAAGGTTTTGGTTGTAGTCTATAATCAGGATGTACAAAATTTCTAACATTTTTTTGACTTAAGTAGACACTTTCATTCCTGGCAAATTATATCAACAATGAAAGTAAATCGATGGTCTGGACACCATCGAATTTATTTCTACAGATAGTTTTATAGAGTTTTGCTACAGTTGAAATGTTACATGAAAATGATATTTTAAAGATTAAGTAATGACAAATAAGTTTATGTAAATCGGTAATCTAATAAAATCCATGCGTTTGTGGCTACATACAATGCGTCAAGCCGAAGGTTTGGTTTGTAGTCTGTAATCAGGATGTTCAAAATTACACACTTTCATTCTGGCGAATTATATCAACAATGAAAGTAAATCGATGGTCTGGACATCATCGAATTTATTTCTACAGATCATTTTATAGAGTAATCGAAAACACCGATATTAAATACGACGACTAACATCCGCGTTGTATATATTTTTTATAGTTTACATTTTTTTTTTTTGTATTATACATATATTTATTTCGCTGTGTGTTTAAATATAGAAAGCATTTTCAAGTTTTTTTTTTTTTTTGGTTTTGTATGTATTTTAGTTTACTCCAGAAATTTTCGATTTTAGTGTAAATAACCATCATCTCACAATCGGATGGTGGTAGGTAAAACAAGCGGCACGATTTATTATTTTCATTTTTGATTATATTGTTACTCTCGAGTTGTGATAGCATTTACATATTTGGTTCAAGAAAGTTTCGTTTTAAATATTTTAAAATTGTTTTTCTTACGTATATTCACGCGATCAAAATTAAAAACAGAATAAGAATTTAATAAAGAGCGAATTAGTAATAAGACGACAACAACGACGAAGAACTAATACAAAAAATCCAAATATAAATTTAATTTTTGTTCAGTACCTAAATTAAATAAACATAAAATAGAAGTGTGTTAAGGTGGTCTACTAATAACAACAAAAAAAAAAATTAATTAAATTAAAATAAATTTGTATTAAGTATTTAGTAATATTACTTAAACTACTTAGTGCGACGCAAGTGATAAGCTCGATTTTAGTGTTGTCGTGAATTATTAGAGGTAAATAAAATCGGAACCGTTTATAATACACGTGGTGATTTGCTTGTCAATCATTTCGTAATGCAATTAATCAGTCATGCAACAAAGCAAAAAAAAAAAAAAATTTAACCGGCATTCACTGAAAACAGGTTGAATTTTTCATTGTGCTGCATTCGCAAATATTCAATTCATGAAAACAGAACGAATTTTTGTATGTGTACATACATATTTGTGTAAAGCTTGATTATAATAGGGTTTGTGATGTTAAAATTATCGCGATCCCACTAAGCAAATAGAAAGTATGTTATCATTAGAAAATAGTTTTTTTGATTGTGTATATTTATAAAATACAAAATTAAAATAAATATACATATTTATTTTAGAATACGTGGTGATATTCATAGTGTGTGAATTAGGTTAATATACAGTGTCGTGTAATCAAAGTGGTTTTAACGGATTGTGATAAATAAAATTGTGGTAAAAATAATTTACTGTAGCAAGCTCATAAACTCATATAAGACAGGTCATTTACCTATCTATCCCTTCATTCTTTATCTCAATATGATGATCGCTGGCGGTTTTAATTACTTCATATATGCATACTGCTTTGAGTTCATTTAAGTCATTAAATTATCAATAATCTGTGTCGTTAAATGGAAACGTTTATGTAAATGTCTGACACAACAACTGAAGCAATAACAAAATTTGGTTTATAAAACAATTGTCAATGTATAAATTTGAATTTTATTTTTCTTATTTTATTGATGGGTACCTCATTATTACAGACACTACCTTATATAGCCAGCTTGGCTTATTTTAAAATAGAAAATAATCCATTAAAAATTCAAAACTCAACGTAGCATCAATATAAACATTTAAAATCGAAAAACAAAATCATTAATCATTGAATTTCATATGTAATGATCTGATCTCGATGTAATCTAAAAATGAACTTAAGATTAGTATTTTTTGAAAAAAGAAAAACAAAAAAAAAATCGACGATGTTGGGTGTTTTAGAACGAATTTTATGTTAAAAACAATTTAATATGTGGCACTGGAGTACGTTCACGAACTCTACATTGTTACAATATTATTAAAGTGTTCATAAACTAATATTGTAATTTTCTACCCTGCTAAATACTGCCTTTCTGGCTGTTTGTTACAATATCGTAACAATGTAGAGTTCGTGAACGCACTCCTGATATTTAAAAATTAACAAAGTTTGTTTTAACCGAAAGTATAAAAATTTGCTTATTTACTCATTTTCCCATGTGATTTTTATCTTAAAACAAAAAAACAAATTTTCTTTGAGTTGGTAATCTAATAAATGAACTTCAGAACATTTAGTAAGCGATTTTAATACAATCCTTAATCCTTAATAAAACCACTAGTAGAGCCATGATCCCAAGAGAGTATTTTCTTCAATATGCAAAAAGGTTTTAATCGACCAAAACGTTTTTCTGTTTAATTCTGCACACGTGTTATTGACCGTATTTAACAGTGAAAAAATACTAGATTGATTACAAAGACGGAATTTCCCTTTACGTGAAAAACTCACACACATGGAATTTATTTATTTGCATTTTAATTGAAGAATTTTCAATTTTACAAAAATATAGTGCACCAAAAGTATCATTTTTGGTTTCAGATACTAATGGATACCATTTCAAACAACTATTGTTTTGCACGAGAAACAATACTGCTATTGTTTATTTCTTAGGTTGGGAATTCAACGCCGATTAAAAGTAAAGTTAGATTAAAACTAACGGTGTGAAATTAATGTGGAAAATGTTAAACGTGTATACCTTTAATTTTTGAACACATCTCAACCTTAAGGAATCTGACTCAACCACCTTATTAATCTAATCAATTCTGCAATATTTGTTGAATTGAGACTACAACAAACAATTTTATTACATTGAACTTGTGGCCTGTTGCCATTTTCGAAGTTAACTAAGACCTAAGAGCGTGGGTTTTTACACCATAAAAATACATAAGTATAAGATTGCTCTCGATATATTTCAAATAATCCATAAAATTTCAATTTGGTGAAAACCACTTATACAATTTTTGTACGTCCTTGATATTGACGAATATGATTTTTATCAAACATGTTATCCAAATATGAGCAATTAAAATTCCCTAATAAAATACATGATCAAACATAATATATACGTACATACGAATATGTCATTGGGAATTATTATCACCTCCAAATCGAATAATTTAAAATCTGGAAAAGTAAATGTTTTTCCCAAATTGACAAATTGCTGTTTATTTATAAATTACTTCCAGAAAATAATTAGCCACCTGCCACAGGCCAATTACAAATTGTACAATTTTTTCTTAAAAGTACTTCATTCAAAAAATAATTAATTTGCTGAGCAGACGATTATTCGATAAATATAGAAAAGAAAAAAAAATGTTTTGAAAATAGTAAGGAGCTCTTTCAACACCGACTGCACATTTTCATTACAATTCTGTTATTATTCTATTTAAGTATGTTTACAAATTTCATAATTGTATTTTTTTTTTCTTTTTTATTTATTTTTAGAAAACTCATCGCTCAAAAGAAAATTTTGTAAACAGAATAAATACAAATCTTACTACAAACGGAAGTGTTACAATTTAATACAACAGTGATTTTTAAGAAATTTTATTATTTTTAACATGGACACGTTAAGATTGCCCGATTACTATATCGATTCAAATGGTTTGCCTAGTATTCTAAATAATAAACAACAGCTTTCGATGAAACGGCCATCAATAAATAATCAAAATACAAGAATTTTCAATAATAATAATAAAACAAAGTGTGGATGTAACACTATTAAAACAAAACAAAATACGAGGCGACAGGATGCAGATGAGATAGACACATTGATAGTGCGACCAAATAGCCATGAAATAAAGAAATTAATTTTAACACAAGATCGCACAACGGATGCTGGCCTAAATAAAAAATTAAAGTGTATGTACAATGAAATGAAGAAAAAGCACATGGAAAATAAATTAAAAGGTAAATACACAATTCTAAATTCTATACAGCCGATTTACTCTGTGTTACATACAGAGAACATCAGCCAACACAAAATAACTAATTATTCGTATTATTTTTATTAGCATATTGTCTTAATAATATCCCGAATATCAACTTTCCATTTATGATTTGTGTTTTTGTATCTCGCTTATGGTAATCAACACTAATCAATAAAACGCCCGCTCGATAATTCATCTGAATTAATTTTTGGCTCCATATATAACAATAGTTTTACCTAGAGACAGACAACAATGATAAAATAATACGAATTAGATTTTTGTAGGCCGGATTGCGCGCGGCGCAGAGCACTAATTAATTCTAATTAAAACTCATAAAACGCTCATCGTTTATGTTTCTAGTCCCCCCGAATTTTTTTCTTTTTTTTTGAAACCATTGGAATTTTATTTATTTTATACAAAATATCACAAGGCCACAAGTGGTATTTTACAAATGATATCATACCGCAGCATTACGTCTTAAAAATTTCACCTGCAGCAATTCAATTTATTAGAATTTATTCTGAGTAACACATTTTTTCATTGTATTTACAGATCAAAGCGTAATACATCGCAATCGTGAAGACCTCATCAGTTAGTTAATAATTTTTTTTTATAGATTCATAATACTTAATGGTAATTCACTTATATTTTATAAATATTATATGAATAAATCAAAAATTTGTAACATCTTTTATTTTGTCTATTGGTGAATTTTTAAAATTTAAAATTAAACAAAACCACAAACAATGTGAATGTCGTCACACAATTAGTGAATCCACGTTTCTGGAAGGAAATGATTTAATTATAGAGTAATTAATTTAGAACGTATACCATGTTCTTTCGTCACGCAAGAAAAATTAATTCACTTGGTTTTTTTGAAATTTAATATTATGGAACAAAATATTGTATGATGTAAAATTTTAATTGAGTTCTTCATTAATTTTTTTTTTTTTTATTAAAAAGAAAATATTTTTGTACATTTCACCACATTTGCGAAATATCCACGTCAAGTTGCTTAAAAATGTCTGCGACTATTTACGGCCACTACAAAATTACATAACATTGACTGAAAAAAAAACTTGAGTTCCTACTCTTTCTGTTGTCGAAGTAATAACTAAAGCCGGTTCCCATATACGCGGTATTCACCGGTAGTGGTTTGGGCATCAAATCGCCCGGCAAGGGTTTCAAATCGCCTTAGAACACCACGGAGAGGCCTTTGCAATCGCTTTGGATATATCCAAGGCTTTTGATAAGGTATGGCATGAGAATCTTATTTGTAAACTTGTGGCATACGGGCTGGACTCGATGACCACCAGGTGGATTAAAAGCTATCTCAATGACCGAAAAATCAGCGTCGTACTTAATGGGAGATCATCATCGACGCACTCCCCAAATGCCGGAGTCCCTCAGGGATCACATTTGTCACCGACCCTGTTTTTGCTATACATCAACGATTTGCTGGATAGCACTGTAAACCCTATCCATAGCTTTGCAGATGATGCCACATTGCATTCTTCTATTTCATTCGAGGCGGAGCCTAGCATTACAGATTTAAATAATAAACGGTCAGAAGTCGTAACTTCTCTTAATTCTGATTTAAGTACAATATTTGAGTGGGGTAACAACAACTTAGTGCAATTTAACGAGAAAAAGACACAAATATGCACATTTTCACGTAAAAAAAGTCGCAACGACTACCCATTTGTGGTAAAAAACCATATCCTTGTGGGTTGCGACTCAATTCGACTGCTTGGTGTTCAAATAAGTAACAAACTCAAATGGAATGAACACATTGTTGCATTGGCTAAATCAGCTTCAAAAAAACTCGGGTTCCTAAATAGATGCAGAAGGTTTTTTAAATCGCATCAAGTTCTCCAGATATATAAAACCTTCATCCGACCATGTATAGAGTATTGCTGTCAAGTTTGGGGAGGTGCGTCTGGTACCACCCTCCAGTTATTGGACAGGGTTCAACGCCGCGCTATCCGAATAATACGGAATCCCAGACTTACCCAAGAACTAGACAGCTTACAGCATCGCAGAGATGTTGCAGAACTCTGCGTCTTCTACAGATGCTTACATGGTAAATGTTCTGCAGAACTATCGGAGAAAATACCACCATTCGTTACAACAACAAGAGTAACAAGAGGAACAACCAATGCACATAGGTTTACGGTGAAGCTCCCGAAACCTCGAACTGAAGAAATTAAGCGCGAATTTGTATATCGAACATCAAAAAAGTGGAATTCGCTAATACACTTCAAATTTCCGGAGGAATACAAAATGAATAAATTTAAGGTAGCTATTAATCTTTACTTGAAGGATCGCGCATTGGGTGCAGAAGCTCTGACAGTTACAAGGAGCTAGGACCGTTAATAAGTCCGCTCTGCACCCAATTAAAATATGTATATAAAAAAAAAAAAAAGCTCGCTATTCGCCAAACTGCAACTATTTTCCTTTAGTTATCGAGAAATAGGCATACATCAAAGTAACGAATGTTTCGAAAATCTTTTCTCTGTTTTTTATTCGACATAACATTATTTTTCCATTTTTTAATACCTAAGCATGCACTACCCATATCAATAAATGCAGTGGCAGAAACCATCATTTGTTACCTCCATGTTTTAACTGTAATATTATTAGACGCTTATCAATAAAAATGAATATGACCGAATTTATAATATTGTTGACATTGCACGGCTCGTCTGAACGCGGCTCAACCCAAAAGTGCTTACACTTCTGTTTTTTTTATGGCATCATGTTCCCTAAGGTTTAATGAATAAGATAAAAGTTTTTTTGAAATCATCCACCGACCAGTTTTCATTTTCGCGCCAAAATTCGAAAATTGGAACCAAAAAAATGATTTTTTGGTCTGAAAAAGTGAAATATCTTATTTTGTATGCCCTTCCGGTTTTTCATAATGTCGAAAATTTTTAATCCTCCAAAAGTTGCCCGCGCACATTCACACGAAGAGAACCGGAGTAAAATTTGTTTGTTGTGCTTAAAAAAGAATAATGTCATGTTCAAGGTAGAAGCCTCACTGCAATCGAATCTAGAAAAATTACTGAAACATCGTGTGGACAATATCTTGTGTGAAGAAAGACTGCTGAATGTTCTTTGTGCCGAATGCAAACGGAACGTCTACCGAAAACTTCCCAGTGCCGATCCAGGAATCGTTCCCTCCAAGACTGTTGAACTACCTGATTATTCTAAGTTTTTGAGTGTAAGTTTAACTACGAGATCTAGGACTCAAAATCCCTGTCAGTGCTATTTGTGCCAGATTGCTCGAAGTAATGTGATATCCATGCAACTTCTTAACAAAAAAGGGAAATGCATCAAACGTTGTTCCAAATGTTTTATCGATCCCAAACGAGGAACACCTCATAAATGCACCAAAACTGCCCAAGTTGATAATGTATGCAATTATATAAATACAATGGGGGAGAAAGTAATGAAACAAGTGGCGTCAACATTAATCAGTAAAATTGCAATTCAACAACATGACGTTGATGACAAAGTAAACAAAAAAGATTCGACGGTCTCCCTTACTCAGGCACGTGAAGGAAACTCCATAAAATTATTCACAAATCCCCACGAGAAAAATGAAGAGGAACCAGCTTCGACAAAGACTACTCTTGATATAGCGACCGCTTTGAGAGTTACTACCAAAAAGCGGGCGATAATTGAGCCAGGATTGAAAAAAAGCCTGGAACAGAGAATGGCGAGGTAAAAAGTTTCTTTTGTGCTAAGACAATAGATTTTGTAACCATCAAAGCTCGAATGAGCACACCAATCCAATGTCCCATAGTTTACTGCCATACTCTTGAAGATTTTCTTTCTCATATCGAGAAACAGCAGGATATTAGAAATCAGCACTTAAAATTTGGAATAGACGGTGGCGGTGGTTTTTTGAAGGTGATGATTCAACTGAAATTTGTCAACAGGAGAAAAAACGTCAAAAGTATGATGATGGCGTGTTTGCTAAAGCTTTTGCTGACTCAGGCGTTAAGAAAATCTTTATTCTTGCTATTGTGAAATCGGCTCAAGAGAATTATAAAAACGTGTCAGCAATATGGAAAATATTGAAAATTGAGGATTTTTCTGGTACGATAGCGACTGATCTCAAATTAGCCAATATTCTGACAGGGATTATGTCTCATTCATCGACGTACCCTTGTACATGGTGCCTTTGTGAAAGCACAAATTTGGAGCACGTCGGACCTCGGCGAACTGTGGAAAACTCAACCTCATATTTTGAAGCTTGGAGAAACGCTGGCGGATCGATAATGAAAAATGCGAAAAATTTCAAAAGCTTTATCAATCCTCCAGTTTTTTTAGCTGATGGCGATAAAAAGATTCTTGACATTATTCCTCCTCCAGAACTACATCTAATGCTTGGTGTGGTTAATAAAATAGTCAGCCATATGCAAGATGAATTTGTTACTGAAACAACAGAATGGATCAACCTATGCAATGTTTAACGAGAATTTACTCAAGGAGGTACCAAATTCAATGGCAATTCATGTAGAAAATTATTGAAAAAAGTGGATAGTCTCCGATCGTTTTGCTCCATTGGTTGTTTGAAATATGTGGAAACACTGAAGGATTTTGATCGTGTAGTTCACAATTGTTTTAGAATCGAATTAAATGATTGTTACAAAGAATCTATCGCTCAATTCAAGACTAGCTATTTGGCCCTAGGGCTATCAGTCACACCAAAAGTGCATGCAGTATTTTATCATATAGAAGATTCTTGTGAGGGCCATAGAAGTGGGTTGGGGTTTTACAGTGAACAGGCCATGGAGACAGTGCATTCTGATTTCAAGACAATTTGGAACAAATATCAAGTTTCTGAAAACCACCCAGATTATAATGATAAATTAATGAGAGCTTTAATTGAATATAATAGTTAACACATATAATTAATTGAATCAAACTTGAATTAATGTTACTGAAATAAAGGTTTTTGTTCTTCTCGACTTTCATGAGTTTTGATTTGTTTCAAATAATTCATTATATCCCCACGTATGTGTTTAGAAGACATCTGTCGAGAAAGAGAGAAATAATTCGCAAATTAGCAACCTTTTGACCTGTACTTTTCTGCATTCTCTTCCTGAGACTTTCCTCTTTCGATCTTTGTATGCTGGAATCCTCCGGAAGGGCATACAAAATAAGATATTTCACTTTTTCAGACCAAAAAACCGTTTTTTTGGTTCCAATTTTCGAATTTTGGCACGAAAATGTAAACTGGTCGGTGGATGATTTCAAAAAAACTTGTATCTTATTTGTTAGACCTTAGGGAACATGATGCCATAAAAAAAACAGAAGTGCAAGCACTGTTGGGTTGAGCCGCATTCAGACGAGCCGTGATTGACGAATGTATGGATACAAATATTCGGTAAACAGCAAGTTGCTCGGCGAATAGTTCGCCAAAAGGCAAATATTCGGTATTTGGAGAACACCGCATAGATTGCAAATTAACTAGTTCCAAAGTAAAGCAAAAGACATAAAGTTTCGTCACATGTCTAAACACCTAAAATTATTTTTAGATTATCCCGCATGACTATGGGCCTTAAATCAATAAAAAAAAAAATTGAGTGATTTGCAAAATGATTAGCGCTTTGAAATCGACTCAGTCGCGTTTGATCCATTTCGTTTTAATTAAACGAACGAGTTTAATTGAAAAAAACTTCCAAATTTCAAGGACTGCAACTACGATTAAGCCGTTATCAAATGTCGTTCAAACCATAGCCCGCTCTGTAAATTAAAGTCACTATGATTTAAAAATGAATCCTACATTCTCCAGAATTAACGATTTTGTTCGTGTTTTTTTCCCATTACCCACCCGGTCAAAAGGTTAAGTCGATATTTTGTTTTCGATCATTTCGGAATCGGTCAAACGACCCTTATCCGACAAACTAATAGATAATTAAAAGAGCAGTTGTACATCTAGCGATTTTTTAAGCGAATTTAACACACTAACTTCCTATTTTGTGCATACATATTTTGTTTTTATCATTTAAAAGTTATCTTCTTTCAAAGAAACATAAATTTATATCAAAGGTCTAACCCATTTTCAGGCTGTTTTTCTTACTTCATTTCTTATAGAATTATTCAAGTCAGAAAAAACAATATTTTATTAAATCTCGAAATCATTTAATGTGTAAATTTTTTTTCGAGATTATGTCTTTTGTGATTTTTTATTTTCGAGATTTTGGCCCATTCGAGATTTTTTCTTGCGAGATTTTTAAAAAGCGGTTTCGAGATTATGTCCAATACTGATTTTCGATTTCTGGAATACTTCAATTATGCCGGTATTACTCGCTTTCAAAAATTTAAAATTAGGTACACTAAATATTTCTATTGTGTCTACCTAATACCACGATTACACCAGTAGTATTCGATAAAGTATTAAAATATTGTGCATACATACATACATTACGTTTACATCACGCTGTTTCTTTGCTTCATATCTTATTCTATTGGCGTAAACGTGTTCCGGGACTTTTTGGGGCGCATTTTCGTTTAGATATCGATACCAACCAGGGTTTCGAACCGAACCCGAACCTCGAACCCGGTCCGGTTCAAAGATTTTTAGTAATTTTTTCGAACCCGAACCTGAACCCGAACCGAACATTTTGCGGGTTCGATTTAACCGGGATCCGGGTTGACAAAAAAAAATCGCATGTCATGTATCATAAATCATTTAGACAGCTGGGCTAACTTTGAACTGCGTATAACAGGAGTTTACTGTTTATGAATCCTTTTCACGGCTCCACAAGGAGAAAAATATTAGAGAATAGTGGGAAAACCATAAAATTAAAATTCCACTTTTATACGAAGCTGCAAAAGTTGTGTTAGCGATTCCTGCAACGCAAGTCAGTGTGGAATGGGCATTTTCGGCTTTAAAATTTATTTTAGCACCACAAAGGGTACACCTTCAAGAAAAATCATTAAGAGACATCCTCTTCGTCAAACTAAACGAAATGTTTTTAATGAAATAAATAAATATAGAGTTTTTTATATACCAGTGAAGTTTTATTTTTTTACTAACCCGAATCTGAACCTGAACCCAATTATTTTCTTGCTTTGACCCCTGATTTAACGGGGTTAGCCACGATATACAGAAAACGATATACAAATTTCGAAAAAATCTCAAAAGGCAAAACTTTCGAAAACATCTCTCAATTAATACCGCGCGGATTGTAATCTTTGTACATTGAGAAAAAAAATCACCTTTACATCAGTTTTGCGGACATTAATAAACAAGCCTTGCAAGAGAACATAACACTGAATCAATTCTATGCATGCACAGATTGCTTAAAGTTTTCTGATTTGATATGTAAAGTAGTGCTTGGTATCGTTATCCGAAATAAAAAAATTCCAAAATGCCAAGCGGCTTTGGGAGTTCTCTATTTTAGTATGTGACTAATTATTAAAAACACAAATTTCTTAAAAACGTTCCAATTTCTATCAACGTTAGAATTTCAAAAAATCGTCAAAGCGGGGGCGGCAACCCATCCTCTTAGGTCTAAAACGAATTAAAATAATATTTCAAAAATTTGTTATATTTAAAAAACAAAAGGAATCTTTGTCATGCTTGCGCGGAAAGGACCAATGCTAAGCGTCTTCGGGGAGTTTTCTATTTTAGTATGTGAAAGTAGTGGCTCATCTGAAAATCCTTAAGGAATTTCAGAAAGAGCCTACTAAATGAATGGCTTCCGACTGTATGCCTACTAAACTGGACTTCCACAAACCATTCTGTTAGGTTACCTTGCCGGGATATGTGGAGTACAGAAGGACCGTCCTTTGAGCGATGGTCAATGGTATGGTTTAAAGATTGATCAAAAACGGAAGACGAGGCCGAGGTAGGAATATACGGGAGTGGGACTGCCCTCTCGAAGTCCTTTGGTAACAATGCTACCGTCTTTCAAGCAGAAGTACATACTATAGAACTTTGCGCTAGGATAGGTATAGAAAAAGGCCTAAACGACGAAAAGATATACTATATATTGTATCAGATGGTTTTGCCTCTTCATTCATTGGACCAGAGGAGTATTTAGGGCAGCGGTAAAACGCTGGGAGCACAAAGCATAATACAAGGATTAGTTTAAACTTGTCTAAAAATTATTAGTACAATGTTGTGTACTGCAGAAGTTGCATAGAGGGTTTTACATTAATTATCAATTCAGAAGTAGGTAGATTTTTGATTTAGAACTAGAGATCGAAATGGATAAAATACGAAACGGCTCAGATTCAAAGTTTTCAAATACCGATTCATAAATCTTCTATCATGTGGACGACCTACATACAACTGTATAATTCAATGCAGACCAATATTCTTCTAAAATAACTCATCTAACAATCAAGGAAAAATTCTTCCCTACCTAAGTAGTCCTTCTCTTGGACTCGCAATTAAGATGTTTTACATTTTCCACCGAGATATTTTCCATACAGTACATGAGACATCTGAACTGAATTAAATGTGGTGATGGTTTCGATATTATCCGCAAGTCATTTCTTTAGTTCATTATTAGATTCCACTATTTTAGACTAAGACAAAGTTTTAATTAAAAAAATATTAACAAAATCAGTCTGCTTGGCATTTCCGTTTAGTTTTAATGCTAAATCGCAACGAATTATATACTTTCTAGTAAAGATTTCTTATACAACATTTTAAAAATGAAGCATCATTCCATTCCCTTTCGATGATATTCCGATCTCCATCATTTTCGAAAAATTGGCTGTGCAAACCGACCAAAAAAATTGATTGTTTCCATTAAGCAATCCGTCTTAAAATGTTTGATTAGAAAATGTTAATACAACCCTGTAGATTTGATCGTAATATTGCAAAAATTAAGAAGGGTTAATGTTTCGTCAAACCAGGCATCAAGTAAGGTAATAGCACAGGTCGCAATAGCGCAAGAGTGTTGAAGAGTTTTTGTCGGCACTTGGAGCAGCACCCTCTTCCGCTCTTTTCCACAAATCTGTTCCTATTTGATTTTATCTCAGTGCATTCCCGATTTCACCATACTTATTTCGAAAGCTCCCAATTTAGTTATGGCAAACCCACCAGCAAATCTCTCACAGAAAACGTTATAGTTAACCAAATTATTGGTTATTACTAGAAAAAACAGCATCTGCTTTGTTTAAAATGTTTCGTTTTGGTATTGCAGATCTCCTTGCAATAAGCAGTAAATCTTAATCGGTGATCTAAGTTTATTAATTTCTTTTTTGTAACGTTCCAGTATTAAACGCAGTATCAAGCGGTGTAGATAGTTTTTCTCATAAATTTAAATTTGTGCGATAAAAAATGAACAAACTCTCACTTACCTGAATAAATTATCCGATATCAATAGAGTCTCAACAGCTTGTGCTTCAGCCGCTCTTGTGACATGTTTCTTGCCATAAAAAGCCTTCGCCGGTTCACATTGTAGCACCGAATAAAAATTTTCCAAAGCCTTTACTTCTCCGGCCGCTTTTGTATCGGCCATTTTAGCTACGACAGCAGGATCTTGTAACACTTCTAAAAATTGGTTAAAATATTTACGTAAACAAAGTAGAAAGTATACCAAAAATGTAATGTTTTACCTTTCAGAGAATGTTTAAATCCGGATGACGAGTGAATAAGCATAAATTTACGTTTATTTTCTAGTAGCACCTTATTATCAGTCTTAACGGCTTGTTCGAACATATACTCAAAAAATTGATCCTTAACAAAACCGGGCGATGCAATTAGAATACATTTCACAATATCGAAATTTACGTGTCGCAATATTCCTTGCATGACAGATTCGTAAAATTTTCCTAAACCTTTTTCGTGCTGCGATACATTTCCTTTGCGTTTTCGAGGAATAGATATCTCAATTTTACTACGTACTAGTGTCATACTTGAGGTGATCAAACAGATGTGCGCAAGGCCATCTTGCATTATAACCGCAGCTACATCAGCATTTTGGGTTGGGTCACATGCCATATCGATACGTTCCATTGATATGGAATCCCATTCCGGTTTCGCTAGTTCAAATTTTCGATTTAATTCTAAATCAAGGGTGTGATATGCACCCATTTTCACATATTGATTCTCTTCACGATTTCGCCCTTTCAGGCGAAGAACACACGCTTGTGTATCAAAGTCTATCGTTTCAACTTTTATTGTTAATGTTGTTCGGATACGGCTGCTGGTTGATGATCCGGTTGCCGATTCATTTTGTACCTTGCGTATCGTAGTACTTCGTACATTATCTCCTTCCGATATGAGATTATACGCGTGCCATATATCTTCAGATTCTTCTGGGATCAAAACAACCGAACTAATAATTGAAATGAAATCGTTCGAAATTAATAAAAAAAATTAATTAATGATTTCACAGAACTTACCCATTTCCAGCTCTATCAATATTTCTATTTACTAATTTCATTTTTACTTTTTTGTTTTTTTGTTGTAATTTTTCTTTAAGTTGCTTTTAAAGTCAAAAGTTTACTAAATTTATTATTATTTATATTAGCAATAATATAATAACATAAAATTATATTTCATGTCACTTATGGAATGAAAAATTTGTAATATTCAATATATATAAAATAAAACTCATTTTTTTAATTTACTATAATAATAAGGACGAAATAAATGTGTGGAAAATTTTATTGCCTTGAATCTGCTTTTATTTTGACATTTTACCACGTTGAAATGAAAAAACAAAATGATATATTGGCAAAAAATTGTAGTACTAGATTTTTAAGAACAAGTGCAATTGCTTTTAGGGCGGAGTACGTTCACATAATCTTATTATAGTAACAATCCCTCTCAACAAAAAATGAGTAAATCAACTCAGAGATGGGTAAATCGCAAAAAAATCTGATTTTTCGACAATTTAGTGTCGAAAAATATCAAAAACTGTCGAAAAGGGTCAACAATTGTTGAAAAGTGTAATAAACTGCCGGAAAGTGTTGAAAGCTGTTTCGTAAGCAAGTTTTTGAAATATACTGGTAAATTTTGAAACTGTTGAAACTATTGAAACAGTTCTGAAAGTAAATGAAGCTAAAATTTTACATTTCCAGTTTTTTTAGCTGCCAAAAAGTCCTGTCAAAAATGTGTCGAAAACACAGGTTTTGAAAATCTGTTGACAACTAGTGTCAAAAAGTGTCGAAAACTGTGTTATAAATTCAAGTTTTCGACATTATCCATTTCTGAATCAAATTTGTATCAACATAAAAAAAAATGTTTTTGTATATAATGAGGATCGTATATAACGATGAGTGGTAAAGCAAACAATAAAATATTCAATAGTGACATTTCATTTGCCAATTTACAACAACAATAAGCGTATTTTGTTGACCAAAATTTAATTCGAATTATTTTGGGTTAATTTGTTTTCCAAGAAAATAGCCAATTTGATTTAATTGACAAAAGCCAACCTTTCGAAATAAAATATAAATTTACTATGTATTATGACTCTGGTGGCAGGTATCATAACCAAGAATTAGAATTATGTTTAATTAAACCCAATTTTTTTTTGGGTTAATGTTATTCTTGCGGGGATTTATTATATGCAATTGTTGTTGTAAATTTGTCAAGGAAATACGCTATATGCTATATAATGAATTCAAATTTGGGATTCGTCGAATTGCTTCTGAGTTGATGGTATTTTAATTCCAATTCCATTTTATAGTTACTGTGTTTGTCACCAGAGTTTTCGTATTTATAAATTATAGTATTTGCTAAACAATGCTTAATATTTAGATTTACTACAAACAATTATTAAATAAAATTATTATTTAATGTGAAAAAGCGTCTTTTTGATTTTCAGAAAACAATGAAAGTATTATAAATGTCAAACACTACCAACTTTTATAAATAAATCACAAGAATTGGTTGGTTATTTCTTTTGATTAAAATTGAATTCCAATTCCTTGGTCAAATGAAATATCACTAATATAACTAATTTCTCTCTTCGAGAATAAGAAAAAAAAATTGTTTTTGGTTCCTCTTGCGATTAAAACCATTTTGGCATATTTTATTTATATTTCACGGTTTATTATTCATTTTCTAATTTAATTAGCACATTCGGAAGAAGACCAAAGTAAATTTGTAGTAAAACTAAAAGATAAAATTTGTCAATCTTTTGCCGAACATGGGTAGTAAAATAGTAAATAGTAAATTTTTAAGATGTACTTTCAGAATTTTACAACAACAATGCCGTGTATTTTCATTCCGGAATGATACGTACCTAATAATTATGTAATTTTTTGCTATTTAATTATTTTTCCGCTGCAGTTCACACTAGTGTTGCGATTTGTAGTGTGAACGCATACTATAAAAGTTTGTTGTTTTGACAGATAGGCTTCTGTATTCAATTCAGTTTATGTGTTGTGAATTTCTTCTCAAACTCTATTAGATTTGTCGGCAAATTATTTGATTAACAGCCGAAATTACAGTTAGAAACAAAAAAAACGTAATAAATTTTTGTTTTGACAACAAATATACGAATGACATTAACATATAGTTATTAGTTAGGGTTCACATTACAACGTAATATACTAATACTTTTTTGAAGTATACTTTACCGAAATATCAAAAAAGTATATGATAAAATATTTAAATTTGAGTTCACATGACGATACTTTTTTACTACATACTTTTATTCTACTAATGTAAACGTGGTATACTACCTCGATCAACAAGTTCTCGGAATAACCACCGTGTGGCGCTCCCATCGTTCCGATTTGAGTTATGTTTTTCTGTTAAGTTGGTACATCTGTTGTTGATATTCCCTCTAAATCTTAGCGCCATAGCTTGACATTTGCAAAAGTTACGTAGTCAAGAGTACATCTAATCTGTGTGTGTTGGCGATTTTTCCATTATTTCCTCTCGGCTGCTGAAACGCGTTCCCCGTAATGGTTTTTTAACTCGATTGAACAGAAAGAAGTCACAGGGAGCCAAATCAGGTGAATTCGGTGGCTGTTGGATGGTATTTGTTGCATTTTTCGTCAAAAAATTACGAATAATGATGGCACTGTGTGACGGTGCGTTATCATGGTGCAAAATCCACGAGTTTTCTGCCCACAATTCTGGTCTCTTTCGGCGAATTGCTTCACGCAAACGTCTCATAACGCCCAAATAATACTCTTTGTTTAAGGTCTGGCCTTCTGGCAAAAATTCGTGATGCACTATACCGTTGTAATCCATGAAAACCGTGAGTATTGCCTTCTTTTTTGACTGAAAACGACGTGTTTTTTTTTGGTGAACGCCATTCACTTGCCTGATGTCTGGATTACGTGTCGTACTCATAAACCCACGTCTCGTCTCCAGTAATGATCCTTTTGATGAATGTGGGATCGGATTCAGCCTCGCAAATCATGTCTAAAATTGTAAATAATCGCCAACACACAGAGATAGATGTACTCTTGCCTACGTAACTTTTGCAAATGTCAAGGTATGACGCTAAGATTTAGGGGGAATATCCACAACAGATGTACCAACTTAACAAAAAACATCTCAAATCGGAACGATGGGAGCTCCACATGGTGGTTATTCCGAGAACTTGTTCATCAAGGTAGTAAGTTTTTTTTGGTATGTATTCTAGCAATGATTCTGAAAAATTTGATTGTTTTTTTATTTATTTTTTAATGTCAATTGATAAAAGTAAAAAGAAAAGTATTTTCGGTTCTTATTTTGAGCATAATTTACATTTTTATTTTTATACGAATTACTATTCCAGTTTCCAAAGCATAGAGTTAGACAAATAGAGCTGAAATAAGCAAACGTCAAGCATCGAAAATTCTGTGCGAGAAAGAGAAAGACTAAAATATATTAGAGCAGTATTTAGAATTTTATTCAATGGTTTAGAATAAAGTGGGTTGCTTAAAATAAAACAATAAAAGTTTAAAAAATATTTTTATTTTAGATGCAAATACATTTATAATTATTTTTAAATTCAATATTTTTAATAAAATTAATTTTATTATTAAAAATAACTTTCCTACAAACGCGGCATTACGTTACACTTTTAGTGTGGACCTGGTAAAAATAATTGTAAACAAATCATAAGAACCCAACAACAACATTTGTTTTATGATAATGTTTGATAATTATGTAATAAATTTAAATTAAAAGTGCAATTTTTTATCACAATTGTTCAATAATTTAATTTAAATTACAATATTTACATCACAATTTTAATTTCGTTATATATAAACCACAATAAAACTTATCGATGAAAAGAAATTCCAGGTAATTTGTTGGGAGCTTCATTTTTCATAAAAAAATTTTAATAGTTTATCACAAATATATCTCTCTTGTGTTATGTTCTAAAAAAAAGTAACTAAACATAATAAAGGCTTTGCCACAGCTATTTTTGTGCGATGCGATTCGCGTCAAATTTCGCACTGGATGCCACACTTAACAGCGATGCGATTTTTTTCGTAACAACTGTCATAGTCATTGGTTGAAATTATTTTGTAGTTTTTTCCCGAAATTTTAATTATTTTTATTTATTTTATTTATTTAATAATTGTGTATTGCACATACATCAAAATATTTAATTATTGCGAATTTTTCGATCATTTTCTACTGTACAGTTCCATGTCTTCTCAAATAAGTGAGGTTAAAAAATGCGATAAAAAAATTCGTATGTATGTGGAAAGTCTCCAAACGCGAAAAAAGTTTTTTCTCCAATTGCGAAATTTCAAACTTCGCAAGGTAAAATATAAAATGAATTATATATGAATAAAAATTATTATATTTCAAAAGACAAATGTATAGGATTTAAAGATTATAATGATATTTGATAGTTTTTTCATATATTTAGTATCAAATCTATTCTAATTGCAGTAGAATTTGAAAAGAAAAAACAAATCGCATCGCACGAAAAATAGCTGTGGCAAAGCCTTAAAAGAACAAACAAATTTAGTAACTTTTTAGAATACATAAGAGAGATGGAAAAAATTTATTAATGAAGAATGCTTGTCAAAAAACCTGGGGTGACATGTTTTATAGCCGATTTAGACGTACCAACATTTTTTTCCCAACAAAAAATGAAGATATTAGTATATCACGATTTTCATTTGTAAGACAAGAACAAAAAAATAATCCAACAAAATTTTGTTGGGTTTTTTTGCTTTTTTTTTTGCTTTTTTCCAACAATGTTACTATAAAAACAAATTTGACTATAAAATATACTCGACCCGAGTATATTTTATAGTAACAAACAACAACAGACACAATAAAAATGGCGATTTGAGAAATTTTTATAGCGCTTTATTTTATTTTTTAAAAACTTTGGTAATAAAATAAAATTTACGTTCGAAAATTATTCATTTCACGCGGAAAACCTATAATTTTGCCAAATAAACTAGTATCACCGCGGTATTTATCAAAAATTATATCGTCGATTTTATACCGCCAAAAAATTATGGTATGACGAGATTTTTGTTGTATACTTTTCTCTTTTTATCGCGTGTACATTTTTTTGTATTGCGTGTAGTGTCAACAAAAAAAATGTTGGTACGTCTAAATCGGCTAATAATCATCACTTTTTTCGCTTCGATGCATTTTCGACAGAGTAACGGTTTTAAAATTTTTTATTTTTAACAAAGGAATACAGTTATTCTATCGAAAATGCATCGAAGCGAAAAAAGTGATGGTTATAACATGTCACCCCTGGGGTGACATGTTGTAACCATCACTTTTTTCGCTTCGATGCAATTTCGATAGAGTAACGGTATCTTACAACTAAATTGTTTTAAATTTTTATATTTTTTACAAAGGAATACAGTTATTCTATCGAAAATCCGTCGAAGCGAAAAAAGTGATGGTTATAACATGTCACCCCTGCTCGTTTGGCATGCACCCTACCTTCAAGAGAAAAATATGTAATAAGTGAAGTCCACCTAGCCGTCACCCAATGAGCCGATTTAGACGTGTTTTCTTGCATCAGTTTCTTTCCTCGTTTCTTTACACCTCTCTCTATAAATTGATTTCGAAGGTCATATATTTGTGATTCTTTTTTCAACAAAAATTTTGTTTGATTTGTAGCGGCTCACTAATTTCTTTCATTCACACATTTCTTATACAACGATTCAATCATTCATTCATGCCTACATTTACTCACAACCACAATTTTACATAAACAATCAAAACTATTCTCACGCAAACACATTCGTAACAAACAGAATGCACCTATTCAATTGCAAGTTTACCAACAGAACGAACAAACACAAAACAAGAAAAAAAAAGGACATGAACTCAGCTTCTTTCGCGTTTTTTATTTGTGACAGGTAAAAAACACAACCATTGTTTAATTGTTTATACAGATTTTGCATCGTTCTTATGGTTACGAACACCAAAAAAAAATAAAATAAAATATTCAAAAACGGCCGTAAAAACAGTATGAATAAATTGTATGCTACCAACCTAGCTTTTATAATAATTGAATTATTTTTGTAAAATATACATACATATATATATAGTGTAAAAATTAACACGAGTGCTTGTTTTTTATTTCGGATTCTCCGGAATTAAATTTTTGTGCTTAGCGTATTTCGATAATTGGTGACCTTTCGACGCCCTTTTTAGGGATAAATACAAACAATTTAATTCGTTTTCGAATTCACATACGGACACCTGGCGCAGTACACCCGGCCAGGTAACAGGTATGTAAAAACCACGAAATAAATTAACATATAAAATACACAACCAACTCAAGTAACAAACTATATCCTTGTATATTTCATTGTGCAACATACAAAGGCAACTGGAGCCATAAAACAATTGAAATAATAAGTGCATTAAAGTAAACGTGCATTATTCATAAAATCGATCCAACGGCTCACCCGAAAATCGATCATCGAATCATTATAATAGTCAGCAACAAACGATTCGGAAATCAACACACATAGTTTCACAGCGTGGTAGCGCATCATAATATACAGTGCTGCTATATTAATTCAAATCAGTGACAAAATTGATCAACGAAGGATTTAACACATTCACATAAGCGTAATTACATAGAGGACAACAATATAACGGGAATACCAAGCGGTATTGTCAAAAACAAAACAACATAATACAACACAATCATCAACAGTAGCGGCAATAAATCAACAACAGCAATACACACAGCTAAGTTTTTTTTTTGTTTTGTTCACTATAAAAATTGTTTATTTTTTTTTTCCTTTACAAAATTTTTCTTTGTTTATATTTTTATATATTCATTTCATTATATAAACATTACATAATAATTTCTAACGTATACCTTCCTATATTATATATAAAATTACTGTTCAAACAATTATCTCTCTTTTCAAGTGTAAATTGTTTTCACGGTCTGGCGAAAATATCATAAAAATTATTATTTTTGGTTCGGTAAAGTAGGGAAAATTATTTTCATGCGACATTGATCGCTCCGATCACACGTAATTCGAAGCTCAATTTCATTCCTTTGGTTTTCTGTTTTTGTTTTTATATTATTGAATACATTTTCATTTTCAACTAAAACCTGAAGAGTAGTCATCCCAAGACGAAGCTGACGGCTCGTTCTTTACTTGGGACTCTCGTCAACAGGAAAACATCAATCACAATATACACATCATTCATTTTAAATACATAACACTTTAAATTAGGTCGTAATTTTAGGTAGTAATTTGTCACTCAATACATATCTAAAACAAAATGTCTACCGAAACGGGTGATAAAGACGGACAAGACATAGCCATGAAGGAAGAGAACCGATCAGGTACATATTCAGAAGTCGCGTCCCAGACAAAGACAGTTAATCTTAATCCATTTTGGGACAGCAATCCGAAAAATTGGTTCCTCATGACCGAGATCCAATTTGATATTCAGAAGGTCACATGTGATCGCCAAAAGTTCATCCACACGCTGTCATCTTTAACACCGGAGACTTGCAATGTAATTTCAGATCTACTTGAAAAACCTCCAAATGAAAATCGTTACGAGACTCTGAAAACACCTTTGATAGAGCGTCTCTCCCCGTCAAACGAAAAGAAACTTGAGACACTGCTAAGTGTGCAGGAGATAGGAGATAGAAAACCTTCCGAAATTCTGCGTCACATTAAGGGCTTTGCCAACGATAACTTCCAACCCAACATAGTAAAATCACTTTGGATCCGCAGATTACCCGAATTTATACGGTTGGCGTTAGAGGCACAACCAGATACATTAACATCTGAGGATCTTGCAAAAACTGCCGACAAATTGCACGAGGCATTGTCTGCATCCCATACTATTGGCGCCGTCCAACGACCATCAAGACCAACAGAAAGATCGCAATTCCATCATTCAGATCTACAAGAAACTCGCATTCGATCGGGAATTACTCGCAATATATCTGGGAGCCAAACACTTCAGATATTTTGTCGAAGGTCACCATTTACACCGACTATAAGCCTCTAACTAGAGCAATTCAATCTAAAACTGAACGTAATCCAAAGCAATCGCGCCACTTGGATTACATTAGCCAATTTACAACGGACATCCAACATGTTCACGAACTTGACAATGTTGTCGCGGACACACTATCCCGAACAACCGGCAACAAAACGGCCACAGTCGAGACTCACATCGACTTGCACAAAATTGAAACAACACAAAAAGCAGACCTAGAAGTTCAGAATTTATTTTCTGGTTCCGAATGTCACACTACGACAACGGCTTACCATCCGCAAGCCAATGGCATGGTCGAACGCTTCCATCGGCAACTCAAAGCTGCACTAATGGCCAGAAGCAACATAATTAATTTGAGCTCGGAAATATCAATCATACTTCTTGGAATCCGAACAACAGTGAAAGAAGATCTGAAGTGCTCACCAGCGGAACTAGTTTACGGTGAAACCATCAAGCTACCTGGTGAGTTCTTCGTCGAAAATCCTCTTTCACAAGGACCAACTAGTGACACAGTCATCGACCAACTGCGACAAACCACGCAGAACCTGGTACCCAAACCAACTCGTGAATCCAAATAAGATGGCATTTTTGTTCCGAAATCGCTCAACAACTGCGATTTTGTTTCATTAGAACAGACAAGGTTCGCACGGGATTATCTCCTCTCTACGAAGGTCCGTATAAAGTTATACGTCGATTGCGAAAACACTTCATCGTGTCGATTAATGGAAAAAAATCCAACATCAATCGATCGACTTAACCCGGCATATGGAATCCTCTGTTCGGCTGATCAAACATCAAGCCCGCGAACATTCAAAACCGTCCGTATTGCTACCAATCACTCAATCATTTCCCTAGGGAGGGGAAATCACTCGTGGGGGAGTCCTGTAGCGGCTCACTAATTTCTTTCATTCGCTCATTTCTTACACTCAACGATTCAATCATTCATTCATTCCTACATTTACTCACCGCCACAGTTTGACATAAACAATCAAAACTATTCTCACGCAAACACATTCGTAACAAACAGAATGCACCTATTCAATTGCAAGCTTACCAACAGAACGAACAAACACAAAACAAGAAAAAAAGGACATGAACTCAGCTTCTTTCGCGGTTTTTATTTGTGACAGGTAAAAAACACAACCATTGTTTATACAGATTTTGCATCGTTCTTATGGTTACGAACACCAAAAAAATTAAAATAAAATATTCAAAAACGGCCGTAAAAACAGTATAAATAAATTGTATGCTACCAACGTAGCTTTTATAATAATTGAATTATTTTTGTAAAATATACATACATATACATATATATAGTGTAAAAATTAACACAAGTGCTTGTTTTTTATTTCGGATTCTCCGGAATCAGTTTTTCGTGCTTGTTCACAAGCATATTTCGACAGATTCTTCTGTTTCTTTTCGTTTAACACAAACAAAATAGTTACATAAAATTTCCGAAGGTCATGTTTTTTTTTTTAGATAGTTTGTCAAGATGGCAGAAAATTTGGAATATCAAACGGACAGGAATACCAAAAGTATCCGTGCTTATATATTCCAAAATATTCTTTTTAATTTTTTCTTCATCAGTTTCTAATACATATATGCTCTACTATTCATTTTTTTAAACTAGAGGATTTTTACACACACATAGATAAATAACAACAGTGAAACTGATTCAAGCAAACACGTCTAAACGAAAACTGATATTTTGAAAGCAGAGAAAGCTGATGCAAGAAAGCACGTCTAAATCGGCGCAATTGTTTTTTTCACAGTACACCACTAAATTCACAATAGGTAGAAAAAATCCTGTAAGACGCAAACTCGAGGTACCAGTTGAAATTACGTCTTCAAAAATGTCTGCGTTTAAAGGAGATAACTAAAAAAATACATAAAAAACTACCAAAAACATCCACATGAAATTTGTTGCTGTTGTTTTGAACATTTCTAATGCCCGGTTGCACACAAAACGTGTTAACCATTTGACAGCAATCTCAATTTAGTAACTTTTTAGAATATAACACAAGAGAGATGGAAAAATTATATCTTTTTAGTTTAGACTGATGTTAAATTCTTTCGGAAAAAAACACTCTGAGGGTAAAAAATTTTACTCGAAGGGTAAAAATTTGACATTACAAATTCTTTCTGAGAAAATAAAGCACTTTATTTTTGGCTCGAGAGCATTTTGCTTTACTCTGGATTCTGTCATAGATTTGCTTTACTCTTTACAAATACATAGAAACGTCAAAAATAAAACTGAATTTTGAGATTTCATTTCTTGTTTATTGAATATTAATGCGTTAAAATTAATTGGTTCCATATTGTTGTTATCAAAATAAAAAAAGTTTTACTGATCTGACTGACAGTAAAACATAACCTCACTTTATTTTGCTCTTTTTACACCAACACAACTGCGTTTTACACCAAAACAACTACGTTCTACACCAACACAACTACTCTTTTTACAACTAACTTCAAGTAACCCGAAAGAATTTGACATGAGTGTCAAAAAACCTGAAATTTTTTGGCATGCAGCTACCTTCAAATATTTTATTTAGGTCCATTTTACAGGTGAATTATAGCAAGAACTGAGATATTCTAAATTTGTAACGTACATATGAGCTAAATTTTTTGGTAAGTATAACATAATTGTGCTAAAAATGTGATTTATAGGTTATGTTGACAAAGCACTTCGCTTTGTACTACTTTGAAATGTTGCAGTCGAGTGTGGAACGCATTGCCTTGGCTTTTTTTAAAATTATCACTTAAAAATAAATTATTTTTCAACAAATTGAATTTATTTCAAAAATTTTTCCTTTTCTTTCAGATAATAGCTTCACCAATGAAACATTCACGAAATAAACTGCACAGTTTTGTTGTTTAACTGAACGTTACGTGCACAGTTTTGTTTGTTTAACTAAACGTTACAAAAACGCTACAAGCAAAAGCTTATTCAAGTATTCGATGAGACTAAATGTAAGCAAGCACTTCATAAGTACGTATGTCATGAGAAATTTGTCAATATAAGTATTGTGACGATTATGAACATCAATCATCATTCAACAAGTTCACATTAAGAACAGCGATAGCTCAGACGGTTACGAATAGTAGTAGTCGTCGTAGCTCATGTTTTTATTACAATTGTTTATTGAGGACCTCGTAACATGTTTGTACACCAAAGCACAAATGCATAATGATCTAGTAAAAATAAGAACGTTCGAGATATAACGTACAAAGGGAGGCGTGGTTTAGTGATTGCTGAATAAAGAGAAACAACAACACAAATACATACACACGGCCCGTCGACAATAATGAATGATGATGATTATGACAAGCCATAAACGATATTTCCAGATGATTATGGGTCATAAACAGAATACCCAAGAATGACGATGATTTATAACACGCAATAAAGGAAATTTTGAGAGCAGTACCAAACTGGTATATAAGCACAACCGATGGCAAGCAGGGAAGGGTTTTTGGGGATGGTATTATATCGTCGCGCTCGCAGAACGATTCACCAAATAATGTAACCACCAATTTTTTATAGATATCTCCGTATATCTGGCTGCTCCATGGATTTCACTAATACAATGGCGGAATATTATATTTTTATATAATGAACATGAATTAAAAAATGCACTGAATGTTTTTATTTTTTTATTCAATTCAATTATACAGCACTTACACCATTTTTATTTTTGTTTCGTTATATAGGTGCCCACATTAAGTCACGATAATTATTTATTTTCTTCTTATTTGTTACTTTAATCGAATATCTCGCACAAAACTGTATATATGTGTTGCTTGTTACGTATTTCTTTGTTAAGTGTCTTTTTTATTTTTATTTTATTTTTCGAGCAGAAAAGAATATTTCACGACGCCTATCGGTGGTGGAAAAAATTTGTTTCCTATGTCAAAAGGAACAGGGTTGTGCACCTGATTTCTATGTTTTTATTTCGGTGCTGTGAACCTGTTTTCATTTTTACTGATTATTATTATAACGACTACGTGGCCACAAGTTTTTGGTTTACTTTAAATCGTGTAACAAGTGAAATAAATCTGTTGTCATAGCCCCCACCAGTGGCAAGCGGATAGATTTAAGTCAGCACAGTAAAAGCGATTATTAAAGTCTATAAAAGTAAAGTGAAATAAAGTGATGTCAAGTGACATAAAAGTACACAGTGTTTTTAATTGCAAAATCCGGACGAACTTAGAAGCCAGTTCGTAACAGTATTTTAAATTTTAAAAAAATACAAAAAATAAAAAAATACCACTGTTAGGATCGGACCAGAGACCTTCGCAAATTACCTCTCACACGTTATCGCCTCAGATATCATCTGCTTGTTGAACAACAATATTTTTTGAGTACGTAAATAATACCTAGTGTTTCACGAAAGCGAAAACGCTTTTCACTTTAAGTACGTAAAGACTCGCTATCTCGAGTAATGTTCTATGCCCGCTAATAAAAACGGGATCCGTTCAACATAGCATATTTCAAAACGGAATAATTCAATATAGAATATGAAAATATGACATAAGGTACACTACGGCATATTTCAAAATGGCATGTTTCAAAACGATTAACAACATATTATGGGTATATCATGGTAAAAACTATGGCATATTTCAATGAGGCACATGGAACATTAATTACGCCGTACGGTACACTATGATTTATTTCAAAACGGTTTATTGCAATACACACTACGGCATATAGTACGTTACTGAATGTTTCAAAACGGGATATTTCAGTACGGCATATGGTACACTATAGCATAAGGACCACGACGGCATATTTCAACATGCATGGCATATGGGCCAATATGGCATATTCTAAAGCTTAGCTATTTTTTAGCCGATTAAGGTGAAATTTGACAAGTGCAATTAAAATGAAATTTAGTCTACTTTCCGATGCTGCGTCCGTTTGTTATTATATTTGTGTTTTTATGACTTTTTTTGAGTCAAACAGAAATGTTTTTAACGAGAAAAAACGTAAACTTTAAGACTGTCAGTGAACTTTTCTGATTCACGAATCCAAATAAGCCTATAAGATTAATACACAACGCTTCCATTCGGATGTTAGGTTAAATCTGTTTATTGACAGTAGAGATACATACGTTGTTTATGGTTAGGTGGATTCACATTGGTTACTTAAGGTATGTTTACGTGTTATCGTTACATCTCCCTTGTTGTTTTTTTTTATTTTTTTATTTTATGTATACCTATTACATCCAATGCATACATATTACATAATGATTTAACGTTAGTTCATAGGATAACATTATTATAATCTTATTACAATACAATTCAATTATTTTTAACGTTGTACAAGTTAATAGAAATTAACAAAATATGAAAATTATAACTGTTTCATTATTCTTGTACAATTCTTATCTAATTCAGTATCTTTAACTTAACTAAAATTTGACATACATATTTTTATTTGTTGCATAAGTTATAGATTCAATCTTGACACAGGCTTTCTTTATTACTCTTCCCGAACGCGTAGTCATTTCTCTCATACCACTGTCTTGTCGATCATTGTTTTCTGACGTAGCTTGTCTTGTATTCCTAGTATTTGGTTTGTAGAGAATGTCTGGGGTGATTTCCGTTTCCGGTGTAATATGCGCTGTAGTCCTAGACAAGTGATGCTTATTTCTACGGAATATCCGTTCGTCATCTAATTTTACTATTAGTGACCTTGGCGCATCTGCTTTATCAATCACTGTACCCGAGGTCCATTCTCTGTGACCTGTCTGCATTCTAACTTTATCGTTGATTTCTAATTCTGGTGCTTCTTTCGTCCCTCTGTCGGCATACGATTTTTGCTTCTCCCTTAAACGTTGTAAGTTTTCTGTCACATTTTCAATTGATGTGGGCTTCAACAAATCTTTTTTAATCGGTAAATTCGTACGTGTGACTCTGCTTAGTAACCTATGATTTGGTGACTCCAACTCATTATCTCTTGGTATATTTCTTAGATTCTGTAATGATTTATAAATGTCCGTTTTATCTTTACTACATTTTCGTAGAAGTGACTTCGATGTCTGAACGGCTCGTTCCGCTAGCCCATTTGCCCTTGGAAAATATGGACTCGATGTTTCTTGTGTAAATTCCCAGTCCTCGGCAAACTTCTTAAACTCACGCGATGAGTATTGGGGACCATTGTCACTTTCTAGTACTTCAGGTGTTCCATGTATGACGAACGATTTCTTCAAAAATTTTGTTACTTCTCCGGATGTGGTAACGACTAGTTTTTCGAAGTCTAGATAGCCTGAATAGCTATCTACTATCACTCTATACTCTTGAGAGTCATATGTAAATATATCTGTTGCAACTCTTTGCCACGGGTATTCCGGGATTTGCTTGCTTATTATTGGTTCTTTTACATTTCTTCTTTGTGTATGTTGGCATATAGAGCATTTTTGAACGTACTCAATCACGTCGTTGGTTAGGTTTTTCCAGTAGAATAGTTGCCTTATCCTTTTTAAAGTACTTGTAATTCCTAGGTGACCCGTATGTGCAATCTTTAGTATCTTGCCTATTTGCACATTTGGCAGTACTATTTTGTCGCCTTTGAAAATAATGCCTTCATATACAGCAAGTTCCTCCTTAAAGTTAATGAAATGTTTAATATCTTGCGGGATTTCGTTTTCTTTTTCAGGCCACCCTTTCATGATATGCGACATTATTTGAAAGAGACTTTTATCCGCGTTAGTATCTTCTTTCATTTTGTTTTCTGCTTCCTGTGACATAGGCAGAATTATTTGAATATCTAGTTCTTCTTCTTCTGTATTGTCGAGTTCTGTTTTGCTATCTCTGCTTAATGCATCGGCGATTGGTATTTCGGTACCTTTTTTGTACACAACTGTCGGTGCATATTGCAACACATCGAATAATATTCTCCGTAGTCTAGCCGGGGCATGCTCAATCGTCTTTTTAAAAATTGTCTCTAGAGGCTTGTGATCTGTCTCTATTTCCAACTTTTTACCGTATACATACTCGTGAAACTTTTTACAGGCGAATTTTATAGCTGTCGCCTCTTTTTCAATTTGGGGATAGTTTTGTTGCGCCGCCGTTAGAGCCTTGGATGCATATGCTATAGGGTAATCATTTTGGATTAACACCGCACCTATCGCGCTTTAACTTGCTTCGACTGATAATTTCACGTCTGCATTAACGTCAAAATATTTTAAAACTGGGGATGAGGATAATAGCTGTTTAAGTTTTTCAAATGCTTGTTGTTGATCATGATCCCATACGAAACTAACATTCTATTTTATTAGTTCTCGTAATGGCGCAGTAATTTCAGAGGAGTTTGGAATGAATTTTGCTACGTACGTGACCATTCCAAGAAATCTTTGGAGTTGTTTTGCGTTTCTTGGTATTCGATTTTTTCTATAGCTTTGATTTTCTCGTCATCCGGTGATAACCCTTCTGATGATAAAATGTGTCCTAGGAATTTTAGTGATCTTTTATTGAACAAACATTGTCTTTATTTAATTTCAGTCCCGATGATGTTATTTTCTGTATGACTTCTTTTGTTCTAGTTTCGAGTTTTTCGATTGTGGCTGCATGAATGAGAATGTCGTCCATTGAACACTCTACATTTGGTAAATCCTCGAACATTTGCGACATTATTTGTTGGAACACTTCGGGAGTTGACACTAAACCAAACGGTAATATTAAGCAGGTGTAACGACCCCACGGTGTTGAAAATGCTAGGAATTTTTGTGTTCTTTCACTGACTTTGATTTGCCAGAATCCACGTTTACAATCTAGCAGTGTAAAGAATTTTGATCCTTTCACTCGCGCTGAAATTTCTTCGAGCGTTTTTAGAGGGTAATGTCGTCGTAAAATATTTTTGTTTATGTTAGATGGGTCTATACATACTCGTAACTTGTTTTTCTGTTTAATTATGACCATCGGTGATACTATTTGTGTCGGTTCTTTGATTGGTATTATCACTCCTAAATTTGTCATGTTGTCTAATTCCTTTTTTACGTCATCTCTAATCGCATGAGGAATTCGTCTCGGGGGAATAACGACGAAATCTGGATTGGCTTTGATATCAATGTCATAGACATAATTTTTTAAACAACCTAGTCCATTAAATACCTGTTCGTCGATTTCCAAACTTTGAATCGATCGTACGTATTTTTCGCCCGTCCTTTTAACTAACCCTAATTCTGGGCATGATTTAATTCCTAGTATTGGAACTGTATTTTCATCTACCACTTTACATATTATTTTTACTGATCTATTTTTTATTGAACAAAGGATTGATGCTTGACCAATAACGCTAATTTTGTGGCCGCTGAATGCAATTAAATTTTTTATGGTTTATCTATCGATCATTAGATTTAAGTTATCCGCTAACTTTTTCGTTATTACGTTGCATTGGGCACCAGTGTCAAGCTTAAAGTCTATCTCATGATCGTTAATTGTAATTTTTTCGAACCACGCATCTGAGTTTTCTCGTTTCTCACTGTTACACAACGTGTCTAAATATAATTCTTCGTCGTCAGAATTTTCTTTAACTTCATTAATTCTTTTATAGTTTTTATCGTTTGTCATACATGCAATCGCCAAATGACCAAGTTTTCCGCACTTTCCACACTTTTTTCTATATGCTGGACAACTTTTCTTACCATGTGTTGTTCTGCAACGTTTGCAAAAAAACGTTTTAGTATTATCTGTGTTTGCTTTTGTGCTTGGAGCTTGATCGTTTGTCGATTTTTTCATGACTTCTGACTTAAATGATTTGTTAACTGCGTTTACATGTATGGTTTGTTTTTTGTTTATTTCAGATAGTTGCTTGCTGGTCGATTCACTCGCTTTACATATTTATATGGCTTTATACAGCGTTAGTTCAGTATCAACCAACAAACGTTCCCTGATTTTATTTGAATATACACCTACCACGATTTTATCTTTTAGTAACTCGTCAGCTAACTTATCAAAATTACATTTCAATACCTGTGTTTTGATTCTTGTGTAGTTTTCGTCAAAATTCTCGTTCTCAGCTTGTGACATTTTGTTGAATGAGTACTGTTCATATGTGACATTTTTCTTCGGTGTGAAATGGTCGTCGAATCTTTTTACTATTTCGTCGTATGTCATTTTGTCCTCTTGTAGCTGGAATGTGTCGAATATTTTCCCGGCTTCTATGCATAAACACGTCATCAACGTGGCCGCTCGAATTTTTTCGTCTTTTTTGTCCAACGTTGTTGCTGTGCTGTAGAATTGGAATTGTTTAATCCAAATTTTTCAATCATCCGCGATATTTTATGAGATGGTTAATTGTTTCGGTGGTCTAAGATATTCTGCCGTTTTATTTTTCAGTCTTGTCGAACTTTTTGTTTTTCGATTTTATTTTCACGTGCTTTTTACTTTATCCTTTTGAAATAGATGATTTTATCACATATATTATTATTATTGCGTGTTTTATTTTAATTTTTAACACCTTTGGATTTATAATTATTGTGATGCTTATCGATTTAATTTTTCACTTCGTCGAGCTTCTATTTTCTTCGATTTTATTTTGCACGTGTTTTTTTTCTTCAAATCGATGATTTTAGCGCACACAGATATTATTTTAGTTTTTTTTTTTTTACGTGTTTCAATTTTTAACACTACTTTCTATTTTATAATAATCTGGATGTTAATCGATTTTTTAATTTACTCTATTTTTTTTTTTTAGTTAATTTTAACTTCTGACACCATATCAGATTAATACACAACGCTTCCATTCGGATGTTAGGTTAAATCTGTTTATTGACAGTAGAGATACATACGTTGTTTATGGTTAGGTGGATTCACATTGGTTCTTAAGGTATGTTTACATGTTATCGTTACAACCATTTTGTAGAGAATTTAGTAACCTTGAGAATGAGACTATTGAAATTGTTGTATGACAAATCGCTGTTGAGTTATTGCGGTTTTAGCAAAAACATGACAAAAACTTCAAATACTTGCGTGTTTTATAACAGAATAACATTTTAAACTTTAATCAACCATAATATAGAAAACCAAAAAAAAAATCAAAAACGGGTGTTTCCACCTCTAGCCTGCATATTTAAAATGTTCCGTATTTGTGGCATAGTAATCCCTTGCCATGCTTCTTGCAAAGCATCTCTGAGCTCTCGCAAATTTGTTGGTTGCCTTGCACGGTTTCTTAGACGTCGCTCCAACACATCCCATACGTGATCTATAGGGTTTAAATCTGGACTTCGCGAAGGATGGTTTATTAAACGAATGCCCTGCTGTTGCAAACATTTCCTTGTGTTCAGCGCTGAATATGGCCGAGCATTATTGATTATGTCATAGTCTACCTAATGTCGTTTTGTCATATTCCGTAATAAAATATGCCATATCGACGGGGACCCTATAAAAAGCAATCGATGTGGAAAACAAACAAATCGAATGTTAAGTTCCAAACAAAAACAAAAAACACATGGACATTTTTTATTGCGTATTTTATGTTAATTAAAATATACATAAAATAATAGATAACGGAAACATATTTTAAAATTTTAATACTTATATACATAATTTTTCACCTTTATTGCCTTTATTTTTATTTATCGCATTTGAAGTTGAAATACATGTAGAAGAACCGACGAAGAATAAAAATTCGAAACCGGTCTCCTGCATCGGTTCAATTACAAGATTTTTAATTCATATACGCATTTATTTTGTGGCTAACGCTATTTAAAATATGTTTAAATAATACGTGTTTATAATCAGTGCGTCTTTTATTAGCGCGCGGATCAATTTTCTGCACAGGATGTGTTCGAAGTTTGTGATAATTTTGTTTTTGTAATTATTTTGACAGGAGTGAAATAATTTTCTCTCTAATAAGGCTTAATTATTGTTAATGCGCTCTTTTGTTTATGAATATTATTACACAAGTGTCAAATTTACAACACGTAGTGGCTGTGATAATTTGGTTGCATACAAAATAATGTCATAATTATTACAGCTGGAATAATTATCAAAAACTTCGAACACGTCCTTAGTTCAATTCCTCAGTGAAAACTTAATTTAAAATATATTTAGCTCTACCTATTTGTATGGAGCTACTTTTATATGACGGCTCTCTATAGCAGCTATCGGGAGCGAATTAAAAAACGCAGCTTATATAATAACAAAATCTAATACCTTTAACACACTGCGCTGTCTGTCTCCTTGAGAGTATTTACACCAAGTGCGAATAGCGAATTGCGAGTAGGTAAATCTTTTTCATGAAATTTTGACATAAAAAAATATACTTGAGGTGACCTATTTCTTTCTTACAAAAAACTCTAATTTGAAATGTCAAAAAAATATTTCAGGTAAATATTTATATTTGAATAAATTTTTAAAAACAAATAACGTAAAATTAAAATACATGGTAATTTTAATGATAATAAAAAAATATAAAAAAAAAAATCGAAATGAACATTACTGAATTTTCGCTGTTTTGCTGTTGCTCTCACAATAACTACAATAAGTAAGCTAAATCGATTGGGAGGACTTTGCCTTTAACTCAAAATTTCCTAAAAAATGATTTAAGGCAGTGATACATGTAGAATTTTTGTCTTTAAGGCAATACAAATAGGCGCATCAAGTAGGCCATTTTAAATGCCTTTAATTGTTCAATTTTGTGTACGGAAAATTTCTTTGCCTTTCAAGCAAAATTATATAACCTTAAAAAAATGACAGCTATTTCAACCCATCAGCATTCTGAATATTAATGCCTTAAAAGCAAAAATTGAACATGTATCAGTGCCTTTACTCGTATATCGCTATTCGTTTCAATAAAATCTTAGAGTTCTGTGCTTCTTAAAATTAAAATTTAATATTTCATAACCTTATGAAATTATTGTCGTTGCTAAGTTACTTTTGAATTAGCGAGAGAAAAACATAAATTTATTAGTTATCTCAGATTTGTCCAAGCCAAGCGAGTATTTTTAAGAAAGAAAGTCAACTGGACAACGCGCTAATTATTTATGTGAGAAACACTGCCATAGTTATTCTATCTCGCGGCATGTGCGTGTGAGAAATTCTCTGTCTCTGGTTGCATAAATAATTCCCGCGTTATCCAACTGACTTTTTTGTTTAATCGAAATTTTATTGCTCTATTTATTTTGAAAATGTGACACAAAAATAGTCATTTGGCTTGGACAAGTCTGAATTAAGCCTTTAATCGATTTTACTAGAAGATTAGATATGCTAAAATAAGTAAATCAATCACATTTTGAGGCATTTTTTCAAAATATTTTATTATTTTTATTTTATGATAGAAACATATTCATGTATACGACTTTGTCGCAAAAGCATTAAATTGAAACAGCTGGCGACTATTCAGGCAATCATTTTTCTTTGTCTAATCTTCTTTTAAAATCGAAACGGTCGCGTCTAAATATTTAATCTATCCTCGATTTCTTTTAATTTGCTCTCGATTAAAAATAAATGTTCATCATTTTCACCCGGATATAATGTTCGCATCGTATTTGCCAATTGATAAACATAATCACGGTTTTTCCCACTTTTACCTTCTGATCGGAAAATTTGTTCCGACATCGCATTTAAATCCGTTTCACCCGCAAACGATTCATTATCCTCGGTAGCAACGTATACGATTAAATCAACAGGGAGGTCCGTTGATTGGGATGCGTCATCTTTACAGGATTTTGGGTAAAATTTTACCTGAACACGTTGGTATCCATTAATTTCGCGGTAATCTAAATGTTCTACTACTTGCTGCTTATTTGCCTCGTCTATTCGATATGCGACGCCCCACACTTTAGCGGTTGGATCATCAGATGGTAATAAAGTAACGACACGGCCAGGCTAAAATAAAAAGAAAATAATATTTTAAGATTAAAAATAATTAAAATATGTAGTAAAAAATATTTAATCTCATGTACTTCTTTTCGGGTACTTTATGGATTTTCTATTAAGAGGCAAATTCGGCTAAGGACAAGTTAGACTGTATTTTGGTAAAAATGTGAGCCTCGATAAAAATTTAGTTTTGATTTAATTAAAATAGAACGAGGTTTGTTTGAGAATTTCCTGTATTCTTAAAATTTCTCATTTAAAATTTTCGTTCACGTATCAATATTTGTACAGCTTCAATTGCTTAATTTTCAAAATTGGGAAATTTGAAAACAAATTTATGCAAGAGAACAGATGCACGACATTTCAGTGTGATTCAGAATACGTATTGAAATGATAAAATTGTTACTTAAATTTTAGGTCATTACACATTGTAATGTCTGAGTCTGATTTATTTTCAAAAAAACTTCACCGTGTAGTTGGTAAAGTTTTTTTGGAAATAAATCAGTCCACATTTACATCTGGAGATAACGAAACAAATGAAGATAAATGACTGCTGGTTAGCGCAACCTGCAGTGGCTTTATCTCCAAAGTTTAATCATTTGCCCGATAAAGTCGAAGAACCGACTTAAGCAAAAAAAAAAATATTAATGGCGGCTCCAATAGTTGTGAGAGGTGTAGAAGCAACCAATCGTTTAACTGTCTTGCTCCAAAAATAATTGGAACTAACCAGCTTAAAATCCAGTTAAAAGATGCTGAAGTATATACCGATTAGTGATTAAAGCCCTGGCGGAGCGAAACACTAAGTTCCATTCGTTCCATCTTATCAGTTTGTTACCAAGTTTCCATTCGTTCCATCTTATCAGTTTGTTACAGGGACAACATAAGCGCAGAAACTCAAAGATTTAAATAAAAGTCAAACTTTGGAAGGAAATCGTACTAAAGAACACCATTCAACGGACAATTTAAAAAATCATGAACAACTGCTCGAGCAGTCTTCCACACAACGGTTGGAAATTATTATGGAAAAATTAATGACCAAAAAGGAAACTATTTAGCAATTGGAAAGCCAACAGCTTGTCACAACATGGGCAAGAAGTTAAAAGTTTCTTGATAGAATAAGAAATTGATGTCATGCTAATATCCGAAACGCATAACACCAGCAGCAGTTTTCTAAAAATACACAGATGACACAAATCACCTTATACTGCCCCTTACCCCCACCTTCAATCGAAAAAAAAAATCTTCATGTATCAACCAGTGAATTTACCAATTGGCCAAGTGATAAGAGAAAGATCCCAGACGTCATAGATTTCTGCGTCACCACAGGAATAGCAAGCAATTATATTAAAACGGCGCCATGTTTGGATGATAATCATTTTGGGAACAATGATAGTGAATAAACAGAAACAACCGATGTTAAGCAACAACAAAACTGACTGGAACCGCTTCAGATATAAGGTAACAGAGAAACTAAACTAAAATATCAAATTAAAGACGGAGAGTGATGTAGATCAAACAGTAGAACATCTCAATAAATATATTCACTCGGCAGCTTGGAAGTCCACAAAGCTACAAAATGAGAAAGAAAAGAAATGTAAATATTGTCAAGAAAATCATTAAGGAGAACAGAAATTTAAGACAGCAATGGGAACGATATAGACTAGCGGGAGATAAACGTAGACTAAATAAAGTCGGCATCAAGTTAAAAGAACCACTCTCACCAACAGAAAATGCAGGTTATTTACTCACTCTATGAAAAGCAGCTAAGAAACTGAAACAAAACAGGCATATTCCGCAGATACGTAAAAGGAGCGGCCATTGTGCGAGAAATAATGAAGAAAAGGCTGAAGTATTTGCCGATCATTTTAAAAGAGTATTTCAACCATATCCATCAGAAACTGCGAGTGGAGAGAATAACAACATTCAAAACCACTTAAAAGGTGCCAGAATATAATGTCCGATGGTTCATATCAAACGAAATAATTCACATTCTCGTGTGGAGTTGCTAGTCTTCCATCCGGCGCGTCTCCAGGTGGTACATCAAAAGCTGCCAAGCTATAAGCGTTTTGCAGACGAAACTACTAAACCTAAATATTGCGAGTTATGTAGACAGTTTATGTTCCTGAATAATTTCCTCTATAAAATGTACGTTTTAGAAATTGAGAATGTAATTTGTATCAACCCTCGATGTCGGCATGTTATGACCTTCAATACTGCTTCGGTTTATTGCAATCATGTGACGCATTTGAGTCTGTCGAGTGGTTAATTCCCTGAGAATTTCATTTACAAAATAAAATTCGTGTTTCGCAACTACGTCAGGTGTACGTTATGCTGATTTCTCTAAAGCTTTTGAAAAATTGGATCACGCAATTTTAATTCGGAAACTGGTTGATTTCGGCTCTGATCAGTCGGTTCCGATTGATTGGATTAAATCTTACATTTGTGAACATGGGTTTGGAGCTTAGTGTTTTGATGACGACAACCTCGGGAAATGTTTCTCTTCAAATTTGGAACACCCTGTTGATATACGTTATCATATAAAATTTAATACAATTGACATGACCAGAAAGTAAGTCAAAATTAACTATAATTAGAAATATGGAATTTTTCGGTGTTATCTATACATTCTATATTATTCGATAACCTCTATGGTAATCGTTATTTACATATGGTGACCAACAGCTGTATTCTGTAAAAAACGTAGATCAAAGAAAAACGTGCACGTTACCGACGTTAAAAAAACACGTTTTTTTGGTTGGAGTTTTGAAACTTTTTTTCGTCTATATGATGAGACGTAAGTAATTTAGCAAACAAATTTTATTTAATTGTAGAATTTAATAATTACTTTAGTGAACACAGCCTGATAATTGCTGTCGCCTCCGGGTCCACGCTCATTGAGCGGGTGTTAATAAGTAACCTAGGTATAAGGCGGGTCACGCTAAATGATAGCAAATGGGCCGGATTAAGGTGTAAAGCGAACCGTGCTGACGATCTGCCAGGCTGGGGGCCTATTTAACAAAGCCCGGTCGTGAACGGAGCCCTCTGGATACTTGGCGACCTCCAGTTGTAATTAGCCTTACCTGCGTATAAGTATCTCTGCGCAGGCGGACCTTTATTTCTCCGATACTCGTGGGAATCAAAATGGAAAGATCTAACAATAAGAAAACCAAGGGCACCGGCTCTTCTCAAAAGTCGGTATCAGCGAAGGGAGGTACCTCGAACCAGACGGGTGGGCCTCTAAGATTGCAAAGGTGGTTGACTCTAGGGCACCAGTCCCGGGAGTTAGCGGTACCAACACAGCACAGGGAGTGGGACGAGAGGCATTCCTCCGGCGAAAAGGCGGTACAGAAATCGCCGCTAGGCATTTCGAATTCTCGAGAAGTGGGCTGCGACCCTCGAGAGGCAGCTCACGAAAGAACAGAGAACATCAGTAGCTTGGGCAAGGAACACTGTGGGCTGCGGAAGCTCGGAAAGGGACCATGTGTCGAAAATTCAGCTGTCCCAGGAAGAGGTGGAAGTAGTCGGCAGCAAGCGGGCCAAGTTGGTAGGATGGTATCAACGGCGTGTGAAGATGACTGCATGCTCGGACTCTAGATCTGTGGATCTATATAAAAAGGCTATAGCCAAAGTAGGGGAGGTGTGGCCAGGCGCAAAGCTTGCGGCAGTTAGCCGGGAGGAAATTCCCAGCAGGGAATCCGAACCGGCTAGGCCTGACGAGGCTTTGAAAATCATTCAGGCCAGTAACCCGAATCTTCCGACCGGAAAGTGGAAGATCGTCAAGCAGAAGGAGGCGGAGGGGGGCTCGAAATTATCAATTATGGTAATAAATAAGGTGTCCCTTGCCCTCCTTCACAAAACGAAGGGAGTAATTGACTTCGGATTCGGGTCAATTACTCTCAACGTTTATAAAAAGGATGGGGCGGAAGTGCGTACGGGAGGCCAACCGGAGGATGGTGGCAACCCGCCCAGACGTGAAGGGGGTAGCAGCAGCATGGGGGGAGAAGCTGAGGGTAGGGGGAGAGTTAATCGGGCGACCTCGGTCTGGCAAGGATTCACTTGGAAGATGAGAAGAAGCACATAAGCGAAGGAGCTAGTGTACCGATGGAGGAGGATGTCGGCAGCCCGGCCAGACGGGGGGCACTGACAAGTCCTCCTCAGAGGGTATGAGGGTTAGCGAGACGGGCGAATCCGGCGCATCCCAAAATACCGAGAAATAATATTCCTGCGGTAGCAGGAATCCGTTATCGGAAACCGAAGCGTTACAATTCTTCACAGATGGCTCCAAGCTAGACGGCAAAGTGGGAGCTGGAGTATTCTGTGACAAATTAAATGTAAACATTTCTATTCGTCTCCCTGATTACTGCAGCGTGTATCAAGCTGAAGTCGTAGCGATTGAGGAGGTCATGACGTGGTTGAAGCATAATGTGGTATCCTCAAATGATATCGCAATCTATGTGGACAGTCAAGCGGCGTTCCGGTCGTTAGAATCGGTGTCTTTGGCGTCACGGGTGGCGTCGAGTTGTCAATCATCTCTAAATGAGATGCGTGAGCATTTCAATATCCAGGTAATCTGGGTCCCAGCTCACAGGCGCGTCTTGGGAAACTGCAGGGCGGATGAACTTGCTAGGCATGGTACGACTCTCCAGCCGCAACCGGAAAGGGCAAGTCTGGGGAGGCCTATCACAGCACTGAGACAAGCACTTGGGAAGCAGGCGCTATCCTCAGCGGGGGATAGGTGGTCGAACACCCTCACCTGTAGAGTTGCAAGACAAGCTTGGCCAAAGCTGGACTTGGGGCGCACTAGGGCATTAATATCCCTATGCAGACGTGAATTAAGAACGGTCGTAAGAATTCTCACGGGACACTGTCTTTTTGGAGAACATGCAAAAAGGCTGGGTCTGGAGGCAAATGACTTTTGCAGAAGCTGCTTGCGCGAAGAGGAGGAAGAGACGTTGGTCCACTTCCTCTGCTCGTGTCCAGCATTGGCACTCAGAAGACACAAACACTTGGGTAAGTTCAGGATGGACTGCCTCTCGGATCTCGAAAACATTAAAGTGCGGGACGTCTTACACTACATAAGTAGCTCGAAATGGTTCCAATAGGGGTAAAGGTGATATTTTCTGTGGTGTCACAATGGACCGTCACCGGTCTAAGTGTGAGTACAGCCACTCCAACCTAACCTAACCTTAGTGAACACAGGCGCGCAGCAATGGCAAGCAAACACTGGGAAAGAGGAAATGTTGCGATGAATTAAAGTAAGTAAACAAATAAGAAAACGCCATTTTATCATAGTTATTTATTTCACAAGGACGGTAAATGAGTTGTTACAGTACGGGTTCGATGTTTATTTTGAACGAGTTCTGTGATGATCATTTAAGACGATCAGAACGAATTCTGTGACGGACATTAATTCGATTTTTTCATTTAAGTTGTAAGTTTTATTTACCGTGACAAACGCCTGAAAAGTCTCGTGTGTCGCTTCAGAAGTAAAAATGAGACAGATTGAATTTACAAGGTACGTGGCACGATCATACCTAATATCTGTACGAAGTACAACTTCCAGAAAGCCTCTAATACCTACTAGCGTTATGCAAGACAATTCTGGCCACTACCCCAAAAAATTAGAAAAACAATTAAGATGTGCAATTTGTCATGCCAAAATTCGATGGTTTTGCAAAAAATGCAATACAACACTTTGCATTGAACGGGATTACTTCGAAATATACCATAGACGGTGAACCTCAAATCTGCCGATTGTACTAACTTAAGTACATATGTAGCTTTATTTTGGTTCTAGATATAAAAACCAAAGAATGAATTATAATTTTAGTTAATTTTATTGTATTTGAACTGAATTTGAATAAAAAAAAATGTTGTGAAAGTTTTAGTTTTGATTTGGGCGTTAAAGGCACAAAATGAATGAGCAAAAAATAAACCCAAAATATTTCAGACAAAATGTATGACTTGATGAGCTAATTAGTCGCTTTCCGTTTACAAGTTTCAAGAACTTGCAATTATTTAAATGTGTCTTGACTAAGGTTGCAAAAAGAAAGCAAACAACTTTTTGACAACTAGAAGATTGATCACAAATACTTACAAGCGTAAATGGAAATCAACTGTTGCGTTAGCAGCGTGTCGGGATTTGTTAAAATTATACAAATCCTGATTCATGTGTAGCAGTGTATAAGTTTAGCTTAAAGCTTAGATTATTTTAATTATTATTTAAATAGGTACTCATATTTTAATTTTGGTTTTATATTTAATTTAAGTAAACTTTGGCTTAAAATTAATGTGTATTTTTATTACAATTGCTACCTTTTTTATTATCCGTTGTTAACACTGATTAGAAATTTGAAGATTGTATATATTTCATTGTTTTTTTCTTTTAAATGAGTCACTTCTTAGTCTAACATGAAATATTGATAATCTTAGTATATCTTATCACAACTTTCATTGTTACGTCAAGAACTATAAAAATAAAATAACTCAAAAAAAAATATTTGTTCCATATTTCCAAAATTTATTCAGATTTGCTTTTTTTTACTAAACTTTTATGTTATAATTATAATAATTACACAGATAAATCACATCGTGGCCATAAACTAATTGCACTAAAAACTTTCAACTTTAATTATTAGCTTTTAGCTTCAATAGTCGTTCTATATCAGCTTCTACATCGGTATTAACCACAGAACCCCGTTTAACGTATTGTCGTGGATTTAAAATTTCGTTTGTCGCATCGAGTTCCTGTATTGAAGGCTCATTTTTATTTATTGAACACAGACAACCCATTTTCTACCACATTCGTTGACGAAATTCTATTCACTAAGAACATCTGCCATTGGTATCTAATCAATAAATTAATTTATTATCTTAAATTTATAAAATGATTTGCTTGCTTTGTTTGTAATCACGTATGTAATTATGAGCCGCCTCAATAGGTATTTTAAATAAATTAATTTTCTGGAACATACAAGTACCTAAGCAGATAGTTTGAAGAAATTATGCTTGCGTCTCAGGTAGAACTCATTGCAGCTGAAACCTATTTTTTGCCAATAGCGAAATCTGTGAAGGAATCCAATAAGAAGTGTGCAAACTAAATGCGTAAGATCTTAGATCTAGTAGATCCGCTCTCCGTAGTCGTTTATATATATTTCGGCTACTGTAATATGCATCTTTCCAATTGGTTGAGATGTGTCTCTGGTTTCGAATAATTTATCGCACGAATTCTGTGATGTTTCAACGGATTTGTCCTCATTGTTTTGTTGGTATATAGGGTGAATTTATGTTGTTAATTGGGACAGCTGATAAGCTGATTTGTAGGCAACATTCTGTCAAATGAAATATATATATATATATATATATATATATATATATATATATATATATATATATATATATATATATATATGTTACTTCCGTTTTACTCACAATAAGTAAGAGACGTGTTTTATTTCCAATTACCAAAAATCTGTTTTCAACAGGTTATGGGCCCAGATTTTTGGCTGTTTTATTGTGGAATCGGGTAAAAAACATAGTTATTAATTGAGTAATAAAGTAATTAGCGTATAAAGTGTATCAGTAAATTCGATAATTAAATAAATCATGGCATCGAGTAGTGTTCCAGTAGAAAAATTAATGGGACGAGAAAATTATAATGAATGGGAATTTGCCATGAAAGCATATCTTGAGCATGAAGACCTGTGGTGTTGTATCGAAAATAAAGACGAAACAAAAGATGAAATGAAGAACTCCAAGCGAGAAACACAAGCAAAATTGAAGATCATCATGTGCGTGCATTAAGTGTTTATATGCATATTCGTAGTCTAGAAACTTCAAAAGAAGTGTGGGAAAAATTAAAGAAAGTATTCCAGCATGATGGACTATCGAATAGAATCGCGTTAATGCGAAAAATGATCAACACCAAACTTGAAAATTGTCCATCAATGGAGCAGTAGGTATGTAACAACAATCATATAGTATGTGCGTCTCAAAAGTTAAACGACATTGGTTTTATAGTCGATGAGGAATGGATTGGGACGTTTTTACTTGCGGGTTTACCAGAAAAATTTCAACCAATGATTATGGCCATGGAAAGTTCTGAAACGAAAGTTACAGGGGAGTACGTAAAATCAAAATTACTCATTAGTGAGTACGGTGATACCAAGAGTTTGATAAATACAGCGTTTATTTCCAAAGGAAATAGAAAGCGATTTAAACCAAGATGCTACAACTGTAACCAAATTGGTCGTTTCACAAATAAATGCAAGTTTCCGCTCAAGAAAAAGGAGACGGAAAATAAACAGGCTTTATAATATGCAAATTATTACAAATTGTTCCAAATTGTCGACACCTAAAGAAGTTATCATGGCTAACAATGAAAAGGTGCCAGTCAACTGTAAGGGAACGTGTAATCTGGACATTATGATTGACAATAAAAAGGCAACTGTCACAGCTGACGTAATGTATGTGCCCGAATTATCGATAAACTTACTTTCTGTTGGTCAGATGGCAAAAAATGGTAAAGTGATAGTTTTGGATGACCGCCAGTGTAGAATTTTTGACAAATGCAATCAGCTAATTGCAACAGCAACTCTTGAAAAGGATATGTACAAACTTGATTTGGACAAGAGTGTGTGTTGTTCATTCGGATCAGTGGTCAAGGACAATTTTGAATTGTGGCATCGTCGTTGTTATATCCCAATTCAACTTTAGTACATATTAGTACATGGTGTAAACATACCGTATCGGCATGATATAATCTAAACCTAGACGTTATCTGTCATACCAGAAAACCTGAAATATAAGTTAGTTATTATCAAGACCAACACGAATAATACACGCATTTATAATAGTGGCGACGAGGATGAGATAATAAAAAGGAAAAAAAAATTGAAAACGTAAAAACAAATTAAATACAATAATAGTTACGTGTTAATAAGTGGTTTTGAAATACATATACCTAAACCCATTTACATTTATTGGTACAAATACAGGACTATGAAAAAAAAAAATATTACGCACGTGTGTGTAATTACATACATAACCCCAAAATTTGATACGAGTAAATATTACAAAATGTCGGAGTATTCCATTTTCGAAAAATTCGAAAAAACCAAAACATTATGGTCACGTTGGGTGGAACGGTTTGAAGGTGCAATGGAAATAGTGAAACCAGAAGATAAAAAGAAAATTCATCTACTTCTGCACTATATGGGGCAAGAAGCATACGATATACTTGCGGATAAACTGGCACCGGAGAAACCTAAGGACAAAACATACAGTGAGGTTATCGAAATTCTCACGAGCGTTTTCGACCCAGCACCTCTGGAGATATTGGAAAATTATCGGTTTCACATGAGAAAACAGGCGAGCGATGAAACAATGGAAGAATTTTCTATTGCTCTTCGGAAAATGGCCATAAATTGTAATTTTGGCCAATATCTCAATACGGCGTTAAGGAACCAATTCGTTTTTGGTCTAAGCAGCTCAAGAATACAAAATCGTCTGCTGGAAACGTCAAATTTGACACTGGAAAATGCTTTGACTACAGCCAAAGCAATGGAGCTTTCTGCCATAGGGGTGCAGAAATTCAGCAGCAAAAGGAGGCGAAACAGGTCGTGGACCATTTACAACAAAAGATGGTGACGTCAAATCAAAATCAAAATTCGAATAAAACTGATTTAAGCAGCAGTTGGAAACCAAAATACAATAAGCAGTTCGCCTGTTACCGCTGTGGAATTCAGGGGCATAGAGCAAATCAATGTGAACAAAAAAATTCGGTGTGTTCATTTTGCAACCTAAAGGGACATAAACAGTCGGTTTGTTTCAAAGCAAAGAAAGGGGGTAATCAGAAAGTACACTACATAAATGACACCAGTACCACAGATTGCATTGAAGAAATACTCAATGTTTCCACAGACTATGAGAAGCATGCAAAATTGGGCATTTACTTGAAAATAAATAATGCTATTGTGGGATTTGAAATCGATAGCGGGTCCCCAGTAACGATCATCAACAGGGACGATATGCAGAGATATTTCAAGGATGAAAAATTACAGTCTACGAATAAAAAACTAATTAGTTATTGTGGAACGGAAATTAAAGTGCTTGGTTGCTTGAGCGTACGAGTGGATGCAAGTATCGATTGTCAGGAATTAAACATGTATGTGGTGGAATCAAAGCGTGGACCATTATTAGGACGAGAGTGGTTGCATAGTTTGAGATTGGACTGGAATAAAATTTTGGGCTCCAAGGGGTCAAATCAGGCCGTTTCTTCTGTAAAGATAGAACAAAGTGCTATGAACAAAGTAGAAGAGCTAAAACAAAAATATTCCATAGTTTTTGAAAGCTCGATGGGAAAAATTAAAAATATTCAGGCACGGATTTATCTACGTGAGGGAGCTAAACCAATGTTCGTGAAAGCAAGAAAGGCACCTTATGCGCTGCTAGATTCAATAGAACGAGAACTTGATGAGTTAGAAAAAAATGGCGTAATACAGAAGGTGGATTCAGCGAGATGGGCTACACCTATTGTTCCGGTAAGAAAGCAGGGAGATAAAGTTCGACTATGCGGAGACTACAAAATCACAGTCAATCCAAGAATCATTGTCGAAGAACATCCATTACCTACGATAGAGGAACTATTCGCATCCATGGCTGGTGGAGAGAAATTTACAAAAATCGACCTCAGTAAAGCCTACTTGCAAATGGAAGTTCATCCGGACGACCGAGAAATACTGACCTTAAGCACACATCGTGGTCTCTATCAACCCACAAGGTTGATGTATGGAATTGCATCTGGTCCAGCGAAGTGGCAGCGAGAGATCGAACAAATCTTGAAAGATATTGATGGAGTTTCAGTTTTTTTAGACGATATCAAAATTACGGCACCAAACGACGAACATCATTTGCAGCGACTCGAAGAAGTTCTAACACGCCTAAGTAGATACAATATGAGAGCAAACCTTGAAAAATGCGAATTTATGGCAGCGGAAATAGAGTACTGCGGTTACAGAATCGATCGATTGGGAATACATAAAATGAAGATAAAAATCGATGCAGTTAGACAAATGCCGATGCCAACAAATAAGGACGAGATACGTGCGTTCATCGGATTGGTGAATTATTACGGCAGGTTTTTTGAAAATCTCAGCACTATATTATATCCGCTTAACAATTTATTAAAAGATAAAGTGGAATTTATTTGGGGGAAAGATTGTGAAAAGGCATTTCAAGCCGTTAAGACTCAGATTCAGAAAGAGATACATCTGGTATACTACGACCCCAAATTGCCGTTGGTATTGGCAACAGATGCAAGTCCAGTGGGAGTGGGAGCAGTGTTAAGCCACATATACCCTGATGGTAGTGAGAAACCCATACAATTTGCCTTGCAAACACTGTCCTCGGTACAACAGCGATATACCCAAATTGATCGAGAGGCGTATGCCATAATTTTCGGGATTCGCAAATTTTACCAATACGTTTATGCGCGAAATTTTATTTTAATAACGGATAACAAGCCACTTACGCAGATATTATCGCCAGAAAAAGGGTTGCCTACACTTTCAGCAACACGAATGCAGCACTACGCCATTTTTCTTCAATCATTCGATTATGAAATAAGGTATCGGAAGTCAGCTGATTACGCAAATACAGATGCGTTGTCACGATTACCAGTGATGGAAAAAAATGAAAAAATAGAAGAGGCAGAAATAATAGAAATTAACGCCATCGAAACATTACCGTTGACTGTCAAACAATTAGAAGAGGCAACATTGAGGGATGAAGTAGTGAGTGATTTAATAAATGGATTGAAATCAGGGAAAATGGTGAAACCTGATAAAAGATTTAATATAGACCAAAATGAATTCACACTACAAAAGGGTTGTTTATTGCGAGGATTTCGCGTCTACGTTCCAATGGTTCTACGGAAAAAAGTGTTGGAAGAGTTGCATATAGCACACTTCGGAATTACTCGCATGAAATCGCTGGCAAGAAGTTGTTGTTGGTGGCCAAAACTCGACACTGATATTGAAAATGTATCAAAAAACTGTCTACAATGTCAGATGACAAGAACTAATCCGTCAAAAGTTACAACGCATGTGTGGGAAGCAGCAAAATCACCTTTCGAACGGGTACATGTAGATTTCGCCGGGCCATTTATGGGAGAGTATTTTTTTATTCTCATTGACGCATATACGAAGTGGCCGGAAGTATGCATAATTCCAAATATTACGACGGCGATTACAATCGAGAAATGCCGGGAGATATTTGCCAGATTCGGAATCCCGAAAGTATTGGTAAGTGATAACGGACCTCAATTCACGTCAGCTGAGTTTCAGCAATTCATGAATATGAATGGTGTACTGCACAAATTAATTGCTCCATATCATCCTGCAACGAATGGTCAAGCAGAACGAAATGTACAAACCATAAAGAATAAATTGAAGACAATGAGGTGCAATCGGTTAGAAATAGGTAAAGAACTATGTAAAATATTGTTAAATTATCGACGTACATCACATGTAACAACTGGAGAATCACCTTCATTTCGGATGTTCAACCAACAAATACGTTCAAGATTGGATATCATGCTACCTACAAAAAACGAAAGGAATGACAATGGAAGGACAATGCAAAAAAATGAAATAAAGATTCGGGAAATGTATGTCGGCGACCGAGTATCTGTTAGGAACTACAATAGTGATGGAAAATACAAACTGGGTACAATAATTAAAGTGTTAGGGCTATTGCACTACATAGTAAAATTGGACGACGGTCGAATATGGAAACGGCACATCGACCAAATACATCGAATCGGATTGGAAATACAACCACCAAAACCCGATACAATTCCATACCATTACGATGTGAGTGAAAATCGTAACATAATACCAGAAATCCAGAGGAGCACTAATCTCAGAGATCCAGTTCGGCCACCGGCGCAAGAAGAAGAACTACAACAACAATCTACTGAAGCATCGAGAGCTATTGAGACAGAAACCAGAATGATTTCAGAGCAATCGAGACCCAAAAGAGAAATAAAAGCAAAGACAATTTTAACTTACAACAAAAGTTTTGAACAAGTTGCTAATTTTGAGGTTTCGAACATTAAACAAGGGAAAGGTGCACAAGAGTCACAACATGTGAAGGAAAATTAAGTTAAACTAGTTTTGCATTATATACAAGTTAGATTTAAATTGTTTAATTTTATTTTATGTTAAATTGAAGTATGACATTGTATTAAATTAAATTAGAAGGGGAAGACTGCCCAATTCAACTTTAGTACATATTAGTACATGGTGTAAACATACCGTCTAGGCATGATATAATGTAAACCTAGACGTTATCTGTCATACCAGAAAACCTGAAATATAAGTTAGTTATTATCAAGACCAACACGAATAATACACGCATTTATAATAGTCGTCTTGGACATATCAACGTCCAATATAAGAAAGAATTACAAAAATCGGCGGGCATAGGCTTTGTCGAACCAAGTGACAAAAATGACGTTTGTGTTGTTTGTTGTAAAGGAAAGCAGTCAAAATCACAGTACGGCAAATCAACGTCATCATCGAGCCATAAATTGGAATTGGTTCATGCAGATTTGTGCGGACCCATGGAAGAAAAATCAATTAGTGGATCGCGTTATTTTTTCTCCTTGGTTGATGATTAAACGTACAAGACGTTCGTTTACTTCTTAAAATCCAAAGATGAAGTAGTGTGTGTTTTCAAAAGGTTTAGAGCATTTGTCGAAAATCAATGTGGAGAAAAACTAAAGGTTCTGCGGACAGACAACGATGGAGAGTTTTGTAACAAAGAACTCCAGAGTTTTCTTCAGAGTTCAGGGATACAACACCAGACGACAATTCCATATAATCCACAGCAGAACGGATTGTGTGAATGCATGAATCGGACGATTGTCGAAAAAACGAGGTGTCTTCTGTTAGATTCTGGTTTACCGAAATGGTTTTGGGCCGAAGCAGTGAATACTGCTGTATATTTAATCAACCGTTCACCAACAAAGGCGTTATCAGGGTTGATTTGAGGGTTTTTGGATCAAAGGCTATGGTACATGTGCCAAAACAAAAGCGGAAAAAGTTCGATCCAACAGCACAACAATGCATGATGGTTGGCTATTGTGAAACTCAAAAGGGCTATCGTGTGTACAATCCAGTGAATGATGAGGTTTTCTCAGCCCGTGACTGTATTTTTGACGAGTCATGTAAATATTTAAACAACAATGGAGACGTCCAATTTTTCCAAATGTTAAATAATGAACAATCGTTGGTTAGGGATACCACTCCGGTCGTATCTGATTCATCAGAAATTCATTCGGAACGTATTTCTTTTCCATTGCCGAATGAAGTGGGCGATAATGACAGCCCAAGCGATGAAGATGAATGTTCTATTGATGAAACGATTGTTGACGCACAAGTAAATGATTCTGATAGCACCAAAGTCAAACAGGAAAGAAGATTTTATTTATTCATCAATTGAGTTATCGACGAATGATCCGCTTAGTGTTGAAGAAGCATTGAGTTGCAGTGATAGTAGTTCGTGGCGACAAGCTATGAAAGATGAATATGAGGCAATTATGGCAAACGAAACATGGACTCTATGCAATTTACCGGTTAAAGGCAAAGCGCTCAACTCAAAATGGGTGTTTAAAACCAAATTAAAAATAGATGGTTCAGTTTAATACAAAGCACGGCTCGTGGTAAAGGGTTGTGCCCAACGTGAAGGATTGGATTATGAGGAGACGTATGCACCGGTGGTGAAGTATAGCTCAATTCGCTATCTATTGGCATTGGCTGTTCAATACGATATGTATGTTGAGCAGATGGATGCAGTGTCTGCGTTCCTTCAAGTTGAATTGAGGGATACGGTGTATATGTTACAACCAGAAAACTTCGCGGATGGTTCAGGTATAGTGTGCAAATTGAAAAAGGTACTTTATGGATTAAAACAAGCCGGCCGTGCCTGGAACCAAAAGTTGGACAAGGTATTGGTAGAGATCGGCATGACACGATCTAAAGCTGATAGGTGTATCTATCATAAAATCGACGAACATCATAAGTTGTTTGTTGCGGTCTACGTCGATGATTTTTTGATTTTAAGTTCCAACAAAGCACAAAGCAAGAGTTTGAAAGTCGAACTAGCCAAACGTTTTCAAATGAAACATATTGGAGAGGTGCAAAGCATATTAGGATTCCGAATTACAAGGGATCGAGAAAAGGGAATTTTATCGCTGGATCAACAAGAATACATTAGCAGGATTTTGGAAAAATTCAACATGTCGCAATCTAATCCTGTTTTACACCAATCGACATAAACGTCAAGTTAGACAAAAATATGTCACCAACCAGCAAAGCCGAAATTGAGGACATGCAGAAAATTTCATTTCAAGAAGCGGTAGGCAGCCTTTTGTATGCAGCCCAGGGTACGCGACCTGATATTGCCTATACGCAGTGAATTTGGTGAGTCGTTTTTCAAATAATCCCGGCAAACAACATTGGGTTGCAGTGAAACGAATTTTCCGTTATTTGAAGGGCACAATAGGTGCGAAGCTAAATTATCGGAAATCAGAACAGGAAAACACTACGGGATTTAGTGATGCCGACTGGACGAGTGATGTTGATGAAAGAAAGTCCACTACTGGTTATATTTTTCGCAAAGGCGGTGGAGCAATAACATGGTCATCACGTAAGCAACAAACCGTTGCTCTTTCCTCAACTGAAGCCGAATATATGGCTCTCTCGGCAGCCTTGTCAAGAAGCACTATGGGTTCGAAATTTAGACGTGGAACTCAGCAGACCGACTGCGATTCCTCTCTCGAAGACAGATTCCTACCATTCTCGTACAAAACACATAGATGTCAGGCACCACTTTATAAAGGAGAAAGTAGCAGCATCTTTTATTACAATAAATCAAATTGGAACAGATCAGATGATTGCTGATGCGTTAACAAAAGGACTTCCAAAATTGAAACATCAACAACATCGAGAAGAAATGGGAATTAGTATAAATTCAAGTGGGAGTGTTGGTATATAAGGTGAATTTATGTTGTTAATTGGGACAGCTGATAAGCTGGTTTGTAGGCAACATTCTGTCAAATGAAATATATATATGTTACTTCCGTTTTACTCATAATAAGTAAGAGCGTGTTTTATTTCCAATTACCAAAAATCTGTTTTCAACATGTTTGATGCGAGGTGAAACCTCTTATAGCAAATTGTTTCCAATGGAATACAGTGAATAGTTTTTCATCGGGAAGCAGTGAAAATATTAAGACAAATAACTCAATTAGTTTAAATAAGTGTCATAATATGTCAGTGCCTATATCACAAAAAGATATAACCACAGCCGTAAAAGGCTTACCAAAGCAGGGTTCGGTTTACGATTAAGTTCTCGAAAGCTAACCACACAATCAGCACTTCTTTCAATAAAGATGTACACCCAGAAACTATTCAACGTGTGCTGAAGAGAACTGGCCCAGAGTGTCCGAAAAAAAAGCATTCATCAGTTTGAAAAGCCGTAAAATACGATTAAAATTTCCAAATGTTAAGCAAATGCAATTTTCGAGTTCTGGAAACGAGTTCCGTTTACAGACAAAACCAAATTTAACATTTTTGTGTTTGCCGGTCGAGAAATAGTACGGAAAAAAAAGTCAACACCGAAATGAATATAAATATTTTACTATCTACTTTACTATTTGTGATGGTGTTTTACAGTCTTTGAAACCGTTGTTAAAGTCGATTATCGGAATGGCCTTTAAAACCTTCCTCGCCAGGATAGCAAGAAGTCAGACGGAACGGTATGGGTCGAATTTTTGGCCAAAAAGTCACGTACAATCAATGCAGTATGAGACGACGCATTATCGTGATGCAAAAACCAAAAGTTGTCTGCCCGTAATTCTGACCCAAACAATATTTGCGTGATGTCAATTGATGATTTTTGAGCACCAAATCCTGAACTTCCTTGACGTGGTGTTCATCAGTAGACGTCGAAAACGCGTTCTCTCTCTGCCTTCTTTGAATAAATCATTCAATTATACCAATCAAAAACCCTCACTCTGACAGATCAGAGAGATATATGAAAAAGCCTTTTGCATTTTTTTATTTTCTCGGATCGATCCAGATTGTTATTTTTTGATCTGAAATTTATTTCAGAGGGTACAGAGAAATACTACTTTAAGGTTAAAAACGTTGAACGCTATTTAGACTAAAACAAGGGTAAATTAATTTTTTAAAGTTTACTGTAAATAATTTTAATTAATTTTATTAACTATTTCCTGTTTAATTTAATTTGTTTGCATTAGTTTTACTGTGTTACAAAATAGTGGTTTGCCAATTTAAATCGTTTGGTATGTTAAAATCTGAAAAAGGTCTTTTCAGATTAAAAAGTATCAGATATTTCAGATATATTATCTCTCTGATGTAATAAACATACAAGCGAATTGTCACCAAAAGGCTTTTCCAAAATTTTCAACGTTTTGGAAGCCGAAATTAAATTTTTAAGCAAAATTTGAAGCAACTTCTTTCCTGAACTCATTTTAATCTCGAAAATGCACTTTAGATGAAAGTAAACAAGTGTATCTCATTACTAAAGTTATTGACACGAAATTGGACATATATCTGTTAAGGGGCTACCTAAATCTCCAATTGGAGAGTTCCAGGGCACTCACGCGCCTAAATGGGTTCGCATTATTAAATATTCAGAGAGATGTCGATAAATCAATAGACAAGCCTCGATGATTTGGCTTTAGTGTCACGACAGCTCAATATAAAATTATAAAAAATTAATGAAAAATTGATTTTAAATAAATATTCGTGTGCATTATTTCCTTATAGAAATAATTTTTTATTTAAACCCCCCTTAACAAATTCCTTGCTGCGCCACTGGTCTGGATAAATTGGAAGCCATTAATGTTGAGAATATAAGCAATATATTTCAATACGACTTTGTGTCAAACAGTCACTGCTATCCTTGATCTTTTAAAAGACAAATTTGGTAATCAAGTAATACCATTTCAAAAACAAAATTTTGACGCCATTGGACTTTTTCCTCCTTGAAGAGTAACAATTATCCTAACGATCCCCAAACAATCCATCAAGTCAAAGATAACATAACAAGCATGGCACTGAAATTCCGCCTCAATTATTTAAAAATGTCATTGGAAACTTTGATAAAAAAAATGCTTGCTTACAGAGCTAGCCGAAAAAGTCTCTTATCGTTTTTCCTAACCGCAACCTTTCTATTTTAACTTTCAATAAAGATGTCGGAACAAAACCAATGATTTAAGTGTTTTATTAAAAGTTTTAAATGAAACCATAAATTTGCAGAAGCATGGGAAGATTTACACCGATTTTCTGAATATAGGCCCCCTGAATTTTGGATAACAAAAATTCAGTTTTTCTAATTTCAACATCAAATTACCAGCAAATAAAAAAATTCAGTTAGACGCTAACTCTAACTATCTTTAAAAAATGAATGTAAAACAGATAATTGGCTTACATCCTTTGCCCCTTTTCCATCTTAAGTATAAATTAATATTGTAAAATCCCGTTACATTTTTTAAATATTGAATTGAACATTTTTTAAATATTTGTTTAATAACCTTCAAACAAAAGAGCCGGACACAAACCCGAAGTGGAGGTAATTTTATAACCACTGATTTGTTCCTGTTCGCACACCACACGTTAGATCCACACAAAAATAACAAATACGAAAACCAAATTACGATAATTTTTTATTATTTTCCTCAAATCAAAACAAAAACAAATTTAGGGAATTAAATTATCAAAAATAATTTTGTTTGTGAAGAGAACAAATAAAGTTATTGCGATTCTACAGTAATTTCTAATTATTTTTGTTGTTGTTTTATTTTACCAAAATAAATGTTCCTAAGACGTCTTGGTACTTTACATAGTCTTTGGTTATACATGTTTTTTGGGTTTGCTTCTCGGGTTGCTTATGCGAATTGTTTTTTAATTATTGTTTTACTCTTTTTTACTTTTACTATTTTTGTACGTTGTGTCTGAATTGTTTTGTATGTATGCCTTTAAGCGTATTTTGTTGACCAAAATTTAATTCGAATTATTTTGGGTTAATTGTTTTTCCAAGAAAATAGCCAATTTGATTTAATTGACAAAAGCCAACCTTTCGAAATAAAATATAAATGTACTATGTATTATGACTCTGGTGGCAGGTATCTTAACCAAGAATTAGAATTATGTTTAATTAAACCCAATTTTTTTTTGGGTTAATGTTATTCTTGCGGGGATTTATTATATGCAATTGTTGTTGTAAATTTGTCAAGGAAATACACTATTTATTAGGTAAAAGGAAGACAAATCGAAGAAATAGCAAATATTTATTATTCTTTCTTGTTCTTCCTTTCCCTACTAAAGAAAGGCGAACGATAGCTATAAAAAAATGTATGTCGAAAGAATTAGTAGGCCTCCGGATTTAATATTCCGAATCAAAAAAATAAAATTTCTTGATTAAACTAAATTATGATTTGGATGCTATAGCGATGAATGTATAAGTCCAATTGTCACAATTTTTTTATTATTTTGGTACACTTGTCCTTGAGTCTGACTTATCTTCACATTTGTACCCAAATTGGTTGCTTATTGGTTGGCTATTGGTTGGTTTCATTGGCTATCGAAAATGCTGCTTGTTTTGGCGTGTTCAGCACTTTTTTAATTGTGGAAAAATAAAATAAAATAGTTCGATTTTGCTTTAAGAATGCAGAATGCAAAAAACGGTTTTCCTTTAAAGTGCAACACTTGTTGGATATAACGAGCGTATTGGGCAAGGATTGACATTTTTGGTAAAGTGAAGAAACTGAGGATGGACAATTTCCGAATCTCTTATCATTTGGGTTTTGCAGAACTGCTCAAACGGGTCATATCTGGTAATGAAACACGGGTATATGGATATGACGGCGAAACTAACGTTCAATCGTCCCTATGAAATCTTCCTGAAGAGACAAGTCGGAAAAAAACTCGTCAAATTGGATCAAATGTGAAGTTTCTACTCAATGTTTCCTTCGACTACAATGGCACAGTGTACCCTGAGTTCGTGCAAACAGGCCGTACGTCGGTCTATAAGAAGTACTACCAGGAAGCTCTACGCTATTTGTGTGAAGCAATCAGGAGAAAACGTAAGGATTTGTGGCGAAATAATTCGTGGTGCAATTGCACCACGATAATGCTCCTGCTCACACTTTACTGCTTGTTCGTGAATTTTAGGCCAAAAACCACACTCGCTTGGCCAACAAACAAGATACGTCAGGTACAAGTGTACCAATAAAACAAAACAAATTAGGTCTATTCGATGCCTCGCACGACACCTTTCCACAAAGCGTCACCAAACCATCCATTTACATTTTACAAAAATGTTTGCCGTCACGGGTTTTATTAAATTTAAAAACCCTTACCTAACATGATTGATCATGAAAATATAAATCCTCTACCCCTAAATGTTGATTATTTAGAATTGAGACATGTTGAACAGCAATCAAAATCGCATTTTTTTAATTTTCTACCTTCAAGAATTAGCTCCAGTGATACATTTCTAGAATTCTGTCGAGAGTCCTTAACAATTTAAATAACTCCATTCAACATTTCTTTGCAGAAGAATTGTGCAGTTTCTTCGGTCTAGACGAAGCATCGCTGTCGACCATTCGAGCAATGCAAACAAATAAAACACAAACAATGCAGAATCAAGAATTAATGTCTATTATCTTTTGTGACAGATCTCCTTGTCACAAATTTGTCAAATAGGTAGATGATGGATTATCACATGTATCATTAGCATACATACAAAATCGTCACGTTTTTGAGACAATCCGTTTGGCAATTTCCTCTTCCACTGCAACTCCTTCTATTCTAAACTCGAATGGACCTAAGAGCTAATACAAACTGCTTATTACTAAAACCTACCTTTATGCACAATTTCGGTCAAAACTATCAATATTTGTGAGAATGGGAGGCAAATCAAAAATGTATGACTGGAAGGACGGACACGATATTTTTTAATCGATGTTTTGGAGTCATAATAATCTGATTTATTTATTTATTTAAGTAAAGAAATCGATTTTGTCACTAACATTTATGATTTCATATAAAAAAAATTATTCACCAATTATTAAACTTAAAATTAATTTAAGACAAAACGAGAAATTTAGAAAATAAGTTCTTGAAATTTGGAAGTTGAATTCGTCGAGAAATGTGAAAACCTGGAACAAAATTTCTTTCACGATTACAATACTTTCCCGTGTAGCTTCGTTTTAGCGGGAAAAGTAAAAAATAGTGATAATTAAACTTAACTTATATTTTTTGATCAAACTATACGTAATTAATCGCTCAGAAAAAGAGAAAAAAAATTAACTGTCTTACCTCATGCTACTACTCACTTAACGATGTTATCTGAAAAATAACCACAAATCTCGAAACAAGCAATTTTAAATATGACAATCACCTGAAATGTATAGAACTAGGAACCACTAGCCAAAAAACTTCTTATAGATGATGAAACGTGGCGATAGAAGCTGTTATTTAATACTTTTCGGTCAAAATTCCTAAATATATAACTGTGAAACGTAATGTGGTGGCTTGGTGCGACACTTAGTGAGTGACATATTATTGACAACACTTAGTGGGTGACATATTATTTTTCGGTGAAGGTATTCCATAATAGGGTATTAATTTTTGTGAGAAAAATTGTGACAGTGGGAAGAACCCGTTACTTCATTTAAGAATACCCTAATTCTCGGAAATGTAAGACAATTTTAAGATAAAACATAAATATCTATAGTAGATTATGATTGTAAATTGAAAATAGTTAATAAATTATTACTAGACCCATTAATTTTTGCTCCATTTCACTCATTTGGATTTAATTTTCTAAAACGAATTACCAGCGGGCCTATTCTCGAATTCCACATCCATTTTCCACATGTGGACATCTGTCAAAGTTCACACAAAAACGTTCGAAAATTCTAATTCGTATATAAAACACATGCGGCATCATACAACTAAAAGAACTATAAGGGCGATTGCTCATACTTTCCATAGTAAAATGGCGCACCGACATATTGTCATATTTTTAAGGTTACTGGGTAATTTATATAGATGTCGCACCAATCCGCCATTCGTCAAATTTTAAATGTTAACGAAACCTTGTTTGTATTTTTACTTGTTCGCCATTTGTCATTATACAAAGTCATAGTATTTTCGATTGTCAACATTTCAAAATTGTTATTACTTTAAGTTGAAATGAATAAAAATAAAAACAATAGTTTACTTCCGATCTTGTAGCACGCGTATTTTATTTTGACGTTTCGTTAACTAAAAAAAATTTCGTTGAAATATAACAACAACAAAGAAAAATATCGTTTAGATACCAGTGCTGACATCTTCATATTTACCCGATGTTGGTTACATTTTTAGACCTTATTTGCTTTATAGTTCTTTTAGTTTTATGTGCGGCATGGACATTTTTCTATATGGGGAATTTTTTCACATGCTTATACCCATTCGGAAATATTCCCTTAGTACCGAAAAAATTCAATTTTTCTGAATTTTGACAGATGTCCACATGTGGAAAGTGGATCTGGAATTCGAGAATAGGGCCCAAGGTGTGTAAATATGAAAGCGGATTTTTTTAGTAAAAAGTACACGTTCATCGTATGATAATGGATAAGAGTATTTTTATTTAGATTTTTCCCATCTTTCTGGCAATGCGTGGATGTTACGCCAAAAAAAAAACTGTTCTTTTGAGGCAAACCAGTTGGCGAGCAATATTCGTACATTTTCGTAAGAAGTGAAGTACTCCTCAGCAAGCCCGTGCCCTATCGATGAAAATAAGTGATAATCGGACGGAGCCAAGTCTTGCGAGTAAGTGGCATTTAAAAGTATTTCCCAATTAAGTACTTCCAACGTTTCCTTGACCGGTTTTGCTTTGCCTTTTATCAAATTCTATGGTCGTTTTTCACGCAAGGCTCGATTCAAATTGATCATTTGTTGTTGATAGGGTTTAGTATTTACGGTTTCACCAGCTCAAAATAAATCACACTCTTCTGATCCCACCAAATACAGAGCATTGTCTTCCGTCCGAAGCGATTTGGCCTTGCAGTCGATGTCGATAGTTGTACTGGATCATCGCCAGTCACAATTCGATGTAGAAATGACTTTCTTTTGTATCTGGCGAACAACATTTCGCAAGTGGTTTTTCGATGAACTGGCTTCAAACTTTTTTGGTGGTCTTCCACGTTCTTTGTTTCTCACGTCAAAATCACCACTTATGAATTTATTAAACCACTCATAGCATTGTGATTTACCAAGGGCTTGTTCATCGTAAGCTTCGACAAGCATTCGATGTGATTCTGCAGCAGTTTTCTTCAAATGATTACAAAAAATCAATGATATCCGCAAATCGTAATATGTAGGCACAAAACTCGAAACTTGTATGGTTATGAATTGGATGTTGCTGACAGATGTTAAAAGAAAACAATGGCGCCGATGACGCAGTTTGTCGAAAGGTACATTGACAGGTGGCGCCATGTATTGGTAAATTCCGGTTTCATATACCTGGGTATACTACGTACGAAACCTCTTTTTTCATTTCGTTTATGTAAAAAGAAGGCGAGTGACACATACAAAATGCTAATTCGAAAAAAAATTCATTTTACCATATCGCCGATGATGATGCAAAAGTCTTTATCTACAAAATTCCTTTCTTACTAGCGAAATAGTAGGTTTACATATGTTCGCTTCTCATGCTTGTTTCAATCGCCTGGAAAAAACAGCCTTAAGAAAATTAATAAAGTAATAATAGATGAGTTCAAGGAATACAATCTAAAAATTAAGTGACTAAAAAATGTTTGCTTTAAATTTTTAAGTTATGTATGAATAAAACAACGAAAAATTAATCCAAACTTACGAGTAATAGAAAATACCGATAAGATTAAAACGAAAGACCATTACTTCTTTATTATTCCATAATAACGTCTTCTTCAGTTAAAGTGTACTAAAACTAAACCAAAGTCTAAAGAGGTACAACTTGAGAAAGAATTTGAAACTAAATTTGTTTAACTTATGAATGCTCAAATTGAATATCTGATTGTAAAGATTTTATCAGATTTTACAAAGTTTTTAATTTACTAACAATTCTCAAAAAATTTATAAAAATTATTTCAACATACCATTATCTTTTTGAGAAACACTAATAGAATATTGATATCTTATCACCACTTGACGTGAATAATTCACCAAAAACACAAATTATTATTGTTTCTTACTTAATTACTTGTCTAAATTTTTATGTTAAAACTATATTAAAACTTAAATTTTGCATTACACTAAAACATTTATTTATAATCATGATAAGGGGTAGTTTTACTTTCCTAGATTTCGCCGTTTTATATCGGCTTCTACATCGGAACTAAGAACCACAGGGGGGTAGCCTTGCGGGGGATTTTGGTTTCGTAAAACATTTAGCCGTCGTACATCGGCTTCTGAATGTGGATTAGGGATCGCGTCTGGTTGAACGTCTTGTCTTCGATATAGCCGGTTTAGTTCTTGTGCCGGCGGGGGTTCTTCTTTGCTGGAGCAACAACAACCCATTTTAAAATATATCTCAACTAAACTCTACTTTTCACTAATCGAAACCGTTATATTCTGTACTGGCTTGATATCTTATCATTAAATTATCTTATTGATTTTTTCTGGTATACAGGGTGAACAAAAACTTCGAATACAAATTTAAAACAAAAAATTTAACAAACAAAATGACATTTTCAACACTTTGTATGCAGACAATTTTTATTGTATTCAATCAGGCGAAGCGCTATTACAATTTGTTAATATTGTTGAACATTAGCGCAAAGAAAATTTGCCGATTTTCTGCCAAATGAAGAATCGCCTCCCTGTTGCTTGATTCAGAATGGCTTGAATTATTTTGTCTGGTTGTTTATGCTATCGAACGACAACAGATGTGGATTTTTCAGATATTGAACAAGTTTAAGCAGAACTAATAAAGAAATAATGTACAATTGTGTAAGGGGTAACCTAGTCACAATTCGCATACCAATGCTACCGTCTTTCTAGCAGAAGTACATGAATATAGTAAATATCTAGGAGGGAGATCAATGAGGCCAGATAGATATATCGCGTACAGGCCGGCAGTATTATTATCAGATTCATTAAGAACCTGAATATTGACTGGACGGATAATTAAGCGGGGTCCTAGCACAAAAAATATCTTTTAGGTCGCAGTGCGAGGTTACTGAACGCCCGCATGGCCCTTCAACAATAATAATAATAAATAGAGTACATTCTTTCTCGAAACTTTATTGTGTGAGCGTCTCATTTTAGTGAAGTGTTATAAATTTTACAATTTTCTTTTAATTTTAATTAATTTGTATTTTATTTAATTATATCTTATAGTTTATTTTGATTTGTTTATTTTTATCAGTCGGGTAAGTCTTATCATAGTCTTTTTCTATCCACAAAATAATAAATCCACGTAACACAAGCAAGGAGGGACAAAGTACGCAGTACTTTGTACCTCCAACATTTACTTCTACTGATTTCTCAGATTCCGAAGATGAAATAAATACTAAAAAATCAAAAATTGTTTTTAATAATGAAATAATAGTAAACGGTGAATTAAAGTCCCAATATGTTAAATAAAAGGTAAATTAATAATAATAATAATAAAACTCACGTCGCAGTTTCAAAAAATACAGTAACAGCTCCAACATCATCTTCAACTTTATCTGTTGATTCATCGAATAACTCAAATATGCCGTCAGTTACTGCTGAAAAAATTAATCTATATAACTGATCAGATAATGGCCCATTTACAGTATTTATCAGTAAAGAGAATTTAAATATTGTTCTTTTAGCTAAAGCCCTTAAAATAAATAATTTTAAAAATGTCAAAGAAATCTCTAGCGTTAGCAAAAATGTTGCTAAGGTTATCTTTAGTAATTTTGAAGACGCAAATAATTGTGTCAAATCAGATATCTTTAAAAAATTTGATAATTATACTACATACATTCCTAAAAATTTCACATCTTCTATTGGTTTAATCAGGAACATTCCTATTGGGCTTTCTAATGAAGAAATACAAGAAAATATTAGATCTAAATACCCTATCTCAAAAGTAGAAAGAATGACTAAATGGAACAATGCCACTAAAACAGCTGAGGAACTTGAATTGGTTAAACTTACTTTTCAGTCTGGAACTATTCCATTCAATGTCATTTTATATGATAATCTCTTATTAAAGGTAGAATATTTTATACCTAATCCATTATTTTGTAAAAAAATGTCTAAATTACGGACATACAATTTCTAAATGTAAATCTAAAACTAATAGATGCCTAACGTGTGCTAATACTATCGAGGACGAACAAGAACACGATTGCGACATGAAAGTTTCTTGTAAATTTTGTGGAATGGGTCATGTTACTAATTTTTTCAGATGTAATGAACGATATAGGCAGAAACAAATTAGGGAACATATGATTTTAAATAAAACTAGTTTCAGAGAATCCAAAAGCCACCTTTATGGTAGCCAACAAAAAGTCCCTAAACAAATAGATTTCGCTAATGATATCTGTGTTGAAAATCAACCCTGGAAAAATAACTTAATGAATTCTGATGCTAGAAAAATTCAAATCCTAAATAAATTAGTAAACGAATTAAAAAATCAATTAAATGAGAGAGATTCTATTTTTAATGATGTCAAATCACTTTTAAATAATTCCGAAGACTTTAATAAAAATCCAGCTAATTTAGACTCACTTAAAATTAAATTAAATAAATTTATTAAAACATAAACTTTTCTTTTTCCAGTTTTTTTTTATTTTTTCATTTTATTCTTCCATTATGTTACCTTTAAAAATTTTACAAATTAACATTCGTAGTTTAAATAGTAATAAAGATCTATTATATCATTATATACAATCCAATCATATTGATATCGTTATTCTATCTGAAACCTGGACAAATCCAAATAGTAATTTGACTTTTAACAATTATAATCTTATTACTGATGATAGACCAGATGGTTTTGGCGGAGTAGGCTTCTTAATACATAAAAAAATTTCTTGGAGAATTATTGATTTAAATTTTCATTACATCCGTTTTCAAGCTTTCAAAATTAACCTCAAATTTAAAAACATTAATTTTAATATCTTATCTTTTTATAATAATTCTGTTATTAGACCTCAGGAAATCGTTAATGAATTTGAACATCTTATAACTCAGAATCTAGATAACTGTTTAATAGCTGGAGACATAAATATTCATAATAGTCTTTGGGATAGTTCATTGACCCCTACTCACGACAGGGTGGGTGATAAGATTGCAGATATTATCACTGCTAATAATGTCTTTTTATTAAATGACGGATCTCATACAAGGCAAGATTTTTTCAGAAATAATTCTGCAGCACTAGACATTACTTTGTGCTCAATCAATCTAATTGAAAAACTATCATGGAAAGTAGATCCCATTAATTTAGGAAGTGACCATCTCCCAATACTTATTGACTTTAAACTAAATTATTATCAAAAAAAACAAATCACAAACTGGTCAAAAGTATTGAAAGACTTTGATCTAAATTCTATTAATGATAAATGCAATATTGAAGAACACTTAGAAAAATTAATTTCTGAAAATACTTCTATTATTACAAGTTTTTTTTTTTTTTTTTTTTTTTAAATGTTGCCAATGGCTTTATTCTTGAATCTTTCTACATAAGAAACTCACAAGAAGTAATCAAATCTTAAGCTAAAAATTATTACATATTTTAAATCTTAACCAATGTTAATACTTATTGTTAGTGCTCACAATTTAACTAATTTAGATTATACTTATAAGTATAAGATAATCATTTAGGAAATTCACAGGTTCACAGGTTCATCAGTCCGAGTGGATCTGTTCTTCTCAGTCGCCTAAATCGCGGCTGTTTTAGTATCTCCCTGGCTAATTCGTTGGGATGTGCTTCTAGTTTTGAATAATATTTCGAACTGAATTCTTTAATAGTTTCTTTAACGGTTTTAACCCCAAGATCGTGATGTATATTACTATTTCGAATGTACCAAGGAGCATTGGTAATACTGCGAAGTATTTTCGCTTGGGCTCGTTGCAGGAGTTCTCTGTTTGAAGTGCTGGTGGATCCCCATAACTGAATACCGTATGTCCATATGGGTTTGATTATCGCTTTGTAAAGTAAAACTTTATTAGCTAATGACAACTGAGATTTTCTTCCCATCAGCCAATACATTTTAGAAAATGTAATTTTTATTTGGTTGCGCTTTGTTTCAATATGATTTTTCCACGTTAATCTTCTATCCAGGTGCAAACCTAAGTATTTTACCTTCGTTTGTTGAGGAATATTTTTATCGTTTAATTTCACTGGTGGGCAGGTGCGTTTGTTTAGCGTGAATGTGACATGAGTTGATTTGTTTTCGTTCACTTTGATTCGCCATGCTTTCAACCAGTCCGCGACTTTGTTTAAATGATTCTGCAATTCCTTTGAGGCAATTTCAGGATTAGTGTGGGACACCAGGATGGCCGTGTCATCGGCAAATGTTGATATTATTATTTTGTTAGTTAAGGTCGATTTATATTATCAGTTCCTTTCAGTTCCTACTCGTATCGTGTCAGACATCATTAATTTATACTATCCGTACCTTTCAATTCAGACATTTTCTTCGTATCTTTTGGTTACTTATAGAGTAAAGATAACACACAAAAATACAAAAATGTTTTAGTAGCAATTTACAATTTTTGTTTGTTTCGCTATTCTTTCGTATTTTTTCGCCTTCAGATATCATACAAAACATTCTTTTCAACAATACGTGTCTGTGTCGGTACGAGTAGGAACGGAAAGGAACTGATAATATAAATACTCATATAGAAAGTACATGTAACAATGTTTTTTTTGTCTGACACGATACGAGTAGGAACTGAAAGGAACTGATAATATAAATCGACCTTTACAGGTATATCAGCTGTGTACAACAAGTATAATATTGGTCCTAGAACGCTCCCTTGCGGGACACCTGCATTAATATCATTTAAGCAAGTAGTTGCGCTGTTTTGTTTTACCATGTATTGCCTTTGAAGAAGATAGTTTCCCAAAACTGAGTGAAATTTCTTCGGTAGAAGCTCTTTAATTTTGTAAATTAGTCCATCATGCCAAACTTTATCAAAAGCTTGTGCGATATCCAAAAAGGCAGCAGAACAATATTTCTTTTCCTCGAAGGTGATTTTGATTGCATTTACAGTTCTGTGTACTTGCTCTATAGTACCATGTTGGTTTCGGAACCCAAATTGATGGTCTGGAATAATGCGCCGTTCTTCTAATATTGGTTTCAATTTCGTTAATAACATTTTTTCAAATAGCTTCGAGATTGTTGGCAGCATGCTTATTGGACGATATGATGAGATTTGTGTTTCATTTTTCCCTGGCTTATGTATCATTGTGATCAAGGATATCTTCCATTTTTGAGGAATATAGCTGGTTCGCATGATCGCGTTGAATACAAATGTTATTAGTTTTATGCATTTATCCGGCAATTCCCTTATCATTTTTCCAGTAATGAGATCATGCCCAGGTGCCTTTTTCGGGCTTATGCAAGTTTTAATTGTATTCTTAACTTTCTTCCAGTTATACTTTATAGGTTTGTAGGATAAACCATCATCCGTTGGCTGGGGTAGCACGAAATAATTATCTTCTTCGTGTGGGACGAATACTGTTGCTAGATGAGCAGCAAAAGCATTGGCTTTTTCTTCATCACTTCTCGCCCAATTTCCTGTTGGTAGTCTAATCGGTGGATTCGAATTTGTTGGCCTTTTTAAATTTTTTGTTGCCTTCCACAAAGAATAATCTGTCCTCTCGGTTGCCGAGAGATCACTTAAATAGTTATTTAAGCGCTGGTTTTCTTCTTCCCTCAAAGCAAATCTTAGGCCCTTAATAGCTCGATTTAATTTCCATTTCAATAACGGTGATTTTGTTTGCTGCCATTGTCGGCGAATTTTTCGCTTTTCCTGGATTAGTTCCTGTATATTATGTGACAGTTTATTAACTTTTTCCGAACTACTTATGCCGGGTGTAGCCCTTTCAGCGGATAATGTCATGACATCTTTTAGATTTTCTGCCGCCGCATCAATATCAGCTGGTGTGATCAGAGGAATATTAAGTAGACACTTTTGTTCGACTAGCCTCCTATATTGATCCCAATTAGTTTTCTTGTTTGTAAGACGATTCGGTATTTCGTTCCTTAGGACATCGGTACTCAATGTTACTATTACCGGTGAGTGATCAGAAGACAGATCATAGCAATCGGTGGCCTTAGCGTATGTACGTGGAATGCCCTTAGTTACACAAAAGTCAATTAGATCAGGAATTTTCTTTTTATCCGTGGGCCAGTAAGTTGGGTTACCGGCAGATAAATAATCCAGCGACTGTTCCTCTATAGCATCATAAAGTTGTTTGCCTTTCGGCGATGTTAATCTGGAACCCCAATGAGTATGTTTAGCGTTGTAATCACCGCCCGCAAGAAATTTATTACCCAGCTGGCTGAAATAATCCAAGAACTGGAGTTTTTTTATAGCATGTTTTGGAGGGCAGTACACTGCCGATATGACGCAGTTTCCAGACCACTCCTGCAGACAGATGCTCGTTGATTGTATATGTTCTTTCTCATATTTCGGAAGTTCGTAGTGTTTTAATCTTCGCTTTATCAATACAGCAGTGCCTCTCCATGTGCTTTACCATCTGGGTGCTTGGTGTCGTAAATAGAGTACCCATTAATTTTGAAATAGCTATTTTTGGTGAAGCGTGTTTCTGATATTAACATTATGTCAATATTGTGCTCAGTGAGAAATGCATGTACCTCCGCTTTATGTTGTGCTAGGCCGTTTGCATTCCATATGGCTATTTTGATGATGGTCATTTCTGGCTTTTTACGACTATCTGCATCAGCGTGCTCATATTCTGCATCATTAGATCCATGGTTCTCTCCATCATCGCCATGAAGCTTTGCATCATATTGGTCAATTTATTTAAAGCCGTTGAGATGTTTCCCTCTTCACTTGCTTGAACTTTAGGAGCGGTATCCTTAAGAACACTTGCGTATGAAACCCCTTCGTGCACGCTGCCATTTACATTTGCGTACTGTTTTCCATTTTGAGCGTTTGTGTTTAGAATTTCTGGTCGTGCTTATTTTCTAGCTGAAGAATGAAGATTTAGGATTCGCTGTTCTGCTCGCTGCTTTGGATTGATTCTCCTTTTCAATTCTAGATAAATTGGGCACCCTCTATAATTAGCTGTGTGATTTCCATCGCAGTTGCTGCATTTTCTCACTGATGCTTCCTTTTTTGCTTTATTGCAAACCTTTGAATTATGGAGTTCACCACATATAACACAAACATCGTTCAAAGTGCAATATGCTCTAGTGTGCCCATATTCTTGGCACTTAACACACTGTACCGGCCCATTTCTTTTCCTGGGCTCCTCGATGGTAACTCTTCTGTACAGTAGATATTTTAGGTTAAATATTGAATGGTTGCCTTTAACTTTTTTATTATCTGGTTCTAATTCCAGACGAAACAATGGCTAGGTACCTTCTCCCGATTAAAAATATTGGTAATAGATCTGCATTGGAAACCTTTTTCAGCGAGAGCATCCCGTATTTCGTTTGCATCCACGTAACTCTCTATTCCTTTTAAGATGACAACCAATCCTTTTTGGCTCTTTAGTTGATAAGTGTAGTAATGTTTACCAACTTGGTCAAAATGTTTAATTAATGCTCTGTAAGCATCAATATTGAGCGGTTGAATTTTTGTTTCTTTTATATCTCCTCTTTTGATCCCAGAAATATAAAATGCACCTTCCTTGATAAACTCGATCGTTTTTGCAAGTTCTCTATTTGATTCTTCCCTCAAATAGATTGGTGGCGGCTTCTCAGTTTTTGGAGTTTTTTCGGCCGGCGGCTCGTCAACAACCAAGCAAGAATACCTATTACCATGCGTTAATTCAACGCTAGCTAGCTTAGTGAATTTATTCGCGCTTGCACTGGCCGCTGATCTAGGGCTTCTTCTTCGTTTTGATCGGACAGTAATATACCGGTCTAATCCCGTTTGCACTAAACACTGATCTACATCACTGTTTATTTTATTGTCATTTGATGTCGATGCACTCTGATGGCTGGTCTCCACTTGTATATTTTTCTCTTGACAAAAAATAAATGACAAACGGCTCGTGACATTTTTTGTACAACTACTAACATAAAGAATATAACTAATTTCTCTCTTTGAGAATAAGAAAAAAATTTGAATTTCGTTCGTTTTTCGAATAATACAATTTTTGGCAAATTGCTTTTGTATTCCACAATTTATTATTTATGTTTTATTATAATAACACAAATTTTATTACATTTTCACCTAAAATTTATTAAAAAGCTAAAATTTTTGCCAAAAAACATCAAAATTTCATTTTATTTGTCAAAATATTCAACATAAAATGACATGAAATTGAGCATAAAATACAATTTATGCTCAAATGGCACAACGTCATGACAAAAATATTGAATATTCTGATCTTTTCCTCTCTTGACAAAATTTCAATGCGCATGCTCAAATCAATTTTTGTGTATGTATTTTGGAAAATGTACTAAAAATTGTCAAGAGGAAAAAAATGGACTAGATTTTTTTTTTGTCAAGAGAAAAATACGAGAGTGGAGACCAGCCATCATTGTTTGTTTTATCGTCAATATTTGGCGACGATGCACTTTTAATTTCGTTATGGTTCAACATACCAATGTTATTTAAATTAATAATTTCGCTTTGATTTAAATTGCCTGGTAAGGTAATTTTTTGAGCATTTAAAATTTGTTGTCGCTTTGGACTATGCTGCACTTTTGTATTTTTATTAATAATTGAGGTCGTGACGTTCGGTGCCAAATCGCTTGCGGACATCGCTATCTGCTGATTTGGCCCAGCCTTTTTTACTTGAGGCGGAGATAAGAACATCACGATTTCACTTGTTTTTCACATCACAATATTTTTAAAAGAAAAAAAAAAAGATTTAAACTGCTGATTCAACTTTTCACGTTATATTACAAGTAAAAATACTTTTAAACCTAAACCTTGGTGGAACGATCTTATACAAAGACTATGGAACATAAAAAAACACAAACAACTCATTTATAATTTAAACAAAAACCTTTTTACCGCTATTGAACTAAAAAAATCTATACAAAAACTTAAATTAACAATTAGAAGGGAAAAGAAAAAATCTTGGAATATTTTTTTAACAAGCATCAATCACAAAACTAATAATTCTGATCTCTGGAACAACATCAATAAAATTAAAAATAAAAAACAGTCCAACTACAGAATCCTAGAAGATCCCACACTAGCTACTAATTTTCTAAATTACAATTTTCCTTTCTCCTTTGAATCCCCTCGTAATCTCTCTAATAACTTCAATCCTACTATTAATCCTGCGGAATTTAATAACATTGAAATTCTTGATATTATTAAAAATTCAAATAATACTGCTCCAGGATATGATAGTCTCATATAAAATCATCAAACAATTAGTATCCTCTAATCCTAACCTAATCAATACTATTACAAATTATTTCAACAACATCTGGCAAAATCAAATTTACCCTACAAAATGGAAAACGTCATACACAATCGCCATTTTGAAAAAGGGGAGGGATGATAGAAATATTATTAACTACCGTCCTATTTGTCTGTTACCTATTTTTTCAAAAATCTTCAATAAACTCATTTTAAAACGAATTAATGATCATCTAATCTCCAATAATATTCTTAATTATTACAATTTTGGTTTTAGAAAAAATAAAAATATTACTGACTATTTTGTAGAAATGTTTAATTTCATCATCTCCCTCAAACAACAACAAAAAAAAATTGTTTTAGTTAACATTGACATTTCCAAGGCTTTTGATAATGTAGATAAAAATATTTTATTAAACACCTTTAAAAACTTCAATTTCCCTATTAACATTACACATTGGATTTCTCAATTTCTTACAAATAGAATTATATCTATTCAAAATATCAATCAAACTTCCATTCATTACACTAATAAAGGCATTCCTCAGGGTAGCTGTTTGAGTCCTACCCTTTTTAATATCTATACCACTTCTTTACACGACATCAATAACCCCGATACAAAAACTTTCCAATATGCCGATGATATTTGCATTGTAATTTCTGCCGATAATCATGATAACTTACAATTAATAACAGATTCTACTTTACTCTCATTAACTAATAAATTACAATCTTTAAAACTACAAATTAACACTGATAAATCTTATTTTTTAAGACTATTCACTAATAAAAATAATTCCAAATCTCTAAATTTAAAAATTAATAATATCTACATAAAAGAAAGAGTGACTACTAAGATACTGGGTACAACCTTAACAAATAGACTTTCATTATCAATTCATTACACAAACTTAAAAGCAAATATTTCCAACTCCATTAATTTACTTAAAACTCTCACCCATTTTAATGGAGGTGTAAATCCTGAAACAATGATCAATATTTTTAAAGCAATAGTTAAATCTAAACTTGAATACACATATGTTTTTACAGACACTAAATATAAAAAAGATATTAATATCTGTCAATCTATTAAAAATGCTTGTCTGAGAGCTTGTCTAGGCTTCTTAAGAACTACTCCAATTCCAGCTATTTTACCTGAATCCCTAGAAACATCTTCAGATCTAGATTTTATTAAAAAATCACTAATTTATATTTCAAAAAATCTATATAATAATTCCAAAATCGGTAACGACATTAAAAACAATAGATCTCTTCATAAACTTAACGACTTATATTCTAATTATACTTTTCTTTCCAAAATTAAACCTTTTCACATAAAAAAAACGTCTCGCACTAATTTTAGCATCATAACAAATATTGAGGGAATCACAAACAAAAATTTTATAAACCATTCTGAACAATATGCATTATCTATGGCTGAAATTAATAAATATAATAATTTCGCAAAAATTTACACAGACGGCTCTATAATTAACAATAAACCAGGAATTGGAATTTTTGTTGAGGATAAAAATTGGAAATTTGCCATTCAACTAAAAAACCCTTATATTAAAAATATTGAAACCATTGCTATTAAAATTGGAATTACTATATCTCTAATCATCAAAAACAATAATATTATCATTATTACTGACTCCCAAAGTTCTTGTATTTCATTAAAAACGGCTCTATTACACTTTACAAATAGACACTACGAAAATCAAATTATTGATACTATCGGCCATAACCAAATTAAAAATTTTGTCATTCATTGGTTCCCGGGGCATTGTGGCTTAAAAGGAAATACTATCGCAGATAGTTTAGCAAAAAAAGCAGTTTTTTCTCCTACTCACTTTCTTGATAATGAACCAACTCTCACAGACCTAACGATATCTCCAGATCTATAAATAATAAGTGGAAGGAAAACTACACTTTAATGTGTAATTCATCCGGCCACTTTTATAAACAAATTTGCCCTTCTCCAAGATCATCTTTCCTATTTAAAGACTCTAATTTTACATCCTGCCAAACCAGGCTAATTTACAGATTAATCTCTGGTCATACAGTTAACAAGAAATTTAAATTCCTTTTGGGACTTGAATCTACATCTAATTGTGAGATTTGTAACACCGTTGAAGATAACGAACATATTATTAACGATTGTGTCATATATAATAATATAAGAAATAATTTCCCACTTTTATACACAAAATCCTTATTAGATATCTTAAAGGACCAAAAAATGGAAGAATATAAAATATTGTGTGATTTTGTGGATAGAATAAATTATAAACTATGAATTAAGACTACATTTAATTTTTATTGACTTTTTCACACAATGATTTTTCTTTGGAATCATTTTTTTTTATTTTATTTTATTATAATATTAAGATTTATGAATATTATATAATTTAATTCTAAATTTAAAAAAAAAAAAAAAAAAAAAAAAATTTAAAAAAAAAAAAAAAAAAAAATTATGAATTAATGAATTATAAATTTATATTTTAATTTTAAAAACTTTTATTTTTATATGTATCCTTCATCTTCTCTCTAATATTCTTTATTTATTAACTTTCATTTAATCTAATTTAATTATCAAACTTTGTTTTATATAATTATGCTTTAATTTTATTATTTAATTTTTAATCTAATTTGTTTTTGTACACTTTATTCAACCCTCCAGAACCTCCCCTGAGTGGTCTCTGGAAATTTTGGGCTGTTTCTCAACTCATTGGTCTTATGGATTGAAAGATCTGACCTGAGCAAATTTAAAAAACAAACAAACAAACAAACAATAAATGAGTATGTGTCAAATTGTTTGTCAAATGAGATAAAAAATTAAATTTTTACCCGTGGTAAATATGAAATATGGGAACCAAATTTTTATTCATTTTGTTGTGTCAAATCAACTACATAGTTAAAATTTTGACGGTTACACTGAAATTTCAGAGTTTGGCGATAGTTGAAATAAATGTTTTTTACTGATATAAAAATTTGTTAGTTTTTTTATAGCAAAATTGTATGGATACATTCTGACAGCAAACAAAAACCACCAAGAATTATTTTAAAAAAATTAAGTATTAGTGTTATTTCGATTATTTTCGCGTTTCAAAATAATCTAAAAAATTAATTATTATTAATACTCATATCAGAATTATTTTTTTCCGTCATAAAATACAAAATTTAAAAAAAATATTTCCCGTAAAAAAAGCCAAACTATTAAAATTATCAGTGTTGCGTGTAATATTTTTCATTGGTACGCAATATTTATGTACATGTATTAGTTGGACTGCCATAAAATGTTCGCGATTTGAAACTTTTTGTCAATTATTATCGCAGTCCACTAACCCAGACACACATTTTTTGTAAATAAAATCTTGACTGACTCCGTTGGGTGCCTCGTTCACACAACCACCGATTTTAAATTTTTATCTCAAGTCATTTTGACAGACAAACTTTAATTTGCAATGGAATTGAGACATTAATGTCTAATTAGTGGCGTTTTTTGTGGTTGCAAAAAATCATGGTCGTCAGGCGACGAGCACTGCTACAATTTGTGTGAGTTATTATACTTATTTATGTTATTTAGCCATACTTATTTAAATAAGTATGTTGGTGAGATTAGCTAAAATAAGTATGAGTCTATCTCTCCCTTTCTTACAAAAAAAAAAAAATATTGAAATGAAAATCAAAATTCTGTTAAACATTTCATTGTGATATATGCGGTGATTAAGTTTTATAAAAAATTTATTAAAAATTATTTAAATTTTTAAATTTTTTAAAACCCAAATTTACTTATTGTTGCTTTGAACAATTTTTTTTAACCCAATTTTTTTTGTTGTTGCTTTGACGTTGCTTTCAAAATATAAAATAAGTATGTGAAATCAATTCCAATGATTTTACATACTTATTTAAGATGGCGGCAAAAAAGTCAATGAAATAAGTATAACTTTCAGAAAGGCTCCAAATGTCAGAAAATCGTATTGCATATGAATTGCATTGAAATTGCAGCCGACCGCATTTTCATAATCTACATACTTAACCTTCAGAATATATTTTTTCAATTAAATTTCAAAATTCGAGGGCGTTGTTCTGGTAATTTTTTTAAATATTATTGGATCTTCAAGCCTCACTTGAAAATAAGAACATTTCTTAGTTTGAGACTTCAATATTTTTATATCATTAGTGTGTGATTCCTGAATGTTATAAGTAGCTGCTACGATTGAGGCAAATATTATCATGTTTCCATGAACGAGGTTGAGTAAGGTTGGATTCAAATTAGGTTTTCGTTAAATTTCAAAATGGCGTTGATCGTTTCAATGGAAGTGAGTTAGGTTGAGCTGAAAGTGTTACAGCAAGGTACTTTATAAATACACTTATGACTTTTGTATTGCGTTCTTAATTTTTTGTTAATATTTTTTTTGTTGTAGTCAATTATAGTAACATTTTTTCTATCGTGGTAATAATAAAAATCCCTAATGTATATTCGTTTCGCCATTTTGGTTTCCAATTCTACTCAATTCCACTAGCTTCGTTGAGTTCAAAATGACTTAACGAAAACCTAACTTCAACCTCGTTTCTATGAACACCAACTCCAACTCAAGCCAGTTTGAACCTTACATGGAAACAAGCTATTTGAAACGTTTTACACTGGGAAACAAACCCAAACTAAAATGTAGATTGTACATTTTAAAATATCTCAAAAGTAGACCTTAATGTGCTGGATATGCCCAATGATTACACAAGACTTCACTAAAATGATTACATAATTATTATGTTATAAGTGTAATTTAATGATCGAAATTTACTGTGACCCAAGGTCTATTTCCGAAAACGCCAAGTGAAATCTGTTTTCTCCAGATCGATTGGGACCGGCCTAATAAGGCGTAAACGATTTTTCCGGATAATATTTTTTTGTAGGGTTATAAAACAACATAGGCAATATATTAATAAAGTCCATTGTTGTTTATTACGTTTCTTAGCTTGAATATAGAATTGTGTGTTGGTTTTGCTAAATCTATTTCTACACAAGCGGAGTAAAAGAGAAAAAAAAAATACGATTAAAATATTTTCCAGTTATTACAGGTTTTGTCCGGTGAAATAATTGCGGATAAAAGAGGGTCTTGTATGGGATAATTCATATCGTTAATAGCTCATACATGCCGATAGGCTATACGCTTAGAGCAGAAACAAATTTTTTATAAATGGCTTTTTCCCATATAAAATCTTCTATTTCAATCGTGGACAATTGGAGATGGACGGATATATATGGTTCTTACGAATAATATATGGTTGCACTTTCTTTTATGTAAACAGACCGTTTTTATTCTGGTTAAAAAGTGGTTGTGCGTAGTTTCGTGAAAATTAAAAATTATCAAATAAAACAAACCAATTAAAAAAAATGTCAGAAATTGTTGTAACAATACTCGCAAAAAATTACATGGAATTTCTTATCATCGGTAAGTTTTATTCTGGTTTATATATAACCAAATAAAAATTGTAATGTAAATATTGTAATTTGTGATAAAAAGTGCACTTTTAATTTAAATTTATTACATAATATCAAAAATCCAAATGTTGTTGTTGTTGTGGTTCTTATGATTTGTTTACAATTATCTTTACCAGGTCCGCACTAAAAGTGTTAAACAATTATGCGTTTTTAGAAAATTTATTATTAATAATTAAATTAATTTTATTAAAAAGTTGAATTTAATAATAATTATTAAGTGTATTTGCAACTAAAATAAAAATAATTTTTTTTAACCAACCCATTCCAATCCATTGAATAAAATTCTAAGTATGGCCCTGATCTATTTTAGTCTTTCTCTTTTTCGCACAAAATTTTCGACGCTTGACGTTTGCTTATTTCAAGTCTATTGTATTCTAAATCTTTGTGTCCATCGCAAACGCTTTGTGTCTACCCTAAAAACAACTCAATGTTGTATAACGAACAGAAAAGTGTAGTTAAAGAGCTGTCACATACAGACGGCAAAAACACTCATTTTCCATTTTATAGAAAAAAGACTCAGAGCGAAAAACAAGTGACACCAGTTGCCATTTGTCGCACGGCCAATTTTTCGGAGCAATTATTTCACTTATGTCATCGAAATGTCATTTAAACGGCAAAACAATGAGGAAAAATATACATATTTAAAAAACCAATGAATTATTTAAATCGCTCCGAAAAATTAGACCGAGCGACAAATGAGAGTCGCTGTCACTTGTTTTTCGCTCGGAGTCTTTTTCGTGTCAACTGGAAAACCACATTATTTTCGTAAAGTAAATAAAAAAGAACACATCAAAAAATAGAATTGTTAAACAAGGGAAAAATGTACCCAAACAGTTCAATAATCTTGTAACACTACTTACATTCTCTACTGTTCCTCGATGATCAATGGAATGCTGATAGAATCTTCTAATAAATCCTTTTATGTAACCAAATTTCTTCTCCACAAAAGGGAAATCGGCCTTCCACATTAATGAACCATAGCCAAAAACCCACAGATCACAGTTTTCGTTGCCACTTATATCATTCATTATCACTAAAAATTTTATTAATTTTTTTTTTGCTTATTTTTATGTTAAAACACTTAAAATTTATACTTGAACACCCATAAAAACTTAAATCGTGACAACTACAATTTGTTATTAAAAAAAAATGAAAAGGTTATGAAATATCGATTATATTGTGGTTTTTTGTAAGTTGATTAATATCATAGGAATAAAGTGCCGTTTGCCATTGAATTTCCGGTGAAAACCTCCAGAACGTTCATTCTTAGAAATTTGCCATTATGATTCATTAATTCAATTACATATAAAGTAGAATGTTAATAAATTTTCCAAAACTAACAAAAATTTACTTAAGGTTTCTTATTTTATTTTTCCAAAAATAAAAACAATCTAGTTTATACATAGTATAACAATTAAAAAAATAATTCATCAGTTTTAAACTAATAACTTTTCAATTTCTTGTTGTATTGTCGTAATCTGGGATTTCAACTGAGATCCTTCGTTCACGGTAACAGAACAAGCGACAATTGGACGTGACACTCCACACGCCCGCCCTAATGCCTGCTTGGAACGTACAAATACATAAGGTACATTTTTATCTTCACATAGCAATGGCAAATGTAGAAGAATTTCAAGTGGTGCTGTATCGGCGGCCATCACAATAAATTCAGACAGACCTCGATTCAATGTCTTCGTTGCTTCATTGGCTCCTTTTCGCAGTTGCTTATAATTCAATGCTTGTTGCAACAAATTCATAATTTTAGTGGTTAATATTGGATCAGCCAATGGATAAGCTTTTGGGTTTACTTCTTCAGTCTGGAAATAACAGAGAAAAAGTATGAAACGTTTACAAACGCTTCTTTTTGTATTTCGAAATATGAATGTGTCTTACCATTTTTATATGATGTTCTTTTTATACAAAATATGCTTTATATATTTACAATACTATTAATCGATTATATTCTTTATTTACAAAATACACAATCTAAACCTCTCCGCGTTGTTTGCTTCACCGAGGGAAAATGGCGGTTTGGCTTTTTGACATTTCGTCATCGCTGCAGCACATGGTTTTTTGTTGTTCTCGGATTTCTCAAGATTTAAGCCGAAAAGTACTTTTGGTCGAATTTTCGGCCTGTTTTTATAGTGACCTCTGTTGCCTGTCTTTACAGTGACATCTATCTTTAAATATTTTATAAAAAGAGCGGCGGCGTGCGAAATGGTTAAAAAGTTAAATATTTTATCTGTGGTAAAAATAATGAAAATTTACCACATATTTTAACTGATTTGCTTAAAATTCTGACGTTTGCCATGTTTCTACCTTTGGAAGTAATATTGATTAATTAATAAATAAATTAGAATATCTAAAACGAATGCTACAGAATAGTGGTGTACATTTTTGCTTTACAATTTTATATCCATACGTCTACAAAATTGTAATAATTAATTTCAAAATAGACCAAGGAATGTTGAGATATCGAATAATTATGATTATTAAAAGATTTCTGATCTTTTGATCTTTATTGATTACTTAAAATTAATATTTGGGAGCCCAAAATAAGTCTCTAACAATTCAAGTACTTAAAGGTATGAGGATAGGGGTATATAACGAGAAGATATAAATTTTAACTGGTCTGTGATCAGTTAAAATTTTTTGTGGTGAATATAATGTCAAAAATTTAACTTTTCTTTTTATGCGGTAATGTTTTCGTTTCGCACACAGCCTAAAGCGCTTTACCCACTGAAAAACGAAAAGAAAAATCGGATTTAGTTTTTTCGATATAACTCCAAAATTATTGCTTTGTTTTCGTTAAAATCATCTGGTTCTAGACCTACACCATAAAATACTATTTTCAATTTAAAAAATTCAAAAACACATTTAAGCTGCGTTTTTTTATTCGCTCCGGATAGCTGCTATCGAGAGCCGTCATATAAAAAATGGCTCCCGATAGCGCTTCGTATAAATAGGTAGAGCCAAATATTTTTTATATGAAGTTTTTGGTAAACTATAGAATTAAAAATGATAGTTTGATGTTAAATAAATTTAGTTTACCAATAAATAGCGCGTCAAATTTAAATTTAGGCGTAGAAAAATGACGGCTCTCGATAGCAGCTATCCGGAGCGAATAAAAAACACTACATACATTAATTGGCCGAGAAAATGAAAATTAATATTTTTCGCTTCTAAATAATTTTTTTCAGACGAAAAAATTAAATTTATATTTTCTCGGCCAATTAAATGTGTTTTTGAATTTTTTTTAAATTGAAAATAGTATGGTACACTCGGTCAAGAACCAGAAGATTTTAACGAAAATAAAGCAATAATTTTGGAGTTATTTCGAGAAAACTAAATCCGATTTTTCTTTGGTCAAAATGTTTACTTTAAATTTTTTTATTTGAAGTTCGGTCCAAAACAGCTCTAATAAAGTTTAAAAAAAAATCTATGAAAATTATCCAGATACGAACTGTAAAGCACAATTATTTATTAGAGCCGTGTATGAATATGTTAAAAATATTTGGTTAAAAATTTGATGAAAAACCAATTATGGTGAAATATTTTTATCTACCAAATTAAATATTGCTTTATGTCGAATTCTTTCCATTTTTTCAAATCAATGTAAATTTTGTGGTGTGAAAAGTGAACATGAAACCAAAATTGATGTTGTTTTGTGTTTGCATTGGTAATTGTTATGTTTAGTGTTTCTAAACAAGATATTGTTCATAGATTAAAATAATAAGTGTGGATTAATATTCTTTATTAATATTTAGAATTACATGTGTCTGTTTGTGTACAGGAAAAACTCTAACCTAACATACTACTGTCAAAAGTATAAAAGAGTACCTTTTATACTTTTAAAGCTGGCTTCACATGACATTCCTCCCCACCACAGTTGAGTGCTGCGATCGCAAATCCAAACGAACTGGTGCCCTATGTGGACGAATAACTGAAATCTGTTGATTTTGAGGATTGCGATTCTGTTAAACGGTGGCATATGAATTTGCGGATCATTGTAGTTGGTGTGGGCTGCTACCTAATGCTGCAGTCGGCGGACTCTGTCGTTCTCGGATTGCATCTGCATGGCTGCGTTTGGTGGTTTGATCGGGAAATGCAACGATGTATGACCATCTGTTATTTTGCTGTGTGATTGTCCCAGGTTTCCATTTCGTATCATTGTCTGTTCGCACCCATACGTTATCACCTGCATTGATATGGCGTTCTTTAATGTTGTCTCTATCGCGGTACAACTGGCTTTTTAAATTATGTCTGTTTATGTTACGTTGAATAGATGGCTTTATGTTATCGAAGATTGTTGGAAGCCGTCGTCCCAAAAATATCTCAGATGGAGCTTTGCCCGTTGTACTATGTGGTGTGTTGCGATAACTAAATAAAAATGCGTTGAGCTGAGCATCGAGATCTTCGTTATCCTTCTCGCTCACGTGAACGAGATTCCATTGTCACTAACGATTACTTGAGGCACTCCATAACGAGCGAACAAACTGGTAAGCACTTTCTCAAGCATGTTTGTCGTGATACTTGTCATCGTATAGACTTCTACCCATTTTGAAAGCGCGTCCACTACGACCAGAAACTGTTGGTTTTTAAAAAGTCCCGCGAAATCGATGTGAATCCGTTCCCAGACGCGTGCTGGAACGTTCCACGAGTATAATGACACTTCTTGTTGACCGTTTCGTTTCTCTTGACAACTTTGGCATTGTTACATCTTTATGTATTGAAATAAAACGTGCTACTCTTTTTCTTATTTTATTCTTTATTATTTCATTTCTACTTTCTACTTCTACTCCTTTTATACGACTGACTCCATCTTACATTATTTCATATTCGTTACAATCATTTTTACCCAATATACCTAAATAGGTTTTTTTTTTTTTTTTTTTTTTTTTTCGTCCCTGCCCAAAAGCGGCTAGCACTACGACCTAAAAGATCTTTTGTGCTATTGGGTACTGTTACTCCAGGAGCTTCTCCACCTCTCTAATAAAGGCGAGAATGCTGTTTATAGAGGCCAATTTACATTTCTCCGGGGTCAGATACCTCTCTTCAAAATGAATCCACCTCCGTGTGCACAGAGCAACACACTCACATAGTATGTGTTCTGCGGTTTCTGTCTCTTCCAAACAGAGTCGGCACTCCGTCTCTGTGGACAGGTTCATTTTGTTCAAATGATATCTCAGGTTACAGTGACCTGAGAGAAAACTCACAAGTTTCCTAATATTTCCTTTGCTGAAATTGATCGCCAAATTTTTGTGGTGAAATGGTCTGATCAAAGATTTGGCTTGTCTAAGGCCGGGAATACAGTTCCAATAAGTCAAGCACTGTATTTTTTCCCATTTACTGATTGTGTAGGTTGCAGAAGCCCACGGGATACCACAAAAAGGCTCAGGGCCAATGAGTGTAGTCGACGAGCCTGCCCGTGCAAGTTCGTCGGCTATCTCATTTCCAGTGATGCCCATGTGACCAGGCACCCACCACAACCTTACTTTGTTTTGACAAGAGAGAGATTGTAGCAGTTTATAACAACTTTGAACCGACTTGGAAACCAAGCAGTTAGAAGCCAATGCTTTCAGTGCTGCTTGGCTGTCAGACAAAATGTGGATGGATGCGCCTTTAAGACCTTTGGTCATAATAATAGAGGCGCAGATTTCGATGGCGTGAATTTCGGCTAGAAAAACACTGGGGTAAGTACCCAGTGATTTCGATATTTTGTGATTGGGTCCAAAGACACCAATGCCGACTCCACTATCCATTTTTGATCCATCAGTGTACCAGACTAGGCTGTTAGGTTCCATCTGCGGTAACCCAGTATCCCAGTCTGTTCTATCGGGGATTGTTACCACGAAATTCCTGCCAAAGCAGAGTTCTTTCGGCATAACGTCCGGGACACTAAAGAACATATTCAGGTCTGGAAGTTCATTCAAAATGTCCAGGTGACCCATATGGTCATCATGACTGTATTGATTCGCGAGCTTCAATCTAGCTGCACAGGTAGCAGCTGATTTTTTGACGTGGATATGAAGTGGAGTGAGCCCGATGAGAGCTTCCATTGCCGCCGTAGGGCAGGTGCGCATAGCACCTGTAATTCCGAGACATGCTAGTCTCTGTAATGAGGTCAGCTTGTTCATAATAACTTTTTGCTGTACCTTAGGCCACCAAACTATTGCCCCATATGTTACAATTGGCCTCACTATCATGATGTACATCCAGTAAATCATTTTTGAGTTCAGGCCCCAGGTCCTGCCGAACATACGCCGGCAGGCCCACATGGCCCTGGCCGCGCGTTCGGTAGTTGAAGTAATATGAGAGTTCCAAGTTAGTTTCTTATCTAGGACAACACCCAGATATTTGACTTCATTGGAGTATCCGATATTTATATTATTAAGACTAATTGAACCAAGGTTCAAATTACGTCTTTTGGTGAAGGGCACCAGGACTGTTTTGCTAGGGTTAATCGAAAGGCCCTCCCCAGTGCACCAATTCGAAATAACAAGCAAAGCCTGTTGCATGCTGGCGGACATCGTACGTTCATGCCCTCCAGAGACTATGATAACCAAATCGTCCGCATAACCAATGGCATCGTACCCAAGTAGATGTAAATTATCAAGCAACTCGTCGATCACGAGTGACCACAGCAAAGGGGACAGGACACCGCCCTGCGGACACCCTCTTGCTGCCGTAATCGTGACTGACTCATTACCTAATTTAGATGTAATCTTCCTACTAACCAACATGGAACTAATCCAGTGGTTAGTCGGATCGTCAATACCTCTACGCTTGATTGCCCTAGCAATTGAGTCGTATCCAGTATTGTCAAAAGCTCCCTCAATATCCAGAAATGCACACAGAGCAATTTCTTTCGAGCGATAGGCTGCTTCAATCTTGGTGACAAGTAGATGCAGCGCACCCTCTGTGGATTTGCCTTTCCTATAGGCGAATTGATTTGGATTTAGAGGTCTGGTTGCCGTTAACCAGTCTCTGATATGAAGATCTATAAGTCGTTCCATGGTTTTAAGAATAAACGATGTAAGACTGATAGGTCGAAAGGACTTAGGAAGTTCACATGGCCGATTGCCAGGCTTTGGGATAAAAACCACGTTTACTTGACTCCAAGCCTGTGGTATGTGACCCCAATTGAAGCTAGTTCTAAACAAGGCCACCAGAGCAGGGGTAATCAAGTCCAGGCCCCTTTGAAGGAGGGCTGGGAAGATTCCATCCCCTCCTGGAGCCTTGAAAGGCTGAAAAGAGTTAATGGCCCATTTGACTTTATCCGGAGTAAAAAGCTTACCGGATAAACTATTAACCCAACCCATATTTACACCCATGTGTGTACCAGATATGGAGTTAGTGATTGTATTTGTGTCGCAAACAGTGCAGCCCGGAAAGTGCACTTGAAGCAGGGTTTCGAGCGACTCTTTGCGACCTGATGTATAACTACCATCGGATTTCAGAAGAAGCCCAATCCCGTTGGACTGATCTTTAGCTAGAACTTTATGGAGTCGAGCAGCTGTAGGTATATCCTCGATATTTCCACAGTTTTTCCTCCACGTGAGGCGTTTGGAACGCCTTAGTTCTGTGTTGTAACTGGTTAGGGCTTGCCTATATTCATTCCACTCATTGGAATGCTTTGCCCTATTAAATAATTTCCTAACCTTCTTACGAAGTTTAGCCAGCTGTTCGTTCCACCATGGAACTTTGCGATTAACCACAACGTTACGCACTACACAGCTGCTTTCGTAGGAAGATAGGAGCACGTCATTAAGCAGACCAGCTGCGGTTTCTAGGTCACTAATTGAACTCAAAGATGTTGGCAGCATGTCTGCTTTGATAAATAAAATATCCCTATATGTTTTCCAATTTGTAAAACAAGGGATACGACGCTCTGTTGCCTGTATGATCACTCCCGGTATATCGAACCTGATGTGCATGTGGTCCGACAGAGAAGCTTCGCTTGAAACATGCCAGTTTGCAACAGAGTTGGAAATAAACTGACTTGACAAAGTGAGGTCCAACACCTCTCGCCGAGTCGAGTTTATGAAAGTGGGGTTCGAACCTTTATTTAAAATGTCTATGTGACTACTCATAAGATAATTTAAAAGGGACTCACCTCTGCCATTTGTATCACTGCTGCCCCAAATGATATGGTGTGCATTAGCATCGCAGCCTATGATGAAATGCTTGTTTTTTAGGTTGCAGTAATCCACCAGATCCTGTACAACTACAGGTGGAGCACTAACCGACTCACCAGGGAAGTACGCAGAGGCACATATTGTCTCCTGCATTCCCCTGCTAGTCGGAACCTCCAGGATTACTGCAACCAAATCCTTAGTGGTAAACTCTGGAATTGGAAGAACGTTAATATTAGATGAAACAAATATTGCTGCTCGGGGAACTTCCTCCCTTCGATCGTAAATCAACTTACATGACTTGAGGTGGAGGCCTCTGATTTTTCCTCCATTAACCCAAGGTTCCTGGATAAGGCCAAGGGTTAAGTGTTGTTTCGCGAACCTGTTGCAAAAGGTATCCGAAGCTCCTTTTGCGTGATGCAGATTCGCTTGTAGTACCCTAATAGTACCAGCCATACTGGATGATTAGGGTAAAGGAGCTCTACGCTCCTGGCTGCTTGCCAGCCGTCTGCTTTGCGGGATTTGGCCTGTTTCTGCCACTTTTCCCAGTAACACCCCGAGCGCCCATATGCTTAATTTTCGGGGTGAGTGCTGATTTACTCGATCCCACAGTAGGAGTTGCGGAGAGATCCGTTGATCGTGCTCCCGACGAAGAGGCAGCAGGAACAGAATGCTCAATAGCGCTGCTGTTCCTGGATGCCTCCTCGTCTGTGATTGTGCCTACTACTGGGGCTGGTAAAGTACCCTCCTTACTGGAGCTGACTCCAGTGGTTGGGTTGGTAGAGGAGGAATCCTTCTTGAGAAGGAGTTTTATACTACCAAAGCGGTATGCGATGTTCCCGTTGGATTCGCGTAGTTTCTTCATGGAAGACTCGCCTATGGCCATAACCAAATGGACGAGTACGCCAGTTGTCGTCCGTTGCAGTATCTTCCATGAGTTGGCCGCGAGACCATCGTTCTGCGCGGCCATGGTAGCGAGAATCTTCTCGCTAGTTAAGCTAAGGCTCTGTGGAAAGAACCCCCTAACGATGTTTGGCCGAGGAAAATCATCCTCTTCCACCAAAGTTATGTTCAGACCAATTTTTTCCCTTAGGCTTACAAAACTGTTCCTCATCCATTCCGCTGTGGAATGATCGGAACATATAAAAAATAGCCAACCTGTTCTCCGGAAACAGCCAAGGAATTGCGGCTTGTGGTTTGAGCCTTGCATCCCAATAATGAGGTCAATGACACACTCCTGTATGTTTGCCATTTGCTCCATACTAAGAGGATTGCCACTGAGATCACCTGGTACGATGCCCAGCTTAACACTGCCTGCTACCTGGCTGAAAGAGGGCTTTACCGGAGAAGGCCCTAAATAGGTTAGTATTATATTTCAAGCCCTTTATCCCTAAATAGGTAAGTACCATATTATATTACACCTCCCCTTCAACAATTCATTTGACAATTTTTTATTTATTTTTTAACTTATTACTACTGTTATTATTTCCATTAACAAAAGAAAAACCTTTACATACATTACTCTTAAGTTACTAATATATTTTAATATTTAATATAATCTTTAAATTTCACAGGTTCTTTCCTTTCTCTCATAGGTCTTTCAACTACCGTATTATTATTTACTTCCATCTCTTTATCATTTACATCATTTTCATTTTGTACATTGTTATTATTTAGGTTTGTTTCATTATTCATAGAATTTATATTGTCTCTATCTCTAATTAAACTATTATTATCTGAACTTCTCGCTGGAATAGAAGAAAGAAGCTGTTCTTCATTGTTTGATGATCTATACTCAAAATTTTCATAACCATACCGTTCTCACACGATTTTCTCAAATGATACGAGTTCCTTCTCAATACCTTACCAAACCCATTCTTTATTAAATATGACCGTGGCGTGCTATATTTTGCAATTACAATAGCCTTATACCCTTTTTTATTATCCCTGTATACCACCTTATCTCCTACTCTAAATTCATCTCTATCTTTAACCTGCCTATTATAATAATACTGTGCATTACTATTTCTATTTTCAAGGGCCTTCCTTACGATGCTTTGTTTTCCTGTATCTAATAACTTATCTTTCACTGCAATTCTACTTCTCAGTCTTCTGCCCATTAATATTTCCGCTGATGATAATCCTATACCCGTAATTGTTGTATTTCTAACTTCCAATAACGCCGCGTTAAAACTTTTTGGAATACCATGTGTACTAAAATTAGTTTTTAAAACTTCGATCACTCCATGTGCCGTTTTATTTTCTATCATTTCTATGTCCAACCACTTACTAAAATAATCAATAACTATTAAAAATATCAAATTACCCATTTCACCTATATCACAACCCACGCGTTCAAATGATCTTAATGGAATCTCATGCGACATAAGTGGCTCTCTTATATTAGCTCTTCTATACTTTTCACAAAGCTCACAAGATAAAACCATATTCGTTGTCTCCTGGTTTATATTAGGCCAATACAACAATGATTTCGCTCTTTCTCTTGTTTTTGTAATCCCCACATGTCCTTCATGCAAAGAATTTAACATTTCTCTTCTCAACGACCTTGGCACCACTATACGATCCTTATAAACAATTATTTCGTTTTCTATATATAATTCATTCCTGTCTTTATAGTACATCCTAACCGATTCTTCCATACTATTTTGATTTCTTGGCCAACCAAACCTAATACCCTCTTTTAATTTGCTTAATACCGGATCTTTTTCTGTTTCATTTTTGAATATTTCTTCTTTTGTTTTGCTTACGTTAATTGTATGTACTATTTCTGTTAGATCCTCTTGCTCTATTTCACAATCCTTTATCCTAGGATTCGATCGAGAAAATAAGTCTGCAATTATTAACTGTTTATAAATTATTAATTGCAAACGCATTCGTTGAATTCTTGACCCATGTGATGCTGTAATAGGCTTTTTACACAAATTTATTAACGGTTGTTGATCCGTGTTTATACTAAACTCTTGTCCATAAACATAATTATGAAACTTTTTGCACCCGAAAACTATTGCCAACAGTTCTTTCTCAATTTGAGCGTAATTTTGTTCTGCTTTCGATAAACATCGAGACGCATACGATATTGGTCTGCCCTCCTACAGCAACACTGCACCTAACCCGTTTTTAGACGCATCTGTTTGCACCACTATTCTTTTATGTTTTCTAATTCCTTTGACAGTAAATCATTCCATACAAACTCATTATCCTGGAGGAGGTTCCATTTCCTCAATTGCTACTATTCGATCCGGATCCATTGCTGCTCCTTCCTTTGAAAATACATGATTTTCTCAGCCTTATATTGAATTTTTTCTTTGTTAAACCTTATGTTTAATTTACGAGCTCTTCCCATTATCTTTTCTAATATCTGATCATGTTCTTCCTCCGTTTCAGCTACTATACTAATATCATCTATATATACAATACAAAAACACCTGCTATTCCGCCAAAATTTTGCATATACATATAATTTCTGAAAATATTGAGGAGACATCGACAATCTAAATGGCAATCTATTAAATTTATAAACCCCAAAAATTGTACTAAAACTATACATAACAAACTTGACTCCTCTGTTAGTTTCACTTGATAGAACCCCTGTGCTATATCTAATGTTGTAAACCACTTTTTTCCAGCTAATTGTGACGTAAATTCTTCTAAAGTCAGAATTGGAAATTCTTCCATAACTATTACCTTGTTCAACTCTTGTGGATCAAGACAAATTCTCAATTTCTTATTTTTTTTCTCAATGATTACTAAATTATTTACCCATTCTACCGGTTGACTTACTTTGGAAATTATACCTTGTCCTTCTAATTTATCCAAAGCCTCTTTGAAATCATTCACTAACTTCATAGGTACCCTACGAGCTGGTTTTCTAACAGGTATCACATTCGATTTTACTACGATATTACGTTCGCCTGGCATACACCCTATTCCAGTAAATATATCCTACCGGCTGCGCCATGTTATATCTTTATGTATTGAAATAAAACGTGTTACTCTTTTTCTTATTTTATTCTTTATTATTTCATTGTTCTTCTTTCTACTTCTACTCCTTTTATACGACTGACTCCATCTTACATTATTTCATATTCGTTACAATCATTTTTATCCAATATACCTAAATAGGTAAGTATTATTTTTCAAACCTTATATTCCTAAATAGGTAAGTACCATATTATATTACAGGCATCGTTTAACGAAGTTGTCAATGTCCTCATCGAGTTTTGGCCACCATATATGTAATACCGAGCCATTGCACGCATAGCTACAATACCCGGATGGCCGCTGTGTAGTCGTTGGAGTGCGGCTATACGTAATGATGCAGGTAGCACCATTCTTCCTTGCCACATGAGGATATTGTTTTCTACAGACAGTTCGTCTTTGCGCTGTAGAAACGATTGGAATTTGTGATTGTTGGCACATCTGTTGTGTCCACCCTTGTTTCACTGCAATAATAATGCGAGAAACCTCCTTGTCTTTATTGGACTCGACTGAGATGCTTTTCTCGCAGAACTGGAGGTCATCCATCTTTGCTTTGCCAATATAGTTGACGTCGTCTTCAATCTTTTGCCTGTCAGAGTGTGGTTCTTCTGTTGTAGTCGGCATACGTGATAAAAAATCGGCAAAAATAAAAATGTTTAATTTTCCCGGAATGTACTCGACGTCATAGCTATATGAATTTAATAGCAATCCTCATCGAATTAAACGATTATTATCGAGTTTAGGCAAATTGCGATTCCTGCCAAATATGTGCGTCAACGGTTCGTGGTCCATGACCAATGTAAAATGTGTACCCGCTAGGAATCTGTCGAACTTTTGTACCCCAAAAATGATTGCAAGTGCTTCTTTGTCAATTGTGTCGTAATGTAACTGAGCACCTGATAATTTTCTTGATGCAAACGCAATCGGTAAGTCAATCCCGTCGCTATTGCGATGACTAAGGACAGCACCAATTCCTTTGTCTGATGCGTCACATGTAACGTACAGATCCTTTTTATCATAATACGGGTGTAAGACCTGTGCGCGTGAAACGTTGATTTTGCCCTGATAGTGTGTGTAAATCAAATGCTGTGCCGTGCAATTTCGGTATAAATTGCTCGTAGAAAATTACAAGCCCCATAAATGAGCGTAACGCTCGGGTGTTTGTTGGTGGACTGGCGTTGATTATGGCGTCCAGTTTGTCGTGTGTTGGGAAAATTCCCTCTTTGTTGAAGCGATGTCCTAAGTACACCAGTTCGTTCTGGAAGAAAATGCACTTCTCTCGTTTGATCCGGAATCCGGAAACCCGCTTGTTGTAATTGTGTGAGTACTTCTTTTAAATTGTGCATGTGATCGGCGTCGGTTTTTCCTGTGATAGCAATATCATGGAAGTATATCGCCACTGAGTCAATATTTGATAATAATTTTTCCATGTATCGTTGGAAAATAGCTGGAGCGTTTGCTATTCCAATCGATTGTACCTATAGTATCCCATGTGCGTTGAGATTGTGAGTAAATATTGTGATTCTGGATGTACTGCGAACTGTAGATAAGCATCCTTTAAATCGAATTTGAAGAATCGTTTTCCACCAGCAAGTGTGCGCCGTAAATTATCAAATAATGGTACTGGATGTTTCTCCAATAGCAAGCAGGGGTTTATCTCCGTTGCGTTTTGGTACGTTTACAGTTGGTGTAGCCCATTCTTCCGGTGATGTGCCCCTACAAAGTTGGTACCGTTATCACTCTAAATAATCCCACTGCGACCACATCTACTCAAGAAGCGTTTCAGACATGCAACAAATGGGTCAGTGGTTGCGTCTTCGACTATCTCGCAATGCACTGCTTTTGTTGCAAAGCAAATAAAAATACAAACGTAGACTTTGTTGTAAGTGTCCTTACGTTGGTTTCTGTATCGTACCGAAAAGGGCCCACAAAAATCTAGACCAGTTGTATAAAACGGCCGACATACTTCTAAACGTTACATACCTTTTAGTTTTGCGTGGAAACACGAAATGCATCGATAAATGATTTCCTTTGTTTAATTTTTACCATTGAGCGGCCAGTATTTTCGTCGAACTGCAGCCAATGTTTGTTGGACTCCAGCATGGAGATTCCTATTGTGTTCATGACGTATTATCAACGTGGTAAAATGATGTTGTGGTAATAAATATTGATGCTTTTGATCAAAACTTAATGAACTTTTCCCGACTCGGCCACCAACACGTAACAATTGTTTATCATCAAGAAATGGATTCAAACTCAAAATCTTGCTGTTGTTGGATGGTTTTCTGTCACAATATGCCTCCAATTCATAGTTTCCGTTAACTCCTGTATCATTGTTACACGATTGGCTACGTAAGTTTATAATTTATAAGGCGGCAACTTCATCCATGCGAGCACAATACTCGAGTCGGACCAGAGCACAACTTTTTCAGCGCGTATACCGGAATTTACAGACACCTTATTAGCGAGATTAGCCAAAAGTAGAGCGGCGTTAAGTTCGAGCCTTGATATCGAAGTAACCTGCAAGGGAGCTACACGAGACTTGGAACAAATCAAATTCACGACAATACCCTCCGACGTACAACTTCGCAAATATAAACAGGCACCATATGCCACTTGTGACGCGTCGGCAAAACCATGAATCTCAAAATAAGTACCGTCCTTTGGAACAATACACCGATTGAGACTGATATCATTAATGTGAGTCAATTCCGACTGAAACCTTTTCCAAGACTGTTTGATTGGGTGTGGCAGTTCCTCGTCCCATTGAATTTTATTCTACCATATTTGTTGCATAATTAATTTGGCTATGACAGGTATTGGTCCTACTAACCCTAGAGGGTCAAAAAGCATCAGAATTCACTGCTTTAATATTGAAATGAAATGTGCTTGTGTGGGAGTTCCAACAAATTCCTAACGTTTTAATAGTCTCGTTAGAGTCGTGAGCAGTTTCACGATGCTCAATAGGAATATTTTCCAACAATCTGTTATTATTTGAAGCCCATTTCCTTAATTGCATACCAGCTGATTTCAACATTTCGACAAGTTGACGCTGAATTTCTAAAGCTTCGTCAATGTCATTACTTCCTGTCAACATATCGTCAACGTAACAACTGTTCAAAGCCGCTTTTGATGCGAGTGGAAAGCGAATTGCTTCATCGGTTGCCAATCTTTGCAAAATTTTTGTAGCAAGATACGGCGCAGACGATGTGCCGTATGTCACTGTCAACAGCTTGTAAGAACATTTCAGAATCGGTTCTGCGGGATTTTCCCTTCAAAATATTTGTTGTAATCGAGTGTGTCCAGCACAAACATTTATCTGTCTGTACATTTTCGATATGTCTGTTATCATTACATATGTGTACAAGCGGAAATTTAAAACAGTCATAATTAATTCAGGCTGTATAATAGGCCTTAACATCAGCATGTCGTCTGAAAATCAATGTGACACTTAAATTTGGATAGGAAGTCTTTTCCCAGAATACCACAACATGCTATCGGGAACCGATGGGTGATTTGAGTTGAATTGGGTAGTTCAATTTTGCATCACAGGCAGCCAGAGTTTCGATATGATCGTTTGAGATTCCTTTTAGAAAACATTTTAATTTAGGATGGCAACTAGTATCTGGTTTGATGAAACTCTTTTTGACTAGACATATATCAGCACCCGTATCTACTAGTAAAAACAGTGATGTACTATTAGCAATATCAAGTTTTAAGTTAACATATTTTTTATCTAAGCTTGAAGTTGTTAGTAAAATGGATTTGATGGTTGAACTTAACGAATTATTTGACTGAATTAATGAATTGGAATTTCGACACGAATTTAAAGTTGCTGAACCGGACAAGTCGTGTCATTCGTTATCGGTTCCTGCCCGTTTCCCGTTTGATTGGTTATGTTATTTGGATTGTTATTGGCGTTAGCTTTTCGTCGCTTAAAGCAATAATTAATACGATGTCCTGGACATTTACAATAGGTACAAGTAAAGACTGGTTTAACAGGTTGATTGGATATGTACGGTAATGTCTGACCTTTAGATGGAACATTGGAATTTCTGAATTGTCCCATAGTTGAGCTGGATGGCTGTAGACTTTGTGTTTTCGATGAACTAGAAAAATTAGGTTGGTTAGAAAATTGTCTAGGATTCCTAAGATAACAAGTAGACGCTGTATGACCTAATTTGAAACACAACTGACATTTTACTTGTTGCTTAGCAGAACTGAAAGAATTCGTTTTTTGTCTGTGAAGTTGAAATGCTAATTCTTCCTCACAGGCTTTAGCTACAGATTTTTTTAAGCTAGGAAATCGACATGCTTTCACTACTAATTTTAAGTGAGTGTGGAGACCTTCTTGAAACGCTCGTAAAGCGGTTTTAGAATTAATGCTTTTAATAACTTTCGCCGCGTCAATACCTTCAGCACTGATGCAAGCTTTGTTTAATTTAGACACAATTTCCTGAACGCGACGGGCATATTCCCTGACAGTTTCATCCCGCTTTTGAGAAATACTAACGAGCTCCATTTGCAAGTGTTCACATGAATATAGCTCTGAGAATTCGTTTTGTAAATTTGACTTCAGGTCGTCCCAAGAGGTACAGTTATTGTACTTAAAAGTTTGCTCGAACGCTAAACCTAGAAGTTTTGATTGTAATAAATCTAGGAAAGAATTAACATCCTTTTCTGCGGCACTTTCATAAACTGAATCACAACAAGCAATAAAGTGTTGCAATTTAGTAGAATTACCGTCAAAAGAAGGGATTAATTTTATTGCTACTTCTAGTTTAAATGGCATGGTTGTTGATTGTTTGTGAAATTAAAATAATTTAAATGGTGAAGTTGTTTGAGATATTTTACACGTTTGGTTTGGAACTTCACTAACACTAGGATTGAATACCTTTTCGGTTATCTGTTCAATTATATCAGCAATATCTTCACGAGAACTACGTGTTAACATTGGTCGCGATGTTGTCTTTATATGATTGAAATTTTACATAATTATGGGTAGGACTATAACCAGAGCACCCTGTATTTTATAGAGCCATAATCAAAAAATCTGAGCTTTTATAAGGGAATTAGAAAAGAGGACAAACGAAACTTTTCATAGTAAAACACACAAAACATATGGGAAATCACTTTTTTTCCTAAGACAAATTTTTAAATGAAAACGTTACAAATTCTTAATTATGATTTCTGAGATACTTTCATAAATGTTTGAATTTCAACATATATGAATATCGTTTAAGTAAATCGTTTTCATTTTCTTGTAATAATTGATTTATTTAAACCAAAATATTTAAAAAAAAATTCATAACAACAGCATTCGGGTCAAATTGAAATAAAAGCTTACTACGATTCGTTTGGTCATTAAATCAATATACATTAAATAGATGGCAGTGATGGCCGTAAAAATTTGGAAAAATCATACCAAAAATTACCACCTGGGGAAATTTCAAGTTCAAAAATTGTAGGAAAAGCAAAACAAATTCACAAAATATAGGAACGTATGATAATTTTGTGATTAAATAATTTTTTTTCGTATTTTTCTGTAATCATTTTAGACATCTTACGTACACTAGTAAAACTAAAGATAAATTTAGCAAGTATTATTTTAATTCGTCAGAGCCAACTTTGATGTATTTTTCAAAATGAAAGTTCGAAAAAATATATTTTAGAAATAATTTAATTTTAATATTTATGCAATTAATATTTACTTAATACCAATATGGCCTTCTTGTAGATTGTTCTTAAAGATATGTAGAAAAATTTTATATAAACATTTTATAATATTTTTGCTTTTTTCATTGAAAAACTTGCAGCTAAAAACACTATTTTTACTATGGATTCCTATGTAAATCAGTGAAAAGTTATACCACTAAAAAAGCTTCAAAAAAATACGTCATTAAGATTATGGCTCTATACTCTAGAAGGCTCTGATAGAATCCGTTAGCATTTTTCGACCGTGGGATTCCACCGCTGTCACCAATTTTTTATGTGCGTACGATATTGAAGCGCCCACTTTCCCATTCGAATAAAACACTCCACGACTTATTAGATTTATTTAATGAAAATATTGGCACAATCACAACAATTTTACAATACACCATAAAAAGTTTTTATAATTTGAAACAATTTATTTATCGAATTTATTCCAATATATATATATATATATTTTAAAGAATTCTCCATAAGTTTTTATTATTTCTTAATTTAGATTATTTTTACAACAATTAAAGTGCCATTTTGGCAAATTATTATTACACAATATATTGTAATAAAAATATTTATTATCCAAATTATGCTGACCTTACCCGTCGAAAGATGAATCCAAAAAGAAGGAAGAAATGACAATTTAGTCATAATTATTTAATCTTTGGTTAGGAGACGAAACACATTTAATAACATTTTAAGTAAAACACTTGTTTAATATTTCCCAAATTTGAGATACAATTTATTCTCAATAGATTTCGACTTGCTAGGTCATCATCAGGAGTTAAACTAATCTATCTCTTCATTAGTTTAACTCCTGATGATGACCTAGCAAGTCGAAATCGATTGAGAATAAATTGTATCTCAAATTTGGGAAATATTAAACAAGTGTTTTACTTAAAATGTTATTGAATATAATATTGTACCAAATTTATAACACGATCAATGCTATAACACCTTCGTACGAGTGGTCACATAACACCATATAGACGGCGAACCGAACATGAACAAATGCGAATCTTGGTTAGTTTGGTAAATTTAATTATACCCCTGTTATGGTTCTCACCTCACCGAGAAATACTATGCAAATGTGACTAGATTTGTATGAAATTTATCGGTGAGGTGAGAACAATAATAGGGGTATTAATCAAGGTTTTCGTCATCACGATAGCTGTGCAAAACAGTCGCGCGGATATATAAGAAAATCTATAAGCAAACTAAAAATAATCGCGAACCAATTTTTCCAAGATTCCACGTGATTGGAAGAACACAAATAAATTTTAGGTTGAACCAAGTTTAACAAACGAATAATTATTTATAACCTGTCAAAGAAACCCCACACCTGTCTGTGCTAGATTTAAATGTGTTTAACACATAACACTTCAACTGCAAAGTAAAAAAGCGTAATATTATGAGCTTGTTCAAATTTTAAAATTCTTAAAGCCTTCCAAAATATACTTTATAACAACAGCTAAACATCATAAAAACATTGACACACAAAGAAACAACAGCGTCATGCAAGTGACTCAAATATATGTATATTAATTCGCTTCATTAGGACTGAATGTGTTAATTTATTTAATAAGTTTAGTCAATTTACTTTAAAATTTGTTCCTTTCTTATTAGCTGTCTCCAATTGACGTGAGCAAACTAATCAATCTATTTGTTGCTACTCATACTAGCGTTGTTGTTTTTATTGGGTATCTACTCACAAATACTTACAAGTAGCAGGTTTGTCCCGTTAGAACATAGCTAACATTCACCCCAAAGTATTGCACGTAACAAGTATTGCAGTGAGTTTAAGATTATCTGTGTATGGTGTTCAAAAGTCCACTTCCGGGTTTATATTTGCCAATATCGAATTACGTTTTTAATATTCAAACGAAATGCATTTCGGCGTAAAGGTGAATCCATTTGACGTGCTTTGAGCGACACGAGTTTTAAATACAATCTGTAGGTATTTCTGTGACAATCTTTAACAATAATTTAAGAGCATTCTCTTTTATGTATATTTTATTATTTATTATAAATACATACAAAATATAATTATTTAATATATTAAATGTACAAAAAATCGTATATTATAATTGTCATTTTTTTTTGTTTTGTAGAAACGTGATATACTTAATTATTATTTATTACCTGAATAATTAATTGCTTAAAATCTAAAAATATATTCCCTGGTTAACTAATTACTAAATATATTTCATCATTATTTATTCTCAATTATATTTTCTTTAAATTACATATGATTATTATTTGGCATCTCTTAACTTGGAATGTTATATCTCCAAAACTAAAAAAAAAAAATTCATATTTTCGAAATCAAACCATTTCACAAAGTTTGATTTACTTCTTTTTATTTTTTTTGTTTCTCATTTCTTTTGGATATCCCAACTCATTTATCGCCCTATACTCATCATCACATTTTACCAATAATTGTAACCATTCTGCACCATTAACTCGCGGAATATCTATGCTACCACCGTATATAGGCGGTAAACATTTCGACGAAATATGTTTAAATAATGATTCACGATCAGTACCATGGAAATATATACGATTCTTTAGCTTCTCACGTAAAAATCGTTTAAACAAAGTAAATACGATGTTAAAAATTTTCGGTTGATTTATAATGTGAATAGCTTTGATACGTAGTGGGACAGCATCTTGTAACCAATCGACAATAAGTTTAGCAAATTGTGGTGTAAATTGCATAGTCTGTTGGAGTGACAACCCATTCATATCGAATATAACAACAACGCCATGAACTTGGGTTTCGGGTTCGAGAAGGGCTGCCTCCGAGAAAAGCACGTTACCTTTGAACACTTCACTCAAGTTGCATTCCTTATGTTTCCAGTTTTCTATACAATTTGGATTAATTAAAAATTAGTACAATCACTTACTAAATACATAATAGTTTGAGATACTCACTTCCAAGTTCGATTAATAATATTCGTCTACCTAATTGATCCCGATTTGGCATTACCGTTAAAATATTTTGATTGAATATATTGGTTTCGCTTGACGGTATTAAATCGTCATAAATGTCAGCATGTTGAACTTTATATTCAAAATAGCGTTTTATCTGAAATTAGCATAAAATATTTTTAATGAATTAATAATTAATTGAGTCAGATTGTGAAAGTATTCAACATACCATATCTTTTGCACTTTCCGGATAGTATTTGCATCTTCTCAAGAATCGAATGTAGTATTCATCAAACTCTGGTAAAGCTATGTCTGGTTCTTGTTCTGAGAATAACAATAATAAAACAAAAAAAACAATTAAAGAGTTATTGGTGTTAATTAAACATCAACATTTCCCAGGATCATAAATCAAAATTAATTAGCAAGATTAAAATATTTTGATCTGTTCATTCTCAATTAGCATATTATACGGTTTTATTGCAATCATCAATGTCATTTACCATATAACTAATGGTTGGCCCGGGAGACCTTAGACGCGAATTGAAGGCGGACAAGAAATTTGTTTATAATTTATAAGCATTTTGTTTTAATTTGTTATTGTTGTATTTGTATCATCGATTTCTATATCGCTCAATAGTAACCGTGTTACGGGTATTCCCTTCCATGTTATGCACGTTATCTGTTAAATATCTTTCTATACGCACAGACAATATATTTCAAGTGGTAATTATGCTAATCGTAATTGATAAGGATTATTAAAAATCGTATATTGATGATTAAAGTAAACATAAATATTTATCGCATGTATACGTTGTTCAATAAATTAACTAACTATTTTATAGACAGGTAATAGTAAAAAATATATGTACGTAATACAAAAATTATGTACCTTTCATCATTGCTTTTAGTTCGCGAACTGCTTTTTCTTGAATTTCAGGTGTTTCACGTAGTTCTTGTTCGGCTACTTCATGCCCAAATTCGCTAAGCGGTCCCAATTCCAATTGTAGCGTATAGCTGCCCAATTGAATTGCGGGCAATTCATCGATTTCGGTCAACATTGTTGGTACCCCTATAAAAATAAAGAAAATAAAGAAATCGATTTAATTACTTAATTATTAATTATCATCGTTCGAAAGTGCAAAGTTTTTCATATATTACTAACTAAATGACGAAATATAATATACAAGCATGCACATAACTAGCTTGCTATTATTATATGACACAATAACTACGTCAAAAATACAAATTCCAATTAGCTACCGTGTGTTTACCGTGCTTTTGTCTTATTATTCAAGGTTCAAAGGTCTTGCAAACACAATTTTTTTTTTAATTAGAATTTAATTATATTTTCATATACTGAATGACACGACAAAATCTTCATCAAACTTACGATCACATCCTGTAGGGATAAAAATAATTTTTGCCACAAGCGGCATTGTTTCATTTACTTCTGCTACCATTCCCATATAGTTACGAATAATTTTTTTTCTTAAACAGACAACAGTTGCGGATTATTATTTTGTTTATTTAAATATTTTCTGCAAATCACAGCGGAAATGACGAAAGTATGCACTGTGTGTTATAAATGTAATTCACTTTAAACTATATGAACAACAATAATAACGCGAAATCGCAACTTGGCAATGAAAATTTATGGAAAAAACAAAAAAACAAAAACACGATATTTTTCTGTTTTCAATAACACAATACTTTGGATCAATAATTAACTGGTTGTCGGCCGTCTCATTATTGTCGCGATGTATTTATATGACTATGTGGCACGATTGTTTTATTTTACGAAATAGTATTTTGAAATTTTAAAATTAAATTTAAATTGTTAATTTGGTATATTTGTACAGTTTACGGTCTGGAACTAATAACTTCAAACGGAATTTTATTTAAACGTTCAAATTGTATAACGTTGCAAATTAATTTGCGCCTTTAGATGAGGCGACTTACTGTACGAAATGGCTTGCAAAATTGTTTTTAAATAACTCTAGAATATTAGGGTAGGATTCTATGTATTTAATAGAGTGCTAATGTTCAACAAATTTATTAGTCATAGTTTGTAATTTAGTTTTTTTAAAGCAATGTTCTAATCCTTCTTAATCCAAGAATACATTTCAGATTCGTCTTGGTTTTGGAACCCTAAGAAGAGAGAATGCAAAAGTTATATTTTACTCTAACTGAATCAACTCTGTGGCGGCAATATTCAAAGTTATCTAAAGTGGTTTTAATTGGACTCAATTAGTTCATAATTTGATCTAATTACTTTTAAATTGATTTCTATTTATTGCTAATTCTTTGAAATCAAAATTAATTAACTAGAAATTAGAATGATTTAAATTAAATTATTACAATTCAAGTTTTCCGCATTAAAAAAAACTCATTACAAATTATTTCAAAACTATGTCTAAGATCACTCACTGTAAAACCACACCAATGAGCAAGCTAATTGGAAACCTAAATGAGGTAACTTAATACTTTTTAAATATTTACACAATTGAAAACTCTTTCCGCTGCACTGTCCAAAGTTTGTTTTCTAACTAAGATTCACAGGAAAGATATTATCGAATTGATCAATACCGAACATATTTTAGATTTCCAAAGGGGCCAAAATCATAACATAGTTACTCGAAGCAATGCAGGGAGCAGCAGACTCCGAAGAAGATAAATCCGGTTTCATCGGTCGGGAAAAACTTTCAAAATGGTCAACATTCACGAGTTGCAGTTCGTGTTGATTAACCACCCATCGCATATTCAACAAATCTGTCCTCCAATAACTCCAACAAGTCAACTGTTTAAAAAGTGTATACTGTTTGAGAGGAGAAAAAATACTTGTTGTTTATGCGGCCAAATGCCCAAATGTCGTAAAGCTGGGAAAAGAGAAAAGCAATTTGGTTTTTCGAAACATCTCGAAAGAAAATTGCTTGTGCCCGGTTTCACAAAAAAATAAGCAATCTCGAGTTAAATAATATTTCCGCTCTTTGTAGATTGGCAATTTTTTTTTGTGAAACCGGGCATTTTATCACCATAAAACATTTTCCATGTTTGAAATTATTTTTGGTATGATATCAATGTGTTTCAAAACGGGCAGTCGCCAAGCAAATTTGAAAATTTTACGATGTGTCACTCATATAGACGTATTAGTTCGGAAGCTCCGTCGCGATAGTATAAAAAAAAGTCTGTACAAGTAATCTGTTACAAAAAAAAAGTTGCCTACAGGAATTGTCCAATAGGAGTTCCCTTTCTAGAAAGAGGAAAGTTTAATGATTTAAATTTACAGCGAAATCCAATTAGCCGTTGATCAAATAATTAATGAGATACGCTTAGACATTTAGTTGCCGGTACCAGATAAAACCAGTGCTGTCGAAGTGAGTACGATCGGAGTATTTGTACTACTTTCGCCCAGTGGTTACTCCTGTACTCCGCTATCTCATTCTGTACTCCCCTGTTTTAATAATTGCTAAAGGCAAAAAGCAATAAAACGGGTTTCTTGCAGTAATGTGCTAGTCACTTTGGCAAACAATATTAATTCAAACATGTCAAATTTGCGAACTAACCTTCTCAATGCTTTTTTTCAGAAACTTAAGATTTGTTGGTAAAACTTATAAAAAGATAATTTAGAATTTTTCACAACTTTTAAAAACATACAGGCACTCTGTATGGGGCACCAGATAAGCTCAAACATAACAGAGATTACCTGATTTGAACCAAAAAAACTTTTATCTGCTTTGGCTAAATATTTAAATTAGGACCTCCTGAATACAAAAATGATGTGTAGAACTCTGAATTTACAATACTCTCAAATCCTTCCATAAGCATAGACTAGGACTCTGTTTTATAGAGATCTAAAAACAATACTGTAAGATAATTTCTGCAGCCATTTAACCTTTTCAGACTAGAAAGTTGGATGCAAATCTGGATTTATGCAGTCCGATATCGGGAAATTTCATTCGTCCAATACGCCAAAATCCAGTCTCCCTTGCATCTTTCTTGTCTAGCTGCTGACGGTATTTAGTCAGCAGAAATTGTATTTCAGTTTTATTTTGACATTCTCCTTCTCGCCGAGGCTAGATTGGATATAGGTAGGCATAGGGTGACCATACCTCCTGCAAAATGTAGGAGGAACCAGAAAAATAATAACTTCAACAAATTTTAATTTGAACTCTAACCCAAATGACTGGTGGCCCAAATATAAGTGTTCCATTCGGTCCTGGAGGCTAGTAAGTTTGGCAAATCTAATTTTTCATTTATGGTATCGATCATAATACCATTAGCACGAATTGTGTTCCAAAATATTTCTTGCCGTTGGGTCTTGTTTAATTTTAAAAACTCTGATTCCAGCCCTGCCTTATGGCAGAAATTTTTTTCAAGTTATGAAATAATAGGTTGTGTAATAGGAACTATTTATTGAATTTACGAAATATTGTACAAAATAAATATCACTAAAATCCATCAACAAATGGTCTTATTCCATCCGTTTAATACTGGAGACTGAGAAGATAGTCTGAATTAGCTAAGTATATGTCTATGCACAATAGAAACAAAGAAAAATTGGTGAAACAATGTTTCTAATAAATGGTATCAACCAAAATATTATTAGCAGTGTTCCGCCATATTTCTTGAATTTGGCTCTTACTTTATTTATCAAATCCAACCCCAAAAGAAGTGACCCAAGAAATTTTCAGAGTGTTTTATATTAGGAACTGCAGATAGAATCGGCTTTATAACTCAGGTATAAAATTTTTTCTAGTAACTTTAAAGGGGCATTATAGTGTCTTGCAATATTTGTTGGATTCTGGCCTTGTTTTGTTTAAGAAACTCCATTGAAATTTATTACTTGACTTATCCAATAAATTTAATGATCAATGAATTAGTTAGCACCACATAATTAAGAATTAAATTAGCAAGTTTAAAATCTTTTTAGAAGAGATTTCATCAAGTGGATATTTTGTGACCAGTCACCGCCACCAAACCAATTTTATTAGCAATTTTTTTTAAATCAAATACACAAAATATTTCGAGACTTAATAACTGTCCTTTTTTTATGGCTTCGTTCACGTTTAGTCATTTTTGACCTGGTCATCCCTAGGTACCTAGTAAGGTATCTGACAATGACATTTCTGATATAACTGAATTCGCAGATTTGTCAAAATTATGCTTTTGAAAAAGAAAAGGGTTCGAAGCTAAAGTTGCTTTAAGATAAAATTTCCATTTGCCACGTCAAATTTAGGTAAAAATAGCCAAAAATGAAAAATTTTGCTGATCGGTAATATTTTCTACGAGAAAACTTTAGAAAACTCAAAACAACAATCTAAAAATATCTGTGATTTCTTGGAGAGTTGTGGCCATGTCAAAAAAATATTTAGCTCGAGCAGCACACAGAAGCTTAATGCTTTAATAGTAAAATAAATACAGAGCTCTAAACCAATAAATTAAATGTTTTTCTTTTAATATTCAAATTTGGCTGTATAATAATGTGTAATTTGCTGGATCGTGATTTCTTTTAACAGAAAATACCAAAAATTCTGACTAGAAACACTACCCTGAAAACGTACACCCAACTTCAATCGAACTCTAAAACTCTAATTCTCCAATTCCACAAACCACAACATAATACTATGTATATGTATTTATGTTTATCCGATTACTGACACAACGTTTTAGTTCACACAAAATTATCACGCAGACACACTGACTTAGTGAATTATAAACTATTTTCTTAAAATCTTGACCGTTTCGATTTCTTTTTTTTTTTTAAATAAGATGGCAAATTGGCAACATAAGCAGGCTGAGACTTTGTCCACTTGTGAATGTGATAGAAGAAATATTTAAATATTTTTATAAAAAATTCTTAAATTTTTTTGCTCAAAATACGATTTTCTGTGAAGCAACTTAACGTATTCTAATGAACCGCTAACACGTCATTCTTTCCGTATTTCACTTTCAACCTTAAAATTGTCGGCACGTTTGACTTCAAACTTCACTCAAAAAATTCTTCTAAAAATCCTAAACCTTCTTTGTTCAACTATATCGAGGCTGCCTCAGATTTCAATAGCTGTGTATTATTTTTTTGTTTTTTTCTAGTGGCAATGTTAACCGTTATAAAATATATAGCGATAATTAAATAAAGTTAGTCAATTAAATTTGGCGATTGAATTTACGGTTTTAGGGTCAAAATAATTGACAGTCTTGTCTCGTCATACTTACTTAAGAACCAATTCCTTGCGGATTGAAGTTAAAACAAAACGTGCGCAGTTGAAGCGAAGCTTCTAATAGTAGTACAGGCTCCCGGAATTAGAAACATAATATTAGAGCCCCATTTCCATCGCATGTGTCGAATTTCTTCATAACCAGTTAAGAATAGTCAAGTCACATCCTAATCGCACAGAGTTACGTTAAAATTAACTATAAAGCATACGCACGTTTCTTTGAAAATAAAATGTAAGGAGAAAGTAAAGTGGAAAGTTGGAGAAAAAAAAAAACTTTATTTTGATTAAAAACATGAGACTTCGAACAACTACACTGTTTTTTTAAGGCGATTTTTTCTTAGATTCCGTCCAGGTTTCCAGTCTAGGTACCTATACTGTGGTATCGTTTGGCAACCACATTTCTTTAAATTGCAAGAAAATTTCTTCCAATTCCCAAAAATTAGCTTTGTGAAAATGATGAACATGTTCGCATATTTAACATGTTTTTTTTTTTTTGAAAATGAAAAGGGTTTGAAGCTAAAGTTGCTTTAAGATAAATTTTCCATTAACAACTTACGGTTTCGTTGATCGGTATACGATAAATAGTTAGAAATCAATAAATTAATCACCTTTCTTTTAATATTAAAATTTGGCTCAAAAACTAAAAACAATGTTAGTGTAATTTGCTGGATCGTTATTTTTTTTAACATAAAACGCCAACAATTATTTTTGTCTACGGTCTAACTATTGTATTTCGTATGTACTTTACTCCCTTCAGACTTGAAATATTCCGTTGAAAATTTCAAACCTACTTCGTTTAAAGTTTTCAGAGCGAAAGCCCTGGATAAAACCATATAAGAGACATTTAGCACAACAGATACAGAAATTTTCATCCAAAAGGCAATTCCAACTAAAACTTTGCCTGAAGCACACATATTATTAAAGTTAGGGCTAAGCCTTCTTGATCAGTGAACACCTTTTAAAAATCTGGCAAAAGCTGAATTAATAGGTGTTTCTTTTTTGAATATATGCGAGTGTATTTTCGCATTTTCCAGACCGAGATTTTGAGCACCAGAATTTCGATACGATCCCTTCAAGTGCGAATTGTGACATCTTTTATTTTTATATCCCATTGTGCAAAAGAAGCTGAAAACAAAATACAAGACTGGTCCATGACCACTTAAAATTTTTTAACTTTTTAATCGTTTGAAACAGAAATTATTCGTTTGAAACAGAGTCTTACTCATACCAAATGAAACAAAAACTTAATATTGATTCTCGATTAAACTCGATTTTACTTTTTATAAACCACGCCCGTGGTTTTGATTGAGAAAACTATTTGATTTGATCCACCCAGTGGCGAAACTAGGTACTCGCAGCACCCACAGCCGCGTGAGGGCCCATTGGGGCCCAGGAGATTTATCAAGCGTTGGAATATTAGTTCAAAGTCAAGGTTAGATAGATGGTGTTCAGATTAAGCTTAAAGTAGATCATCTTTCCAAATTTGCAAAACGGGTCATTTCTAGAAAAGAAATCGTTCCTGTTGCTTTTAAATATTTTCTTAAGATAGACCTAACGATTTCTTCTAGGTTGCTGGAGATGAAAAAGTTCCGAGTAATTACTCGTAATCTGTAGATTCCAACAGATATTTAGAGTTAGAAGAAAATTTGCCAAACTCGTTTGAAATCAAAACTTTCGACATCACAGGATAAAGAATTTAGTGTTTGCTGGGTTTACTTATTTGTAATATAGATTTTGCACTCCAAGTTTACCCCTTTTACAAATCAAATTAAGAAAGAATTAGAAAAGGTTGTATTCGATTGCAAAAGTTTGATTGTGATTGTCAACAAATTAAATTTCTTTTGCATAAGGTTAATTTGAAAAAGAAGTATCATTTTGATGTTTATAAAAATCAAGAAGATATTGTTGAACCTTTATTCTTAGAAAAATATCTAACCGCAACTAAAAACCATTTCTTGTTTCCTTCATTAAGTGCGCCCTTGCCTTTAGAAAGCGAATCAACGTATACTTGAGCCAAACCAGTCGGTCTCTGTAATCAATTAGCGGTCGTTCGACTTATAGTTTCTCATTTACCGGATCTTTCGATTACCGGTAAATGGTAAATAAAAATAAACCCGATAAAATCGGTTTATTTTGAAATCTATTTTAAATACATATAATGAATGTATTTTTTCGGTTGTTTTTGGCGGAGTCTTTCTGATTTTGGAAATTCCTGTCGCTTCCCGATTTAATATCCTTTGAATTTTTACTTTTGATCCTTTTTAAAATTTCTCGAGATTTTTGGAGTTTAGTTTGAAGTTTATTCGAGATTTTCGAGATTATTCGAGTATGTTTGAGATTGTCGAGTGTATTTAATAGCACCTCTCAACTTTTCGAGATTTTCGTGGGTTTTCTAAATTTTTACAGACTTTCTAAAATTATTCATTAATATCCAGATTTTTCCGTATTATTGAAATTGTTCTAGTAAAAGTGAATATTTCTAAATGTGATGAATTTTTGCAGTTTTTATGTACTAAATTACCGTTTGAAATGTTGTGTCCTTTATAATAGCCAGTGGCACTAGGTACTATCAATAATGTAATTTTTGTTTTAGGTACAAAAATAAACCTTTGACGCTAAATAAAATTTTAGTGGAATTAGAAAAGGACGAAAAAGAAATTCCTGAGGAAATTATAATTTTTCCTCCAGATAATGCTAATGCTGATTTAACAGATGAAGACTCCGGCGACGATGATAATGTGGTAATAAGCAACCCTCCGGGCGGTCAACTTAGAGCAGAAACTCAATTGCCATATACGCAACAAACAGAAATGGATGAAGACGGCGTCGGTAAGGATAAAATCGTCTTAAATAACCTTCCGGATAGTCATCATGAAATGGAAGCCCGGCTGAGATATTCGTCACCTACAGAAAGTGACTATGATAGTGAGGACGATATTCTACTAGCTATTATTGCTAAACGTAGGAAGATGCCTAGCAAGTCATCCACTGTTAATAAAGCAAGATCCATCAGTTTTAAGTGGGATAAAAAAGATCTCATTTCCAATTAACCAACATGGGACGATGTGGCTGGATGTAATTAACAGATGTCACCTACTGAAGCTTTTCAACAATTTGTTGATGAAGAATTAACAAATCTGCTGGTACGGTATACAAATATGTACGCTATATCTCACAATAGGAAAGGAGATGTTCAACCAAATGAAATGCGCTGCTTCATAGGCAGTTCAAAAGATACATACAACGAGCTAGTATGTAATGCTATGTCACGAAACAAGTTTAGGTTTATTATGCAGAATCTACATTGCAGTGACAATAGGCAATTAAACACTTCGGACAAATTTGCTAAAATACATCCTTTATTTGATATGTTGAACCAAAAATTTATTCAAATGGCACCTAAAGAAGAAAACCACAGTGTGGACCAGTCCATGGTTCCCTATCACGGACATCACGGTACCAAGCAATTCATTCGTGGCAAGCCAATTCGTTGGGGTTAGAGGTTGTGGACCGGGACAACAAAATCAGGTTATATTGATTGGTTTGAACCTGACCAAGGGTCTACTACAATTTTACCAGAGAAATTCAAACGTTTGGGCCTAGGAGCCAATGTCATTTTGCAGTGTGCTGATGTTCTTCAAAATAATTCAAATATGCCATACCACTTATATTTTGATAACGTTTTTACGTCGATTAAACTATTAGAAGAGCTTCGGTGTGGTGGAAATAGAATTGGGAGAAATTGCAATATATTGGATTCCAAAATCATTCAAAAAAATAAAAGACGATTTTATGATTACGCCACGACACGAGGCAATGAAATCCAACAGTTGTCCCATATTGCCAACCCAACCGGTAACAAGATTTTCTAAAAAAGAAAAGAAAAGGATAACTGTGGATCAACCAAAAATTTTTAAGATGTACAACGAAAATATGGGCGAAACTAACGTTTCGGCTTTATCTAGGTTAAGTGTTTCGACATTTCTAGAACTATTCGATTATGTTAAAGATTTTCAAATTTATTCGGATTTTGAATGGCAATGTTCTGCGCTTAGCTTTGAGAACTGATAGCCGGTATAGAATTTCCTTTGGTTTTACATACTTACGAATTACGGATAATTCCCAACCAACTTAGAAAATTCACCCTTTTTGACATTATTTCGAAATTATCGATTAGCTGCATCGGTATATTAAGAAAACGTCATAACACTGAGTTGCAAGATGTTTCGTTTTTTTGAGGCTATTGAAACGTTCTGTTTCGTCTACTCTCGAAATCAGATGCTTAATTAGTGCGAGGCTTGATAATAGGAAAAAATAAGTTTTTAACTAAAAGCTTTACGTGTTCATAGGTACAACAAGTATTTTTAGGGGCCCAAAAAAAATTTTGCGGGGGTCCCGGAGTATATAGTTACGCCACTGGATCCACCTAACTGTTTTGATAGTATCGAATGTTTCAGATGGGTGTCTAACGAAAGCCTGGTTTTCATAATCCCGATTTGTCAAAATCCTGTTTTTTTTTATTAATCCCGATTTTCAAAATCCCGGTTTTTAAAATCCCGGTTCTGCAAAAATAAGAATCCTGATTTTTATTTTTATTTTACGGGTGTACAATGAGATCTTGTTTCAAAATTAAAATTCTCCTGCAGCAGAAGTGCAAATCGGGATGTTGAAAACCGGGATTTTGGAAACCGGGATTTTGAATTCGGGATTATGAAAATCGGGACTTCGCAGTACAAACGACACATAACTTTAACAACAGATTATCCCCTACCAAGGATTATCCACGAATTACCACGTTTTATTAGCCTTGTGTGAGCTCCTTTAGACATTTTATGTTCCTTCACTCAGATAAAAACTAAACAGAATTTTGATAAATAACTTGTTTCCGCCAAACATAATCGAATGAGGGGTTTTGTTCCAATTAAGAACGTTGTAACCGAAACTGGTCTCTTTGTCGATAAATTGACCAGAATATACCTGAATCTTCGTTATCTCGTCAAGCAATACGAAACATTACGATCACAACTACGAAAGACGAACGAATAAATAAATTGAAAATATTATTAACAAATAACGTGTTTGTTTAAAACAATTCAATTTACGTTTTTCTGGCCGGTATGATCCGTTGGGTTTTAACTAATTAAAACACAATCATTTTAATTTGATTTTGCCGTAAATCAAATTAAAATGATTGTGTTTTAATTAGTTAAAACCCAACGGATCATACCGGCCAGAAAAACGTAAATTGAATCGTATATGTGTGTCCATGCAGCATACTTGATCCAAATATTAAGTTTAAAACAACGCCAGGCGTGGGTTCTATTCCAATTTGATGCTTTGGGAGTGAGATTCTCTACTGGTAAAAATCTTTGCCGTGTACCGATAAATTTCACGGGTTTCTATTTACCGTTTGCCACGTAAATCTTGAATAACCTAGATACTCTCAAATATTGAAATATCGAAAAATTTCGAAAAATATACTAAATTAGCGGTAAATTGGAATAAATTCGGATAACCTATACAAGAAACTCGAATCACCTCAAAAAATTTCCATCATATCGAAAAGTCTGTCAAAGCAAGCTTATAACAAAAATCCATCTTTACTAATTTTTTGTTGAATATTAATTAATTCATGTAATTTCTAATATGCTACCGGTGATTAGACCATTTTAAATGTGTTTTTATTAACACGAGAATTATATTAGTATTTACGAACAATCATTCAACGAAATTGACTAATAGACCGAATTCTATTTATTTAATTTTTTAATTTATATGATTTTAATACGTTCCGAAGTTTGTAAGAGAATTCAATCCATTAACATTCAACAAAAAATTAATAAAGTAAAAATTAGCGTACACAGAAATAGAGCTGTGTGAATGTCGTGAAGAAGAAAAAATTGTAAGAGAACTTATCAGTATTAGTATGATTCGCTAGTACATAACGCACAGCACATTCTGTATATATAGAATGTAAATTGTGGTATAATCAGTACAGTCGCCGCGGCCTGATGAGAGGATTTATTTTTTCATAATCATGGGCTCATCAGTTCGAAACTGGATTGAATTCTCTTACAATCTTCGGAACGTATTAAAATCAAATAAATTAAAAATCCGTAATAAAAAAGTTGTAAAATTGTCAAATTGTCAAATCAGTTATTAAAGCCGGTAACGTCAAGCAATTTAACTTACCGCAACAAAAACATAAAAATATTGGAAATTTGAAATATAGCCTCGGTTAATTTCGTAATTATCCAATAGCTATAGCGTATGATTAAAGTACTCGGATAATCGCGAATAACTTAAATAATTTCGAAAACACGTGACTATTTCGAAACATCCCGGATCAATTGTAAACTGTGAGTCTCTAAATCACAAAATTAAGTTCCATGCAAAATTATACAGAAATATTTGAATTTTCCTTCGATTTAGCATTTTTTCCAAAATAAAGCCGGTATATTCTGTTTTTATTTATCGTTTACGGGTAGTTAAAAAAATCCTGTAAACGGGAAACTATACTGCTCTTACTAAACCAGATCTAAAACGATGATATTTACTTTCGTAAAATACAAGTGGTTCAAAACTATCAGACTCAAGCCTAAACTGTATGTAAGCTATCGCTATTTAAAATGGTAACTAAAGCCTTCCTTGTTGACATGTAAGAGTGCAAAAAAGGCAATGTACAGGAGCTTGGGAATATGATTTGAATTCAAAAGTTTATAAGATTCGATTTTGCTTTAAAAGGGAAACAAGCGAATTCGTATAGATTTTAATACTCCCGTCTCTCTCACGCTCTCATCTCTTAGAAAAAACAAGTGTCAACAAGTGAATTTAATCGATAAAAAATATATTGAGTGAAATATAACCAACCAAGTTTTTTATTGTTAATCCAATACAAGGTTATAATTTAGTTTTGCGATTGTTCCTGCACCTACATTTGGTTTAAGCAAGACAAAAATATTTGTAGATTCATAGGTATAAATTAGGGCTATGGAGTCGGAGCCTGAGCCGGAGTCGGAGTCGCGGAGTTTATGTTTATTTTCGTATTTTTAAAGGAGCCGGAGTCGGAGCCGGAGCCTTGTGAAATAGACATACTCTGGCTCCGGATTTTTTTGCTTACGTAGCCCAATTATTTATATATGCATTAGCGCAGTTCAAATTGGAGGAATAGGAAGATAGAAAATTTAGTTTGACGAATTTCGTAAATATATAAGTGCGTACAACTTCATGTTGTCTCTGACAACGTATTTTATACAATAAAATTCACTTCGATCCTCAAAACGCAAAAACTCAAATGAAATTGTCATAATTTATCTTCACGTTTATCGTCCAGGAAGATAAAAATGAAATGAAAAATGTGTAGAGATAAAATAGAGACATCTGTATTTTGATATGAAAACTCCCATTTCGCTAGCTAAACTGGGCACCACAAAATGAAGTTCAGCGGTGAAATTTTTCATTTTCGTTTTCGCTTGTGTCATTTTTATATGAGAAATATTATTTTACTTCAGCAGCGTACCGGGCTTAATTCTCGAAATCTCGCAAAATTTAAGTCGAGATATGCGTAGAAAGTCGAGAAGTCCCAGAAGAAATAAAAACATCAAGAAGAATTAACAGGGACTTACTGAACCAGCCAAATTTCAAACATGTGACCTTGCAATCGGTAATAAATCAATAGAAACCCTCCAAGTTAAAGCGCCGCGTGATTGAGCCGACGGTCTTTGTAAATTAACATCGAGACGCTCCATCGTCCAGGTGCTGTCTGCTTGCCAAATATCCATAGTTTTGCAGCAAATAAATAACAGCGTTTCACGAAAATGAAAACCCTATTTGCTTTACGCATAGAAAGATATATTTTTGATGTCGGGGGAGGAGCTGGAGTCGGAGCTGGAGCCGAATATTTTGCTCGGACTCCGCAGCCCTGTATAAATACCAAATATGGGTCTGAATACCGCGGCCGCCTCAAAATTTGGCAGACGTTAAGTGGCGGTGAAGCGGCTGAAGAACGACTACAACTAGTTTCGGATCACATTACTATCTATCGAAATGCTGACGATAGGAACACAATTCTTTGTCATTTTTGCAAGAACCCAAAATGTTCCAACCATGTTAAAACCGTTTGTAAAATATGTTGAATTTATTATTTCAATTAGTTAGTTTCTGTAGTGAACACACCTTAAGTATGAAATATTTTGTATTGTTTTTGAATTGTAACTTATTTCATTCTGTTCTCTTCTTCTCTTCTGTCATGTCATTATAATAAAATATAAAGAAAAACGTGTAAAAGGATTTTGTGGTTTTTATCGTTTATTTTCATCATCATCGTACATTGTTTTTGATTATTGATTGCGCTTATTCTGTCAAAATATGCTGTACCACAGAAGTGTTTCATGGACATAAAGAATAGACAGATGATGCTTAAATTTTTTGTTTCTATTTGAACTATTTCCCATATAAAACACGTTATAAAATGTGCAGGGATCAACCCCCGTTCACCAACAACGTTAGAACAAACAGTTCATCGATAGCAAGAAGGTTTCCTGTATTACCGCTCCCACTAAATTCTATAAATTTCTACAAATTGGGTTATTTTTACTGGCCATATAGAAGCAAGCCAAACAGAATGATACATTAATAAAGCCAAAGTCATCGATAAAAAAATCGTTTTAATTTTATTACTGTCAGAATCAATATTTTCACCTTAATTAACGTAAACCACGAAGATCATATAATTAATAAATAACTACGGAAACATAGATTTAATTAAATTTATAACTTTTAATGATGTCGACCTTGTGGCTTGGTAATTTTAATTCTTATTTGAAACTAAAAAATTTATAGCCAAATAAAAATTTGGCCGAACAACAAAATCTTGTTTATCGTATATAGGAATTTTCCTTGAACACAAAATGAAGCATGGGTATGTTTAATCAAATTACACGATTACTTAAGGCAATGAATGGAATAGCTAGCGTTATAAAATTTACAGGTTACGTTCCAGTTACTTTAATGGTGTTGTTAGTATGAGATATATTTTAATCCTGTTTTCTGTAAAACCAATTTTTATACAATGTAACGAGGATGAACCCAACTCGATCTACCTGAATGACTTTCAAAAAATTGAAAAAAAAAAAATAAAACCCATAAACATATAAAAATCATTAATCTTCGTCTTTGGTCAGACTGGATATTTTAATAACATTTTTCAAGGTTAAAAATGGTTGTCTTTATACCTTTCAACAAATGATGCGCAAATTGCATACCATACATATATTCATTTGAGCTAGTCATAATGCCTTGACGAACTGATTTAAATAATAATATAAAATTGAAAATCGGCAAAAACTTTAATCGCAAGACTGTCTCTATCCAATGTTTACTTTCGTTTAACATATACATTTTATATAAAGGTATTTCTTATGAAATATATAAAAGTTACAAGACTCTGTGACGTAAGTAGATAAATGTGGGTAAATAGAAGAAAATTATAAAGAAATATAGAAATTATTTGAAATTACGAAATAAAATTTCCATAGGTGTTTAAATCTGTACCTCAAATCAATTAGTTTATTACTCATGGTAATTTCCAATATTCGTACATATTATACAGCAATTAGTTACAATGATGAAACAATACCGATAAATTAAGCCTTATTCAACCTTGGTAATTTGAGAGCAATTACAGCCATGTCATCCACGATCTTTCGTTTGGAACAGAGGTTTCGTTTTATGACTTGTGCAAATTAGTTCCTTAAGATAAACATACATATTTACGTATGTATAATTGAAGAGCTAACGTAATGCTTTAATTGAAGTTTAGCATGATATTTAGAAAAAAACATGCAGCATAATGATTATAGATCGGTCATAAATATTATTAGATGTCGATCTACCTACATTATTATCGTATAATATCAAAGTCAAAAATTGACCTTAAAAACCCCTTGAGCGGTTATAATTTTTATTTAAAAAAGTGATCGCGGATATGCAGATCGACCTTGCTCAATTTAGGTACACTTAAAAACCACTTACTCATTTTGAATATGTTTTTTATAACTTTTTTCCTTTGAATTACAAAAATTAACGTTTTTTTTTTTGAAAGTATCACTTTTAATTAAAAAAAAAAAAAAAAATTCAGAAATATTTAATTACGTATCACACTATTTCTTATATAATTAACAACACAAAATATTATTTTAATATTAAACTTTTTATTTATAAAACACACCAACAACAGTTAATATAAGTAACAATATTAATAACAACAGTATAAAAAATAAAATTAGAGAGCCACAAAAAAATCTCAACCGACGATCGTACCGTGCACGTCTAAACTAAATTTTATTGTAAATTTGTAACTTTACTTTATACTTTTGGAAGTAAATGAACAACAAAATTCTGTGTTTACATGTTTTTATAGGTTTTTTTTTTGCGTGTACTCTTTTTGTTAGTTCTTCCAAAACGATTAAATTGTATACACAAAATAAAAAAAAAACATTTGTAATTTGTTCGTTTACTTTAGATTTTCAATTCCATTGAACTCTCTTTGGAAATTTACTCGATTTAATCTCGAGTTGGAGGGATGATCGGGCATGTACCGAATCAAATAAAACATATTGGACAGAAAGAGATGTGCTTAAACTTACAAATCGATTATTAATTTGGTACATATGGAAGTGAATATTGTCTCTATTATGATGGTAAATAGAGATTGTGAGAAATTTCTCACAAATTAATATTAGTTTGCACTCTGTGTCTGTACTCTGCAAGCGCTTATTATTTGCTCATTTAGTTATTGTCAATAAATATTTAAGATGTGGTTAAATAAATAAAATAATAAACGGAAAAAATATTGAATATTGATGAATCACACACAAGTAAACAAAGATAAAAAAAACTAGACATAATGGTGAGCTGAGTGTGTTGGTCACCGGTGCAGTATTATTATTGAAACTTTAAATTATGCTAAATTAGTTTAAATTACTTTTATTTGTGCTTTGAATTCAAGGACATTTTTATGTTTATCAAAATACAAGTAAATTAAAATTAAACAAAATATTTATCAAACTAATGAAAAAGCCCAAAAACAATAAACAAATTTTTTTTTTCTTACAGTAACCGCTTCTTAAACAATTCTCTAGACACGTTAAAATCAAATTCATTAAAACACGTATTGAAAGCAACTAGCTAGCACATTGAACAGTGGTTTGGTGTAATTAAAAGTATTACCACAAACGGAACACGTAAAAATCCTGAATGCGATCTAAAAGCTTCGTGAGGAGCGTAAATGCCAAACCAACCAAGCAACTAAGGAAGTAGTAAATTCTCGAGCAAATACAAAACGGGCTACCTCACGGCTTTATGGTATACTTGGCAAATTAAGTAATAGAAATCGATTTTTATATGGTTCGAGAAAATAAACTCTTTGTTCCGATGGTGGAAGATGCATTTCAATATATAAGCGTCATCAAATTCATTACACTGAAAAAAATCCTACATCAATGTAGACAAAAACTGCATTAATAGTAAGAATAATTCGTTAAAACTGAGCCGATACGACCCTTCGTTAATAGTAAGAAAATCATACATTAATATAGTGAAACACACAAATTTTTTTATTTCAATCTTAACTACTTAAGTTGTAGTATTGATGAATTGATTCGTATAAGATACGAAAAATGTTATTATTTTAAAGCAGTTAAAAGCATTTTTGAATGAACAACTTCTTATTATTAACGTAAGAAGTTAAAGATACTATGAAATTTTTCATACCACTAATGAAATGTTAAATCACATTAACGAATAAATTCTTACATATAAGTTTAGAAATTCATTATTTGTATTTACGAAATTATTCGTGTATAGGAAGAATGGAATACTCAGCAGTTACGAATAATTCACAAATATGATGATTATTTTCATAAATATACTGAAAATAATTCATAATATGTAGGAACGATAAATGATATACAAAGCTACATAATATTTATGTATGGTTCATAGTAACAATGTAAATTTTTGGGTCGATTGGTGAATAAATTCATAAAATCTATACTGGGTGTAGAGAAATAAAAAACATATAATTTTGTAATTTTGTTATTTATTTATTTTATTAGTCAATATGGCGCTTACTACTCCTATTAATTTTTTAAATTTTAGTTTATTTTTAGAAGACTAAATTAATAAAAATTTAAGAACAAATTTGATAAGAGGTAATTTAATCCAAAATATTTGCAATACGCCATGGTTCATTTTATTGCCCTTCTGTAAATTAAATAAATTAAATTACAATCACACAGTACTTTTAATTGCATATTTTGTTACCGTTTAAAATATTCAATAAATTCGTTTGATCCCACTACTGCAAAAACGATTTTAATCTATGGCCTCCTTCTTGTGCTGCTGATACATTTTGATTTATAGGAGCGGCAAAATTTGGAATGGTTGATACCGTATAAGGTGGATCGAGTCCCGAATCGTCAACCATGATCATATTTGAATCGACATAGGTACGACATTTTCTTACCAGCAACTATATATAATAATGCTGCAGTATTGTTAACACATTAAAATTTAGTCCTGTAGATCACATAATTTATTTATTTACACATTATTTATAGACTAAAATAAATTTATTTTTTTCACAGCAAAATGTTCTTATTTTAATTTCACCGAATGAAAATTGGCTCTATTTTAATAAGAACACGTGCAAAATGAAAACATTAGTACAACACTGGCAAAAAATACCATATTAACCTGTTTTTCAGCATACAAAAATCTGTTACATTAAAATTTTTCCAATGTAAATTATTACGTTTGTTTGTTATTTTCAAGCACTCAATTGTTAATAAAGAAGCGAAAGCAATTTATTTACTTTTGTTGTAGAAATGCAATGGAGCTCTTATGTACAATATATGAATTTGTTCGTGTTATTAATTGAATGATGAAATTTATCAATAATACGTGAAAAAAACGTGAAATCTACAATTTAATTGTATTATTTATGAACATTTTCATCAAAATCAATTTTGAAAAAGCGGTTGCTGAAATTTTACGTCTACTAGATTTTTTTTTTTTTTTTTTTCGATTTCTTTTACTTGGAAAATGAAAAATCACTCATATCTGGCGTGTATTTATATAAGGCATATTTCGGTATGCATTTCACTTCTGTAGCACTTTCTGTTCCGGAAGTGGAAATGAAAAAAGAAAATTCTTATTCAATAGATGTCATAAAAGTAGGATTTCTTCATACATAAGCAGCCACCCACACATACATTTAAAATTCGAATTATAATATTCATATATTGTAGTGCCACATTCGTTAATAGAACGAACAATAAGTATTTAACAAATATTTTTGCACTCGTCTTATTCATAAATATTATGAATTGTTCATAAATGTAGTTTTTTAATAAAATCATGCAAGTTGCACTAACACGCAAACAACAGGTGAATGTATTATATCTATAGCACAATAAACTAAACTATTTTTTAGTTTATGAACTATGATTCGTACTATTCACGCACAAATGTTTATGAATTTTTTTCTAAATTTGGTTTGTTTCGTAAATATAGTAATTTTTACATTAATAGTACGAATTGCGGTTAACGAACGCCATTCATAAATTAAATGCACAAAAAATTTTTCAGTGTATAACTAACACAATAAGCCTTTTAAAATTCAAATTACTCGTGAAAACAACTCCAAAATCACCGGAATCATAATCTCTGCTCAATTGTTCTTTACAATTATTAGAATTCAAAGGTAATTTATTCGCCTTAGACCAATCACAAAATATAACAAGTTCGTTCTGCATACGTTTATTATCAACAAAAGCTTTAATAATTGCATTAAAACAAATTACGACATCATTAATAAAAATTATAAAAAGTAACGGGCCATGATTACTCCGTTGTGGAACGGCAGATGGTATATGTTACCACTCTCGAATCTACTAAGATGATTAGTATTATTTCGAATTCAATATCTTTATTTTATATCGTGTTGTTTTCTCTGTGACAGCTCACAGTTATATATAGTATTGTCCCCCGCCGCTAGGCACAAGTTTATATATTAACTACGTTTATACCATAGTATAATTCCATTCGCTCTGTCCAACATCTCCCTCCTTATTCGCAGACGTATTCTGCTAATCGAGCAGGTAGTTCCTGGAATTCCGTAACCATGTTATGAATACTGTCTGATAAACTTTCCGTTGTGTTCCATGCTGTCTCATTATCAACTGCTGATTCCGGATCTGATGTCAACATCAGATCTAATGGTAAATGATCGGATCTGGTATGATTATTCTCGGTGTAGCGACGTCTTAACTGATTTACAGAATACCGTGACGTATGCGATTCGTGTCAATAAGCCGTACTGAATAGATAACACTACCAATTTGTTTTCGATGACGCCGCATTCCCAAAACTGTTCATTACGGCGATGTACTTTTGCGTAGACGTTTTCGCCTGGAGAGAAACTACGACGTCGGGCTCCGTGGTGTTTATTAAATTGTTGCTCTTGTTGAATGTTGCGATCCGTACCATGTTCTGGCGTAGGTTTCAACAAATCGAGTTCTATTCGAATTTGCCGACCCAAAAATAGTTCTGCTGGTGACTTCGATTTTTGTGTGTTTCAGTCGGGTGTTGATCGATATGCTTGGAGGAATTTGGTGAGTATTTCCTTGTTTGTCCCTTCCTCCTTTTGTTTATTTAGTGCACTCTTTAGTGTATTGACAAATCGTTCGGCTCGCCCGTTCGACATCGGGTGGTAGGGTGGCGTTAAGATGTGATTAATTCCTCGAGTACGACAGAAATCACTGAATTGTTTACTTACGAATTGAGTCCCGTTATCGGTTACCAATGTTTCCGGATTGCCGGAACTTGCTCGGGCAAGTATTTTCATTGCTTCGATGCCCAATTTCGCTTTGTGCAACTGACGTAACATCAGCTTTCGGTATCATTTTGGAATGACGATTCTGTCACTAAACATAACACAACCGGACACAAACGAGAGTGATCCACGTCGATTGTAAAACTGCGCCAGTTCGTCGTCGTCCGGAATTTTCGCTTTTGAATTCGGCCAGTCTGATTTCAAATACTGAACGATTACTCTTAAAGTCTGGTCGCGCCTCGTTTCAGTTTCGATCAGTTTTCGTGTAATGGGTAATACATCCATGATTTCCTCGATTTGATCGGTTATTTCTTCTTCGAGGTGGAGACAGGCAATTACGTAGTCTTCATCGTCAACTCGGTTTGAGGCGATGATACGTGATTGAATATCAGCTGTTCCAAAATCATTTCTCGACATGTATGATATGTCGAAATCGTATGTTGTTAACGTCAATGCCCACCGTTAAAGTCGATTTGCGGTATACACGGGAATTCCATTTTTCGATCCAAAAATGCTGAGAAGAGGCTTGTGGTTCGTTATTAAAGTAAACCTTCTTCGGCAGATGTACCGATGGAATTTCTTGACTGCGTAGACAAGTGCAAGGCCTTTTGCCACTTGACTGTAATTTTCCTCAGCCTTTGTTAGCGTTCGCGACGCATGCGCAATCATCTTCTCCATTCCGTCTGAATAGACGTGTGCAATCGACGCGCCGACTCCCGTGTTGCTAGCATCAGCGTAGATTTTGACAGGAAGTGTTTCATCGTAATGTGTGAGAAGTAATTCGGAGGTGAGGATTTGTTTGAATTTGTCAAATGATTGTTGGCATTGGAGTGACCAGTCCCATTTCACGTTTGCGTTCAAAAGTCGGTCTAATGGAGCTCATAACTCATGCATTTGCTGGACAAACTTTCCATAGAAGTTTATTGCGCCTAAAAATGATCGGAGCTGTGGAACGTTTTCAGGTGCTGGCATTGAAATTATTGCAGTAATTTTTGATGGATCTGTGGTGATGCCTTGGCTATTTACGATCATTCCCAAATAATTTACTTGGTTGCGAAAATATTACATTTCGTTAACTTCACTCGGAATCCGTACTCTTCTAATCGTTTAAGGAGTCGTTTGAGGATTTCTTTGTGAGTCTCCTCATCCTTGGAGTGAATGAGAATAACGCGATAGTTCCGTCAAGGCCGGCTAGCATAGCGTCTATTATTTGCTGGAAAATGCCGGGGCGGATTTTACTCCGAATGGCAGACGATTGAATGTAAAAATTCCCTTGTGTGTGTTGATTGTCAGGAATCGCTTTGATTTGTCGTCAACCTCGATTTGCAAATAAGCATCCGACAAATCGATTTTGCTGAATACTTTACTGCCAGCAAGCTGCGCGAACATTTCTTCTGGACTTGGAAGTGGATATGCGTTGGTCTCGATGCATGAATTCAGCCCAGTTGAGTAGTCGGCGCATATGCGTATATGACCGTTGGGCCGTTTGACCGCGACGATGGGTGCTGCCCACTCTGAGTACTCGATCTGTGATATGATGTCGAGTTTTTAAAGGCGATCCAGTTCGCATTCGACTCCCTCCAATGCCGCGAATGACACCGGCCGCTTCGGTTGGTATATAGGACGTAAGTCCGGCTTTATGTGGATGGTCGCTTTAGCCTTTAAACACTTCCCTGGTGTATCGCTAAATATGGTTTGAAATTCATTTTCACTTCCGTAATGAATATGTCATGTTCTGATTGTATCGCATGAAAGACATTACATATTTCGTTTATCGGACGGTCCCAAATGCCTAAACGTTCGATCCAGTGTATGTCTAAAACATCAAGCTCTGTTATATTTGTGACTAAACATTTACCAAAATATACTTGCCCGATGTTTTTAATCCCCAATTCACAGTCGAATTCTGCGATAATGGGGACGCTGTCCTTTGAAGCAGATTTTATTCCAGTTGGGCTGTAAGTGGATCCATGTGACCCCAGAGTTTGCCTTGTTTGCTCTGAGATTATGGTCAGATTGGACGCCGTGTCGATCTGTAGTTTCACGCTGGTTCCGTTAATCTCGACGTTGATGGATTTGCGTCGGGATGTTATGTCGCCATGATTTTTGTCGATGTTGATCCCGTTGACACGTAGAACCTGTGCTCGTGGCTGATTTCTCGGCTTGTTGGATTTCGAAACTCGTGGTTAATTTAGTTGGCAATACCCTTCCTTATGATCTACATTATGACATTGGTTGCACTTGTGTGTCGTCAATTGGCAGTTTCGAGCGAAGTGTACACCACCGCAGAGCCAACATGGTCTGGATGGCCCAGCTGATTGATTTTGAACCGTGTCCGTCTTTCTCGGTTTGTCTTTTAGTTGTTCCGACAGAGTTGAAAAACCTGGTTGCGTCTGCTTCATGGCGTTGGTGACTGGTTGAGCTTTTGAACTTCCACCAATGATCGCTGTGTCGCGCTTGTGACTTAAAATACGTTGAGTTTAGGCGATTAGTTTCTCTATGATTGTTCGTTTGCATCCTCCCCGTCCAATTTTGCGAGAAGGCGGGTTCGAATTTCGGCGTCTTGTGAGGATTGTAACCCGCGCACGAACATTAAACATTTAAACTGGTTATCTTTTAGTTCTTTCTATCTGATTTCTTCGCATTTTCGGTTTATCTGTGCTGCGTACGTGACATAATCTGTGTTCTCATTCTTTGTGGTTTGAAGACACTTCTACCGAGTATTAAACAACGATTCCTGTCGTCCAAAAGCGTCTTTCATTTTCTTCACAACCTCAGCGATTGAAAAATCCTTTGGAGTTTTAGGAAGAATCATATCTTTAAATTTGTCATGAGCATTTGCGTCCAACTTGCGCAAAATCAAACGAATTCTTTCTGCATCGTTGAGGGATTTGGCGTCTTCCTGGAATATTTCCTCGTATCGTCGATACCACGCCTCGAATGTGTGTCCCTCCTTGGCAAGGCTTTCCATTCGATGTTCTCCACTTGGTACATTTACAGGTGTACCAAGTTTTTTTACTAATTCAGTTAACGCATTAACCAATTTTTCCATCTCGGCCATTTCGATGATAATTTTTTTTTTCTTTGACTGTTGTAATATATTATAATTACAGCCGTTATCCTCGTCGCCAATTGTTACCACTCTCGATTTTATGGTAAACAAGTAAAAATCTACTAAGATGATTAGTATTATTTCGAATTCAATATCTTTATTTTATATAATAAAATGGACAGCGCGATATACATCGTGTTGTTTTCTCTGTGACAGCTCACAGTTATATATAGTATTGTCCCCCGCCGCTAGGCACAAGTTTATATATTAACTACGTTTATACCATAGTACATATAATTCGATTCGCTCTGTCCAATAGTATATTACACGTGGAAGGTTTACAACCTGAAACATTTACATATTGCTTACGTTCACAAATGTAAGATTTAATCTAATCAATCGGAATGAGATCGGAACCGAAATCAACCAGTTTCCGAATTAAAATTGCGTAGTCCAATTTGTCCAAAGCTTTAGGGAAATCAGCGTAGATAATGTCCAGCTGATAACGATTCCCCGTAATGTCAAACACGTGACTAGAGAAATCCAATAATTAGGTTAACCTAGCTTTTAATAAGCCAAATATTATAAAACACTAATTTCATTTTGTGAATAAAATTCTAATTTCATAGGAATCGAGTAGCCTTAGCTAATAGAACGATTTTGTTTTTTTCTCGTAGGAAATATTTTTGCTATAGAAAATTTTAAATTTTAAATTGTAAATTTCAAACTAATCAATGTTTTAGTCAGTTAAATCGATCAGGTTCGGTTACATACCAAATTCAATAATCTTTTACTAATTCAAACCGATAAACAAATTGGGTAATTCCGTTTACACATAATAGTTTATGGTGTTCTGTTTAACAGGGATTTGTTAATAATAGGGAAAGTGATGAGGGAATTTTGATGTGTAGTGACGTGGGTCATTTGGCTCCTTCCGTTCATTCATTTTCTCGAGTTTTGGCGCTAAGTGAATTTAAAAAAAAAAAGTATTATTAGTGTCGGCGTCTGGTTTGGGACAAGTGGAGAAAAAAAAATCATTGTGGGACTAATCATCTCACAGTTATTGCAATTAAAAGCAAATATTTTCCTAACTGCAGCAGTGTCGAAAGTGTGAAAAAAGTAAAACCAAAGGTCGTTGCGGAGAACACGATAATGAGTATGTAAGGTAAACGGTTGTTGTTGTAAATTATATAAAGTGCGTAGGGGGTATAAATATATAACGAATGTGTTGATATTGCGGCTAGGAAATCAATTTTTCAGGGCTAAGATTGTGTTTATTATTAATATCGATAGGTCCGTGTTGCGTTGACCACATGCATGTTGCATAGTGCGTGGCTCGGAGCCAAAAACTCCATTCTAACGGTGGTTGAGCTTAAGTGTTTTGAATAGTCGGTTTTTTTAACGAAGACTTCCTCAAAAATGGCTCAAAAGATGAAAACATTACAAATCAAAACTAAATACATATTTACAACAATTTACTAAAACTAATTTTCGTCGGTTCCGTGGTTATGCAGCTCTTTATGTAAAGTTAGGTACCCCGGTGTAATGTTTATTACAAATATGTATCACATTCAAATGGCCTTCCTTCGTGATGAAAGGTGCGATGTATTCGTAAAATGGATAACGGTGATAATCCCGTCGATGTATAAAATGCGAGCGGTTCAAAGGCTCCAGCATTAAAATTCTCATCGATTTTAAATTTATAAGCAAATTCTAAAACTGTTGGCACAATGTGCTTATAAATTTGGAAAGGGCATAAACTTTTGCGTACAAAAAATTGGTCAACAAGCGATTAATTAATTGAGCCTCAGCTAACTTAGGATGAAACAAACCCACTGCTCTATATGTGCACGATCGTAGCTTCTTCAATACATTTCGCGAATTTTCTTCAAATAATTATTGAAATACTTTAATTTTTTAGCACAACCGATAGACAAGTCTATTGTAGTCTTCCTTGGTGTTTATCATCATCATTGGTTGAATTGTACAAACGTATTCATAATATTTGTACCTGGGGTCACAATTAAAATCTGGAATAACAGTTAAGCGTTCACAAAAAAAAAAAAGAAAATAAGAAGAAAAAAGAAAGAAAACTCGAAACAATAATTAAGCATATTTAGATGTGAATTACTCGTTTGTTACTTCTTTGCTTAAGAAAATATCCCCACTCCAATAAAGTTTATAGACAAGAGGTAAGAAACGAGGAAAATACATCTTGCGCTGTATACATCGTCTAAAAAGGCCCAACAATTTTCAAAATATCATTAAATATAGGGTGAAAAAGGGAAAAAAGAAAAAAAGAAGTTCAATCAGAATTGTTCGTACATATAGGCAGTAAGCCGAGTAATTTAATAACTGGGGGCATTTTTCCACAGTTTCCTTTTCTCTTTGCAAGATAATTAATGTGGCTGGGGTTACAAAACGTTGTTAGTGAATTATATTGATATTAAACTAGTGTAAAGTGTATGGTAAAATTGGTGATAATAATAAATCATGTATGTGATTCTCACAACGTAACAGCGAATCAGCTGTGTCAGCGAATATATCGACAGTAATCATTTTGACAGACTCGGCCGCAGATTTAACTTTCCCGCACATCCAATTACCGCGTCATTCAGACCAGCGATCTTGGAAATCTCCATTTGAAAGGATCTTAGGATTATAAGTATTCAAGAAACAAACACCAGCACTAGTAAGCTATTAACGCGATAAAAATCTGCGAATCGGTGATAACTCTATCGTTAATTTTTGGAACACAACTGCTTCGACACGAACTAGCCGTAAGAGAAAGATCAAGGAGGTATTTAGAGGGCGAACGAGCACGAAGAGGATTGAGAATCACCGTATTCGTTTTGGTGGCATATATCCAGACGACCAAGAAGTCAATAACGCAAACCGCTTTGATTCTTTGAAAACAATTTTGGGTACCATGCTGCAGTCGGAGACAGAATGGAACATACTATTACAAGACAAGAATAGACTGAATGCGGCGTTAGAGGTTTTGTATTCGGCGGAAGTCGAAGATACGGAAGAGGAGGATATAAACTGGGTGATGATAAAAAGGAAAGGAACACACCGCAGAGGGTTTAGAATTTAAACTTTTTTTTTTTATAGAAGAAAATAGTCTGTAGATAAGTATTAACCCGTAGAATTTTAAAGCAGAGTGATGTTTCTTTTATTCTTATATTTTTATTGTTATTATTATTAACAAATACTAATTGTAGAGTTGTCGCAAGTGCGGACCTGGCCCATCAGAGACTATGTGCTTGTAATACGCTTGACCATGTCTACCCGTTATCAAATCAAGCAAGAGAGATTTAAAAAGCTTAGGAATCGCCCCGATATAAAAATAGGTTGAATAGGCTCGGATCCAAACCTCGGATCTACGCATTCACTCAAAATCAATGGCGAAGCATAATCAGATCCTGTTTTAACGTTAAAACTATCAAACGTTTTAGTAATTCAGAGACCGTAAACTGAATCACAACAGCCACCTGGGGACTCAGAGTTGACACTAAAGAAGTTTTATCTGTCACCTTAAAATTACTTTAGAAAAATCTAGCAGAGGCGTCACCTAATTCCTGAGAGAACATGCGGTCCCTTTTATCAGGTCCTTAATAAAATCGATGAACCCTTTATTGATATTTGCTGCACTAACAAAATTCTTATAAACTCCAACAACAAACAACTACAACCAACTGCATTTAACCTTGACAATAACCGAATAGATAGACACAATGAAACTTGTTTGCAACACGTTCACGTCGGAATACTGAGTTGCCTGGAGGAAAGTATTCTTTAGAATTTAGATAGATGTTTAACCAGATTTTTGTTAAAATAATTATGTCACATAAAACAGAAGAATATATTGCTCGAAACTTTGAACGCCTCCCGCTATTACAGTGGTAATAAATATGCAGACTACTGTTAAAGTGACTGGTTGGAGTATTGATGGATGCTTTTACAAATTTAACGTTGGATATGGAATGTTTAAAGCGTTTTTTGCCGCAAGGCCACAAATCGGAAGCAAGACGAAAACTTCAATAAGAAATCATAATAAAACAAAAATATATTCACATACCAAAAATATTTCAGCTTGCTTTGTTTACCACAAGATTGAAAATTTTCTTAAACAAATTTAAGGAAATTTTTAATTTTTTTTTTATAAATGTGAAATTCGCAATGGAAAAAGATTCTATGGATGCGTACACTAATTACCGATTTGAATTTTTTCTTGCATGTATGCTATCCGTGTGAAAAAATTTAAAATAGGTTGCGAACAATCGCAATGCTACTTATGTAGACAAAAAACAGCTAGTCTGTTAACACGCTCGTTACACGTATATGAATTCTCTACAAACCAAATCATTAAAAACTTCAAATACATTATGCATTTTAAGGTTTTTAAATACAAATTAGCTTCAGGCACATTTTTTATTTTAACATTTTTCTTTATTTTTGACAAATTAACCGACAATGGTTAAAAAGAAGATACCAAATAGAAGTATTAAATTAAAGAAGTGGAACTGGAATTGTTTTGATTTGAAACGAAATAAATGACGTAAAGGGTGCGATTATGTAAGCATTACGAGTTTCGAGTTTTTCGAAATTGCGATAAAACGCGATTATGTGTAAGACATTATGAGTTTTCGTAATGGCGACTTGTTGTTGTTGTTTTACTCGTAACACTTTTCAAGTATGACAGACAACTCGTAATGATTAAAAAGATTGTTTTAAAAGAAATTTATCAACATTCTTTGAGTTCTCGAAACTCGTAACTCGTAATACGAGATAGATACATAATCACAGCCGTCATATAAAAAGTGGCTCCCGATAGCGCTCCGTATAAATAGGTAGAGCCAAATATTTTTTATATGAAGTTTTTGCTAAACAATTTAATTAAAAATGATAGTTTGATGTTAAATAAGTTTAGTTTACCGATAAATAGCGCGTCAAATTTAAATTTAGGAGTAGAAAAATGACGGCTCTCGATAGCAGCTATCGGGAGCGAATAAAAAAACACAGCTACTATTTACCAAAGACTTTAAAATACAATAGACTAGAAATAAACAAACTACGCACAACCACTTTTTAACAACAATAAAAACTAAATGGTTTGTTTATATAAAAGAAAGACCAACCATATATTATTTGTAACCAACAATATATGTCTATCCCTTTTATATTAAGTTCGAATTTGATGCTGATGGCTTGTATATCTAGGTGCTTTGATATTAATGGCTTTTATATCTAGGTGCTTTGGTATTTTTGGGCTTTCAAGCCAATCCCAACACAAATGTATACACAGGCCAGAGCATAACTTTTATATGCAGATGCCAATAAATATTAGGTTCACTGTGGTTATTGGTGTCAGAGTGAAGTAGAATAATAATATGAAGTAAAATTAATTTTTTTCGTTCATTATTATTCAAAGTACAATAGCATTGGTTGATTTTTTCATTTTTACAAAATTTCTTTCAATGCCTCCTTGATTTCTACACAGTGATAAATTGCAAATAATTGCAATAGTGGGCCTAACAACACACAGACTTCAAGAATATATCAAGACTCAGTAATATTTTTATCAATGTGTGTTAGCAAAGCAACCTAGATTATACAAATTCATAGTCTAAAAAACGAAGCTTTTATAAAGGAATTAGAAACCAAACTTTTCATATAAAACATATCGGAAATCATATTTTTTCTAATAAGTTTGACACACTAGGGATTAGCTAAGCGCAATTAGTGAAACAAGATTAGCCACCACAAATCCATTTGCATTGACGGGCTAAGGATTAGTTTCCTAGGCAGAGAAGTAAAATACTATCATGGTGATTCGCTGAAATATAGCTAGTAAATCATCTGGACTCCATACCAGATTTTTTTTTTTATAAACATAACCTCAAAATTTATTCAGCATAAATTGTTTAAGATGCCATTGATTTTATAACTTCTATCGTAAACTCACGCCACTTGCACTTTTAGCAATGTTGAAATAATTATTTCGCTTTGTAGCGCCACTTGTACTATCACTAAACCCAATACAACGAGATAAACTTATACGCACTAATCTCGGTTAGTCACTAATCCTCAAATAAAACGAGATTAGCTAATCTTCAACTTGACACACTACAGCTAATCTCGAAAAAATCACTAATCGCGCTTAGCTATGATCCTAGTCTGTCAAGGATATGAGACACATTTTGAAACAAATAAAAACGCAACAAATTCTTAATTATGATCTCTATGATATTTTCATAATATTTAAATTAAAATTTATGAAATTTCCATAACAACAGCATTCTGGAATAAAAGCTTACTACAAATCGTGTGGTCACTAAGTCAATATACATTACGTGGATGGCCGAACCAAAAATTAACTCCTCGAAAAATTTCAAGTTAAAAAATTGTAAGCAAAGCAAAATAAATTCACAAAATATTAAGAACATGTGATAATTTTGTGATTAAGTTATTATCTTTCGTATTTTCTGTAAACAATAATAAACAACTGGCGTACACAATTAAAACTAAAAATAAATTTTATCGTATAAAATGTTATCTAACGTATAAAATGTTATCTAACGAAATTTTGATTTCTTGCCACGCGGAAATTAACAGGCATTATCCGTGGACGATACAACTGAATGCTATGATTATGGTGGCTCTATACCCTAGAAGGCTCTGGTTTTAGTTGTAATTAAAATATTTTCAACAATTATTTATAACTTTAACTGAAATATAATAAATATGTACAAAACTATTTCAACATTTTGTGTTCCAATTGATTCAATTTTAGGAACAAATTGGATAAATTCGTTAAAAAGGAAAATTGGCAACTAACAAAATATTCAGCAGTATATGCATTGAACATTTCTTGGCACATGATGTTTAACGAAATCCTCAATTATAAATTTACGAGATCAAAACTGGTAAACGGACAATCTGTTCAGTTTTCCCAGGAAATTCAGATACACTACACTGGCATCGTTAAAACTTTTAACATTATTAAAAAAAATTATTCTTCAAAAATCAGAAAATTATTTTGGAAGGATATCAAACTTATATTCATTTTGAAATTATAGTCTTCTGTGTGAACTGTGATTAATATAGTGATATGAAAGGAAAAGTTCACACCTATGAGATAAACATGTATAAAAGGAATTTGGAGTGGGTACTTCCAGGTACTCAAAAAATAAGACTGTTGTCACAGCTGGAGAATTTATTGGTAAGGTACAAATATTGTGGAGACTCGTAGACGTAGTGGTTCTGATATATTGAATGATAACTATCTAACCTAAGTCGCACCCACGTTAACTGTACGACAAAATATGGTTATCTTAATGATTGATGAAATATACAGCCAGTCAACTTAGATTTCGTAAACGAGATAATACTTCAATTTTTTTATTAATTTGCATAAAGATAGAGAAACCGATAATGTAAAAGGATTTGCAGAAAATTCTTCAGAATCTTGGAAAAAATAGTACAAACCTTTATTTGGAAATTTTATGGAAGTTGTAAAGTTAGTACAAGTTCAGGTAACGAACAATATAAATTAACAAATAATTCTGCTGGTTATTTGCATGATGTTGGACTGGAAATATTTGTAATCATGATAATATCAGCATAAGAATATGTTTGTTGAAAATTTTCATCAAAACAGATGACTTGCGACCTCACGATACTGTCCGAATTTTAAGAATATCCAGGGTAATTGGTTGAATGTATTTCGATTAGTCTTTCGTTTATACTGACTTTGAAACCCGTGATATTAAATATGCCAGTTATTCTAATTTACGGGAACAATAAGCCAATGAGGTATATGTACCTGGAAAAACAGCGCTTCAGTTTCAAAAATCAAAAAAAAATAAAACAATGTGATGAAACCTGTATACAAAAAATGATAAGTGATAATCAATACTTAATAAAATTTTTTCAAACTAATGGTAACATGTCCACTGCAACATCCAGTTTTAATACACCAACCAATTATACATTCATCGATTAAGTTGATGGCGAAGGTGACGGTATCGAGTTTAACTGCGAGGTACAAAACAAAAACAAGAATGTAAAAGTGATTATAAATACCACGTATTATTATTCAAAGTAAAACAAATGATAAAATTTAGGTTATCCTCAACCATCTTCATATCAAAAATTACTTAATAAAACTGTGCAGACTACAAAAACTTACAACAACAACTAGCCAACGAGAAAGCTGAACATTTCACGTACTTTTCTCCATCAGATAAGTTGCTTAAAGTAATTTTAAGCCCTTTAAAAAATGGACTGTATTTACTAAAGTTTAATGCAAATAATACAAAGTTTGAAATATTATAAAAAATAAAAAGTATTAATCATGTAATTGTATCTTTTTGGATACGCATACCAGATGTATGGTACTATGTATGGCCATGTAACTTCATTTTGCGGTAAAACTTTACGGTGCTTAAAACGTGGGGAACATCATTTAACGTCAAATTGAAAAGTATCAGAAGCCAACTTGAAACGCTGTCTTTGCACCGGAAATTAAAAGAGTATGTACTCATTCAGGAAAATTTAAAAATTAGGAAACATTTAAGAACAACAAATACCACCAAAATAAGAGACTCATGAAATCAACGTCCTCCAAACTTTTCTAGCGCCGACAAATTTCCGCGTCTAACACTATCACGATAAACCCAAAATCCACCATTTGTGGAATTCAACTTTCAACTATCAATCTAAACCTATCTATTTAACAGAACAAATTTGGAATCTAACAAAGCTGAGCAAAGATGTACAGGCTCTTTATTCACATACGACGAAATACTATAATTGGTAAGTGAAATGGTCCCTAGTCTTTCATGTTGTAAAACGAAATTTGCACAGTTTGAAGTAATAACTCGTCTCATAGTAACTTATCTATACAGTAATGCACAAAAACAAGTGATCTAACGCAAGCAAATCAAAACAATGCATTAAATTAATATTTGTGTATGGAATGTTCATAGTATAAAACTGAAGAAACATTTGCTTATATGAAACACCATAACATACATGTGGCTCTAATTACAGAAACTTGGTTAAAAGTCGGTACATCCCTCTTTGACCCTGAATATAAATTCTATAATTTAGACAGCAAATCTGGTCATGCAAAGGGAGGAGTTGCGATATTAGTAAAGATAAATATTAAGTACTGTTTGCTACCCTCTTGTCTGTCACCTTCAAATTATTGAGATAATTGAAATTGATATTTTCACAAACCGTGGTAAGATCAAACTATGATTTTTTTTTTTTTTTCATTTAGTTCAAAATTTATTATTGGAGGCGAATTAAATGCCAAACATCCTCATTGGAACTGTTTTAAAAATAAAAGAGCTGGTTCCATTCTCTTTAATTTAATGTTAGCTAGTAAATTTACAATCAAAAGCCCTAAAAACTGCCCTCAATTTTTCGATTACATGAAATCTATTGAAGATCTAAGCTCTGACCACCTCTTGGCTCATTTTCAGTTGAAGATAGATTTACCAGTAAGATTTACCACCCACCAAACGCTGAAGAACACATTGAACTAGTCTAACTTTTTAATTTTATGAATTTTTCTTAAAATTTAATTTTTTTTGTAATTTTTTTAATTGAAACAATTGAATTCGATTTTTTTATTAACGTACAATTAAAATGACTCTTCCTCACATTTCTCAAAGATAAATTTAACTTTATATTAACTTTGAAACATAACCGAGCTTCGTGACAAAAATTTGTAAATATCGTATGGTTAGGAAGAGATTACGACAAATGTGAGGAATGGTCAATCAACTAAAATGCATTTCATTAAAAATTTTGATTTTATTAATAGTTCTGTCAATAGAGCTAAATATTTTATACGAGGATTCCGAAGCGTCTTGATCTTCTATTTGTTGCCTAGATCAACCAACGTTTATAATTTTTTACGCTCGTCATTTTCCGCCTCAGAAAAACTGGTGTTAAGGGGTTTTCGGGACCGTTGACTACGATTTTGATGTTAGAAAAATCTATTAAAGGCCGCACTGCACTATCGAACTATCACTTTTCTATCTCAAAGATATTTTATAAAAAATTTCTTTTATAAAAGATCTTTGATCTTATATCTTTCTAAATCACTATGATATTTTTTATCAAAATGCAAATCGAGTCTGGGTGAAACCTTATAGATTACAAAACGTGACGCTAATTCATGTCAAAAATATTTGATCATATTTAGCTTTAAGAAGCTAACTTTGATAAAACATATCACGATTGTGAAAATGGATCCGAGTGGCTGAACGATTTAGCATTTGTAACTAAAAAAATATTTTAGCACCTTAATAATTTGAATTTGAAATTTGAAGGGAAGAATGTGAACTTTACTGTACATTTTAGTTAAATGTCGCTTTATCTGTTTTTAGCTAGATTTCTTGGGTAATTGATTGCCTGGATTCTTTGTTTTAGGTGGATTTTTCCAGTCAAAACTGACCGGATGTTCAATATTTGAATGGCAACAGTGGACATATCACGAGTATTTATTAACTAATAGCACAGAATATAATAAACAGAACAACATCTTCTATAGCGCTTTAATCCTAAGTTTGTGAACAAATATTTAAAATATGATTTAGAAGAGATAGAGAAACAATTTTGTATGGAATCAATGAAACAAAACCAAAATACAAAAATGTTTGTACCCACCCCTTTGTTTTGATCAATTAAAATCAGTACAATTTTAAAAGGAAAGGGAAATCTTTACACTTTGATATGTGTTTAAAAGAGATAGACGTTCATAAATAATTTTTGATTTTGGTCTAGTTAGCTTTGCGAAACTTTAAAATCAAATCAAAAAATAAACAAAGGACCTCTTATTGTTTTCGATAATGGGATACCAAATCATATCAAACAAATAATAAAGACAAAAACAAAACTTGAATAAGGTTGTGTATGTGTTTATGTATCATTTCAATTTTATTTGTATAATTTTGTATCTCGTCATCAACAATAAGTGGTCCTTTGTTTATTTTTTGATTTGATTTTAAAGTTTCGCAAAGCTAACTAGACCAAAATCAAAAATTATTTATGAACGTCTATCTCTTTTAAACACATATCAAAGTGTAAAGATTTCCCTTTCCTTTTAAAATTGTACTGATTTTAATTGATCAAAACAAAGGGGTGGGTACAAACATTTATGTATTTTTGTTTTGTTTCATTGATTTCATACAAAATTGTTTTTCTATCTCTTCTAAATCATATTTTAAATATTTGTTCACAAACTTAGGATTAAAACGCAATAGAAGATATTGTTCTGTTTATATATATTCTGTGCTAATAGGAAGAAATAATCATTAAGATTAAATATAAAATCCAACAG